>JBBPCZ010000163.1:2984091-2997874 GCA_037974445.1 Brycinus macrolepidotus | reverse complement strand
ACTAATAATACCACACAGTAACAATACACACTAACAATACCACACAATAACAATACACACTAATAATACCACACAGTAACAATACACACTAACAATACCACACAATAACAATACACACTAATAATACCACACAGTGACAAGTACATAGTGAGATGAAACAACATTCCTCTGTGATCACAGTGCACATATAACAATAACAATACATACTAACAATACCACACAATAACACTACACAATAACAATACACACTAACAATGCCTCACAATAGTAATACACAATAACAATAACACACAATAACAATACCACACAGGAACAATACCACACAGGAACGATATACACTAATAATACAGCATAATAACGGTACACAATAACAGTACCACACTATAACAGTTTACAATAACAAAACGACATAGTAACAATACACAATAACAATAACTGTCTGAAGTGCAGACAGTGGATATCAGACCTGAGACACTATAGACAATATAAACAGTACAATTGCACTTAGTGTGTATGTAGATGTGATACAAAAGAAGCCAGAGAATGCTTTATGTTCACATGCCCCTGGAATGTTCTTTTTTTCTCAGCATTGGGTATCCTCTAGTGTACATGGGATTTGATGCAACTTGCTACTTCTCCAGCATCTTCAAGCTTCGCACTCAAAAAGCAGTTCAGAGCGACAGTGACTTGCACATGCATCTCCTTCAACAGCCCCTACCTCCGTACACACAACTCTACCCAAAGCTGGGGGTGGAAGGCAAGGACAGCTTCTCTTTTACTCATTCGTTCTTCCCTTGCTTTTGTAGGAAGCTCTGTGCAGAGATTAGGGATGCACCAATGTGGAATAACTTATCAATTCTAGAAATTTTATTCCATAAAACACAATAATCTTGATTCCAAAAAATTAAGACATAGATAGCGTATATGGCATATGGCAAAATAATACAGTGTTATAGGATGAAATTAATTAACTGACTAAAGATGGCTGACTAAGTTGCTCCTAATTCACATCCTAAGTGGTGTACCTTACATTCTTAAAATATCAGTCAGTGATACCGTAACACACATCGTTTAGTTTATATTCTGGTGCCCTTATTGATGACCTGTAGAACCTTTGGGACTGGATTAATGGCCAATAGAAAAAGTTTTTTAAAAAAATAGTTTTCTGGACAGGTTCCAGTCCTTTGGCAGTGGAAAAAAAATAGTATTGTTAAAACAAAAAAAGTCTTGAGTGACATGATATATCAGCCCTTTTTTACCCAGTTTATCAGTAGACAGGACCCCCACAGGACCACCAGTAGGTACTATTTGAGTGTTAGCAAGTTTTAACAAATGACACTATAATCCATATATGAAGAAGTGTAGAGAGTGTAAGACTACAGTTAAAATTGTAAAGCCTGGGAATCCCTGTGTGGAGCTAAAAACAGAAAATCTCATTCAGTGTTCATTATATGTTTGACAATGCAGACACAAGCACAAACGTGGTGCCAAGATTTGGTTTGTAATTATGAGCTATAATTCGAATATCAAACTATTAATAACAACAAGAAATTCCCATTTAATTAGTGATATTTTGTGGCCTCTAGTGTGGATATTTGACATGCCATCCTAAATTATTCTCTCTGAATTTAGAATCCAAATGGAGGACCAAACCAGGGCCCATGCAATACCAATGTCAAAACGATGCCATCGTATCAGAGGACAAGCAGGACCTGGAGGACTGCTTCCAGCTCCACAGGCTTCAAGGCAGGGCTGAGAGAGACTCGGGGGACACAAAGCTCAGAGACTCCAATCCTCAGCCTCCGGGGTCCAAGCCTCATGGAGCTGAAGTGCGTTCAGCTTCAGTGTCTCTGCCTGACGTCCCTGAAAACCTACCTCAGGAGGACCCGAGTGGTAAAGCACAGAAAGCTTCCAAGGGCTCCCAGGCGAAAGTGCAGAAGAGCTCTGTGAGCATCAGTACCAGCAAAGGGGAGAAGAAGCAAAAAAACCCTAAAGCCATCAGCTCCAGCGCAGACGCAGCAGACAGGAGCTCAAACATCCAGAGTCTTCAGAATCCTCATGCTGAACAAATATCCAAGTAATAAAATATGCGTTCTTACCATGTTGAATTCTAAAGCAAATCTAGCCATGTAAATCTAAAGTAACTAGAGTACATTACATTACATTACATTAATTTGGCAGACATTTTTATCCAAAGTGACTTACAATGAGAGGCTTTATTAGCTTTATTTTGTCCATCGTTGACTGAATAGCATTATAGTCCATCTAAATTCTAAAGTAATGCTGAATCTTCACGTTCAGATCATTGCATTACACCTGTAATATCTTCACCCTTTTGTGTCGGGTGTAGGTTGGAGCAAGAAATGAGAAAACTGAAAGTGGAGCTGCAGACGAGCCGACAGAACGAGCAGGAGCTCCGCAGTCACATCTGTAACCTCACCAACAGCGAGAACAGCCTGCGGCCTGAAGTCTCGCTGCTCAGACACGCAAACGAACTTCTGCAAAACAAGTGAGCCCTCTTCTATGATACCATGCAGTCTTCAGAGATCACCCATTGAAAATAAGAGAAGGGTGCATGTACATGTACTAGTAGACACTGTGCACATGTGCACACTCATTGTCCGTTTTATCAGGTTCACTTGCCATAGAGGTGCATTTAGAAGTAGTCAGGACCTCCACAGGATCACCACTGAGTGGGTGTTATTTTGATTGGTCATTCCCAGCATACATTCTTACAAAAGTTTTTAAAAAGTCAGGGGGGTTGTTAAGAACCACCTCGTTTCAGTAGAAAACCAATTTTGTTAATTAAGTGGAAGTGTGAAGAACCTTTTAAAAGGTAAGAACCTTCACATAATGCAAAGGTTCTTTAGCAATTTAGATGTTCTTTCAAGAGCTGGTATGATATGTGGTAAGCTTTTCACTCTAAACGTCTTATTTATAAGCATGGTTCTACCATTTAAAGGATTTGTAGGGAACAAAAAAAAAGTTCTTCTGTGGCATCACGCGAAGAGTCCTTCCTGGAAACCTTATTTTTAAGAGTGCACCTGACACTGACATGGTAGTGGAGTGTTAGTTGGTGTGTGTGTAGCTAGTTTGATAACTGTTACAAGGTCAGCCACTAAAGAAAGTTTGGTTTGGGTGGGTTGCGCTGTGGTAGGGAGTAGCTAACAAAATTTTGAAAACAAAATGGTGAAAAGACGTGATGGGTGGTAGTAGCCAAGTGCGGAAAACATTTGTCTGTGAACCCAATAACCACAAAGTTCAAGGTTCAAACCCCCACTTTCTGCCTTTGTGTCACTTAGCAAGACACTTAACCCTCAGTGTCTCCAGGGGGACCGTCCCTGTAACTAATGAACTAATGTAAGTCGCCCTGGATAAGGCCAAATGTAAGACTACAAAAATGAGATGATCAGTTACAATTATTATGTAAAAACATGACAGCTGTCAGCAGGTAAAACTAAGTACCGCAAGTTAAACTGTCAAATCTGAACAACACGCGCATGTTTGATAGCTGAAGTAATCAAATCCAACAAAAATGAATAGCGATAATCAAATACAGGCTGAATAGAGTTAGAGATGGTTGAATTAGAGATTGGTGAATGTTTGAATTGAAGTTTAAATGGTTGAATTACACAAGCAAGCAGAGCTTTAAAGTGTCCTGTAATAAATTCCAGCTTGCTAGTGTGCTATAATGAAAGGCAGATCAGTAAAAGCTCTCGACACCTAAAGGGTGACCCGCTCACTGGAACATTTCCATTTTTCATTGTGAGAATTGATGTGATACATGAAGGCTTACGGCTGGTAATTACTTTGTAAAAAAAATCAGGACCCAGTGTGTTTCCGATTATACTGCCAGGGAGGGCTAACCAACTTTTTCACAGAATATGTAATGATGAGTGTTGTCAAGACCAGTAGTGAATGTCGGCACTGAATGATAGACATAGTCTAAAGGTTTTGAGAATATTGGTGGATGTATGTCCATATATGACATGACCGGAACTGAGATCAGGTAATGGTGAAATGAGTCGACATCCTCATTAACCATGAAGAGTAGATTTTATGATGGTTTGAATGGTTATGAGTTATGCTCTGTTCCTCTGCCTTTCGTCCTGTGAGCGCTGGGATAGACACCTGCGCCCCTGCGACTCTGGTTAAGGATAAGTGATTCAGATGAATGGATGGATGGATGGATAGATGATGGATGGATAGATGGGTGGATGGATGGTTTGAGTTATAGTTGGGTGTAAAGTCATGTTTCATGTAAAGACATTGAAACAAGTGGAAAAAGTCAAAAGTGCTGACTCAAACCTGTCCATACTGATAGTAAATTGAATGTAAATGTAATTGCATGTAATTTACACATACATTTGATTAGTATAGCAGGACAAAAGTATTAACTTTAAAACTGGGAGAGAATGAAAGAATTGCCAGGGCACAATAATCTATCTTTACTTTTCTTACAGCTCATTTAATCTTCTGATGGAGTCTTCTGCTGTGCTTCCTAATCTCTCTTTTCTCTCTGTTCCAGGCTCCAGTATCTGACAAAATCCAGGCAGAAAGACAAACAGAGCTGTGCCATGCTGGAGAAGAAAACCAGAGCAGAAACTGAGAGCAGAGTTTCGGTGGAAAAACAGCTCGCCGACGTCCGATCCCAAAAATTTGACGAGGCGGCCTTTTTACTCCGCAGTGCGTCAAACAGGTACGAAATGATACCAAACGAATGTAACCGTGCATAAGAGACTCCTTGCCTTTTAAACACTGCTGCTTGCTTAATTGCTCGCCCTTAAATATATATATATATATTCCCTTCCCTCTCTTTTCATTTTGCTTTTGACCTTTGCTTGATTTGTGTTAAATTCTCTCAAAAGAAGCCATTTCGGTTGAATAAAGTTTCCTTCAATGTGTGCAGAGCAGTTCGTGAAGCGATTTTGCTGTCAGTTCAAACTGCTGTATTTTCTCCCATCCACTAGGCAGGAACACACTGAAATGCAGCTGTTAAAGAAAAAAGCTAGAGATCTAGACACAGAGTACAAACAACTACAGCTGGACTATCAGGGGAAAGAGAATCGAGTTCTAGCTCTAGAAAAAGAAGTGGAGGTAAAAAAAAAAATGTGTGGCTCACAAACACTTTGGAAACACCTCTTGAGTAGTTGTAATGTTTCGTTTGTGGTTTTGTGTGTTCCCATCCTTCGTGTGTGGCATCTGTGGATGTTGGTGGCTTGGTGTCGGAATGATTTTGAGCCTGTTGCTGCATTTGTGGTTTGACTGAGACTTTATCGAGGCAGTGACTCCACCAGTTCTGTTTGTTGTGTGGTGCTTATGGTTGTGCTTTTAATTTTGATTTTATTTTCTGTTGTTTGTGCCATTCATGTCTAGTGGTGGCGATGTGTGTGTGTGTAAAGCATGCTTTTCAGAAACCTGCAGTTCTTTTGCAATAAAAATCTATATTTTTTCCTAAACCTGTCTCACTTTATAAATGGTTGGTGTGTGAAGTGTTTATCAAAGTAAAATAAAGTACGTAATGTCATTTAATGGGAAAAAAAAAGTAAATAAGGCTCTTCATAGCTCATATAGTTGCTATAAATGCTCTCAAGAGTGTACCTTCTTGGTCCATTTGAATTCACCGACAGTCATGCTGCAGATTTGTTCTTTTTTTGTGCTTTAAACTCATTGCTTTATAAATGGATGTGTTTGGATTATTGCATTTCACATCATGCACTGTTACGCACTGCTGCACTGGCCCTAAAGCTAAACACTTACACATAAAACATTTGGAGAAACAAGCACTAATGTGTGTTTTGAGGTCAGTGAAGGAGTGTGGATCATTAAACATATAATAAGTTTAGCCTGGCTACCCATCCTGCATCGCTGCGTACGCTAGCATTTCCTCCACAGTTGCTTTTGTTTAGAAGAACTTACAAAACACAAACACATTATGACCATTCGAACTCGTCTCTGGACAAACATTTGAGAGAATCTGCATTTCTGATTGGACAGAGGCAGCCTGATCGTTTGTTAATTGGTTCTTACAACTGCACTCATATTGGCACCCAAAAACAACTAGAACTGTATCAGTTTTACACCAGATGTCCAGAGTGGTTAAATAGAGCACCAAAGCTAAATTCAGAATGAGTTGCCAGGCAGCTTTAGATCATAAAAACCTTCGTGCATCCATGCTGGATCTGTTTAAGCACTATTGGAGCTGGATTAGTTTTACCAGGAGAGATTCTGTGATGTACTTAGTATAGGATGAAGTACTCAGTAACACACCACACTATTATTCCATTATTCATACTGGATTAAAATCACTCCACAGTTATTACTGTCAGACTGTAATAACCACACACTACAAATTCATACCGGATTAAAATCACAGTTATAACTGTCGGACTGTAAAAACTACACACTGCAGATTCATACTGGATTAAAATCCCTCTGCAATTATTACTGTTGGACTGAGATAACTACATAATGCAGATTCATACTGGATTAAAATCACTTCACAACTGTTTTCAGAGTGTAATAACTACACACTACAGATTCATACTGGTTTAAAATCACTCCACAATTATTTCGGTCAGACTGTAAACACACTGCAAATTCATACTGGATCAAAATCACTCCACAGTTATTACTGTCAGACTGGTAAAACTACATTGCAGATTCATACTGGATTAAAATCACTCAACAGTTATTATTGTCAGACTGTAAAAACTACACACTGCAGATTCATACTGGATTAAAATCTCCACAGATGTTCCTGTCTGACTATAACCACACACTGCAGTTTCATACTGAATAAAAATCAGAGAGCTCCCCAGGTAGAAATGACTAAAATTACAGCACCTGCCCAGGTAGAACTAATCCAGCTTGAATAGGGCTTTGAGTGGGTGGGAATCTGATCCACAGTGTCTGCCTGCTTGTCCTCAGAGCCTCCAGAAGCACAGATGCACGGAGCAGGAAGCCGACGCTTTGCTTTCAGCGCTCTCCTCCCTGCAGGACAAGGCTCAGCACTTGGAGTACAACCTGAGCGCAGAAACCCGCCTCAAACTGGATCTGTTCTCCGCACTGGGCGATGCCCGGAGGCAACTGGAGATAGCCCAAGGTCAGCAACATGGGGAACGTTTTTCTTTGCTTAAAACCATGTTTTATTCAGAACTCATCTACTTCAACCATTAGAAGTTGTCATTTTGCTAGCCATTATCCTCCATGTGCAGTCAGCTGTCCAGTGATGTGTTGGCAAGTTTACCCTTCCCTGCTGGTGTGACTGGGGGAAACTGAGCTACCGGAACTGGATACAACAAAACCGGAGAGAAAAGGAAAAAAATGAGAAAAAAAAACATATAGAGAACCAAGACCAGAACTGTGCAACACTTTTAAGTCGTTTTAATAAAAATGCATGAATTATACATTATTCTTATTTCATGATTCCATAATGCTTGTTTAGAGTCGCTACATATTGACCTTCCAGTTTAAAATGAGCTACTAAACTGACATCAGACTTTAGAATCGCATCATAATTCGCCCCTATTCTATTTATATTCAGTTATGCCACAGAAAAGCAACACCTAACAGTATGACCTTACAGAATAAATATCGTTTTTCATTCCCAAAGTTCTATTATAGCTTAGTCAGCTTCTCAGTAGTTGCTACAAAAGAATGTGTGTGCATTTGTGGGTGGAGCAGAAGTTAAAAGAAAAAAAATAGAAAAAAAATATATCATGGTTCTATTCATTTACAAGCTAATTAGGAATATCCACATAGTAATATTTGTTCAGTGAAGCACAGAAAAGTGTGGCATCATGTTGCAGTGAGATCATCAGTGATCCAGCAGCTCATTTAGCTTAACTGTTTTTGTCCTCTGCAGTTAAACTTGCGAAGCAGGATCAGGAGATTAAGGAGATGAAGCAGAAGATTGCTGAGGTTATGGCAGTCGCTCCAGGTGTGTCCTACGTAGCTCCGCGCTCAGCCGTGCCGCAGTACCTCAAGTTCCTCAACTCGGAGCGCTACGTCCTGAACCCCCGTGGGCTTATGTACCAGTGTCTTAAGAAATAGACATGACGACACGAGACAAAACGGAGGCCTTTTGTTTTTCTAAGCTGTTTTTGATCAGCTGGTTCTTACGCGTCCAGACGGAGGGCGACACATTTTGTCCAGATTGCCAGTCAGACGGTGTGCCTGGGCTTCCCTGACAACGCCAGCAGCCTCCAGCAAGCTTAGAGCTGTCACGTTTACAACTCTGAGACAGTGAGGAGATTAAGCAGACCTTTCTTGGAGCCAGTGGTTCTTGAGTACACAAAGCTGATTGTACTGATTTGTGGTGCTACAGAAGTACGGACAAAAGCAACACTGACCTTTTTTTAAAAAAAAATCCTTAACACACCTCCAGACTTGCTCTTTCTAACAGCAAGGTGCCAATCAGAAAAGGTTTTCGCTTCAGAAATTTCAAGACACGCTTTGTGAAGACGACCTAGATCAGGGGAGTCCAGCTGCAGTCCTGGAAAGTCGAGGTACAGCACAGCTTCATGATTTTCCCATTCAGAAAAGTCAATGAGCTCGTTAATGGGCCTGTTTCATGAGGAAACGAATTTGATGTCTGTAAATGTTGTTCAAGTTTCAACATACCCTTAACTGTCCAGTCCACATTTGGAAACTAACCTGCAAAAAGAGTCTGTTTTCAAGTCATTGTTTCAGTGATGACATTAAAATCTAATGTATTTACTAGGGATGCACAATGATGGTAGGTCTTTGCTTTAAAATTTGCTGGGTAACAGTGCTAAAATATCTGCATTTTCATTCATTTTACTAACAAATTTTATTTATTATTATTATTATTGTTGTTGTTTTAGTTATACACATACAACATGCAGTGAAGTATAAGCCTGAATCACTCCTTAGAAAATAAAATACAATAAATAATAAACTATAAATAAATAAACTTCAGAAAGATAAAGTAACAAATCAACAAATGTAAACAATATATTCTGACTGTAATGTCTTGTGAATATTTACACTGGAAAATATAATAAAGGACTGCATGTGTAATCCTACAGAAATAAATTTCACAGTTCTCTGCAGTTCTAATCCAGGTGGATCTAATCCCAGTTTCTACATTTTATTAAAGTGAGTGTGTCAGCAGATCTGATCATGGGAAGAATCTGAAATCAGCATCTGCCCCCATATCTGTGCATCTCTAGTATTTCCATTAATCCACCTACAGCAGTTTAGCCTCACCCATTCATCTTGAAGTGATGAGTTTCAGCTCAGACTGCTTTTTAAATTATGGATAACACAACCAATTAGAACAGAGGTCATTTACATATATCGGTCTTAAAGGCACAGTAACAAGAACAGTTTGTGTAATTCTAAGGGATAAAAAGAATTCGCTGAACTGATCACCTATCATATGACCATTTTTGGTACATAAACACACATTAATGTCACAAAAAATATATAAATACAAAAATGTTGGATATGGGTCGGGCTGCACAATATGGATGAAAAAACATTATACTGTGATTGTGATGTCTTGTAATACATTTGTGAATCCCTGATATGCCAGAACAATTTGGGAAAAATATCTAACTGCTGATTTTTTCTAACCCATATTGCAAATGCAAATTATTGCAAATGTATTTTTTACATTTTTTCCCCAAAAATGACCAGGACATCCATTTTATTGAAGCTTAAATGCTGTTCCCAGCCTCTGCTTTATTAGATTACAATTTTCCACTTAAAACTTGTCATTAATTATCAGTATGAATTAGATACTATTAAAACTGTGGGTCTTGCAATCTGAAAATTGCACTCTTTAAAATGATGGAAAATTATTATTTGTTCAGCCCCAAAGATTGGAATGCATTATTTCCCATCGTAATTATTCATATTTGTTGGATCATGTGAACGTACTGTTTCATCCACAGCACCTGTACAAACACATCTGGAACATCTGAGTAGGTAAGGATCCTCAAACTGACTGATTTCTTGCTTAGAGGCGTATTTGCCTTCAGCCTCCTGAGGTATCAGTACTGCAAGGCCAATATTGTGGCAACGATTAAAACAGTATATTGTGCAATGGGGTTAATTGGAAAACTGTGCTGGACTATGAAGCTCCTGGACTAGGGCTGGGTGTCAAATACTTTGACTTTGATACCGATCCCTGAACAGTATTGAAACTTTTTCAGTACCTTCTTAAAAAATATAAACTGTCTTAAATTAGGAATGAGTGTGAGGTGCTGGAAGTGGGCTTATGTACAAACACCAGCAGATTGCAGGATAATCAAGAAGATCAAGATGTTAATAACATGAATGCAGAATGTAATTGTGGCTGCCAGTTAGAGGTCTGGATTTTGGAACCATCAAGCCTATTGGCTCAAAGATGCTGGTAAGTCTGACTACTTAGTAACTGAAATTTGGTATTTACTATTGAATACTCGGTAGCTCTGAAGTCATTCAGTCTGTACCATAAAAGCATTGAAATTCGATGCCCAGCCCTCTCTAGGACCACAGCTGGATTTCCCTGATCTGCTACGGTGAAGTTAAAGAGGCCAGGACTATTTTCATGAGAAGAACGGCCCAAGTGGCTCATGAAGTGCTTTTGTGCCTCAACACAATATCCAGACAGACTTAATTTATATATAAAAAAAAAAGCCAATACATATTGTCAGTTATGTGAATATAAGTGCTTTGTACGGTTTTGTATTCCTTTTTACATTATACACATTGTAAAGAAATTGACTCCCAAAAAATGTTTGTAGGTTTTCATGTCTCTGGACCTGTTGCCTTTTTATGTGTCAATGGGGTTGTTTTTTAATCAGATATTTATTTTTCTGGCTTGATGTACTTTTCCCTGAAACAAAATGAGATATTGAATTATTTGTGTTGGTCTGCATGCCGATTTATGTAACATGATTGTTTTTTCGGATTTTTTTTTTTGAATAACAATAAATAATTCTCAGTTTTGATGTTTTATTGTGCATTTGTGCAAGAGCTACTGTTTTCTTCCAGCGTTTTCACTGAATATATTCATCGAAGACCTTCAAAATATGACAGACTCACAATCACACGTGCTGCAAGTGTCATCTTTATATCAAGAAATGGTGCAATTTTTAAAAAGATACAGAAGAGGAAGTGTGTAGTCAAAGCAGATACAAGCTACTTACTGTCAAGATGACTGTTCAGAGAATAAGTGTGTCCACTATTGTCAAGTCTTCCAAAATTTACTACAAACTGACATTAAACGTCCATTTCTTAGGTTCACAAGAGTCACCGGCAACCCATCGCATTGTCAGGTGTTTGGCTGGTGCACAAAGAAAAGACTGAATGTGGTGAACTTCAGAACAACTAAAACCCTGCTCTTCACATGATGGTCAGTGGGGTTTTTTTTTGGGGGGGGGACGTTGTTCTCCCAAAGAGGTTCTCATGCTTTCTGTTTTTCTCTTAGTTGTCTGAAAAATCTTAACATGACCCAGTGCACAGTGGGCCTATAACATTTACACTTTTGAGAAAATTAACCAAATTTGACCAACTGGTTGATTGGCCAATTGATCAAGCTACTCATTCAGGAAACTTCCCCAGTCTGAACCCATAAGGCTGTTCTCCTTTGGTGACCGAAGTGGAGAGTTTACATACAGTCACAGTAAATATGAGAATTTCAGCTTATGATTTCACTACAAATGTCAGATATAAATTAGAAGTCAGTTATTCACAACTGGATTGGGACAGCTCTGAACTGAATTGAATTGGTGGAAAGTAGTTCACTGGATTTCCCTAAGATCTGTTGTTCAGAAGTGTACCACAGTCACATGGTTTAATATACAGTATATGTGGAAAAAAATACAGCTGTGAAATGTGCAATCCTGCAGAAAGCTGGAGCCATCAGATAAGTGAGGATCTAGGTGTTGACCTTCTTCTTCCACCAAATACCAATTGCTGGGAAAAATTGATATGCATGACGCCTGCAGTTGAGTTCATTAGATTTTATCCTCTAAAACACTGTTTTGAATCTCATAAATCAGACCCACTTTGACCATTCTGAGGCAAAAAAACAGGTTCTGCATTCAAATGTAAAATGCAGAATGACATCTTTAAAGGATCAACTTGGATATTCATGCATGCATGTCTAAAGAACCAATGTATTGTAACGAACAACAGAAACAGCATATCAGTAACCAGCAAATAAAGAGCCATAAAAAGGTTTGAACAACTGCCATCTAAACAAGGACTGATCTTTTCTTTGTCTATAGAAGGCACATATTAACAGATCATATATGGTGTAAATTATTAATGTATAGAAACTCATTTATCATGAGTTGGGGGGGTGGGAGGGATAAAAATGGTCAAACCAATTGCCCTTTCCTCACACACTATTTAGATGAAAAAAATGATACAGCAAACGAGAGCATACATTCACAAATAGTTGCCACAATGTTGAGAGTGAAACACGCTTTAAGATAGTCCTTAAGTATATAATGTAGATAAATAATCTGCATTTTTTTCCCCCACCCAAACACTGACAGCCCCTCCCTTTCACAGTATTGGCTTAAGTTAATGTTGCATTGCAGGTCAAAATTAAACCAAAGTTACTGTTTACCTTAAAAAGGTGCTCTAACATTTGGAGTTGCAATTTTGTTAACCCAAGTTGAACTTTTTGATGGTCAGAGATGAATTGCCCATCGTTCAATGCGCACGTAGTGATTGTAACAATAACCGTATTCGTACCATTTGTACACTTACTAAAGGAAATGCTGGCTTAGTGATGCTCATGTAATGTTTGCATCAGATTAATGGCCTTTTTGACAAAATTTAAACAAAATGAAAAATACAATCCTAACTAGGGCACCTTTAAAAGGTAAAACAACGACCAGCTCATACTTTACGTTTCATAAACGGTGGGCTACTTCTCCTTTAAATAAGAGAAGACTCTGGGTAGAGCAGGACAAGAGACCAATTCATACTTGATGCAATTATATGCACACAATGTGCTTCAAAAAGAAAAAAAAAAAACAAAAAAACAAAGATCCATCCCACCAGATACTGTAAGTAGAAAAAAAAAAAAAAAACAGCTTGTAATACTGACAAATAACAACCTTGTCATTTTTCTTCTTTTGAAGCAGATGGCTACACTGAGAGAATAAATGTACACAAATATCAGGCAACAGTTTCTGCCACCTACAGCGGTGAGAAGAACAGAGCGCAGGAATCTTTTTTTTGGAGGGGGAAGGGGGCTCCTGATCCATCCCTGCAAAGCTTTCACCCAGTCTACTGAGCGATGAAGCACTAGAGTCCCGTCCAGAGCGTGAGGATGAGAAGCGGTGGAGAAAACGGTGCTGACCGTCCCATCCTCCGCTATGAGGAAACAGTAACGGGGTTGAGAGAACCGTTCCGGCTGTAGAACTTCGAAAAGGCTTCCTCCAGCACCGTGGTCAGACGTGGCTGATCACCCTTCGGATAGAGGAAGAAGAAGAGAGAGTGTGAGGCAGAAAATCAGAGCAAAATACAACAGGCAGAATTACAAGTTACAAAAACAAGGAGAAACAGAGTCAATAAAGCATAACGTGTGTTACAGGGTGTGGAGACAAGTAAATAAATCCATTCGCTGGAACTGAGGCCAACAGGTCAAGGTCAATGCCTAAAGGACAGAGGTTTGGACTGTTACACCCAAAATACATTACTTTTAGTGAAGGGCTATCTTAATGCTTCAGTACACCAAGACATTTTGGACAACGCTATGCTTCCAACTTTGTGGACACAGTTTGGGGAAGAACCTTTTCTATTCCAGCAT
>JBBPCZ010000163.1:2958191-2973699 GCA_037974445.1 Brycinus macrolepidotus | reverse complement strand
CTATGGATTTGTATGCAATGTCATTAAAGTCCCTGTTGGTGTAATGGTCAGGCGTCCCAATACTTTTGTCCATATAGTGTTTTTCCACTCACTGACCTGTTTATTAGAAACATATAACTTACCTTATAGTCCTACCTTAGAGGTGTATAAATACAGACTATAGCCCATCGCTTAATGCAGGTTATTAACCATTCTTTGCTCATTGATTAGTTTCCAAAGGACCAGGTAATCAGTTGTGGGACCATCAAAAGCGGCATGGTAGTGTGTACAAGTGTTAACACCAAAAATATCCAGTCAAGTGTGGTTCTATGGTGAGTAACTGACCACTGATGAAGGATTAGATGATGACTAACACAAACTGTGCATTAACAGATGTGCTACAGTCTCCAGCAAGGTGGCGCTATAAGGGATTTCTTGTTAAATGGCCTGTGAATGTAAATGAAGTCTAATGCAACTGAACTTTATTATTGTAAAGTCAAAACAGGATGGCCAGATACTGATTACCTTTTGAATGATGTGTATTCATACTTTGACTATGAAAGACTGATGGCACTGGCAGATTAAACCTGGATGAGTTCAAGCACTTATGGAACAAGATCAAACAGTGGAAGGTGCACCAAAACCTTCTGCTCAGTCTGTAATAAATATACATTGAAAGTTTTAGAATGCCAGAACATTCCAGAAATCTCAAAGTACTTTGTATGTGCATGAAATTCCGCAGGTAATCTTCACTCGCTATGACAAAGACAAGTCCAGCACCATCAGCAGCTTTGAGATGAGGAGCGCCGTCACTGATGCAGGTCCAGCACTTGTTTACTTTAGCAAAACTGCACCAGAGAAATATTTTGGGCTTGTTTTTTCCTTTGGTTTTATCTGAAGCTTGTGTCACTGTGTTCATGGTCTGTATTCCCCTCAGGGTTTCAGCTCAACCCACAGCTCCATGACATTATCGCCATGCGTTACGCCAGTGAGCACCTGTATTTGGATTTCGACAGCTACATTTGTTGCCTGGTGCGGCTCGAGGGCATGTTCAGTAAGTGCACATTTGGACAAGAGCCTAAGGAAAGGATTGGACTGTGCCTTGCTAGACATAGGTGGCACACACTGTACTGGTGGAAATTGTTCTTTTCTATATTATTGTTTGTACTTTTTCCTTTTTGGCATCTCATAAAATGCAATGAGGTTATACCTTTAACTCTAAGGTAAATTAAAGAGCAATGTCTTTCATGAGATCTTACATTTGCATACATTTACAGACTGTCCACTTTATTAGTTTCTAATAAAGTGGACAGCCTATAAATGTTTGTAAATGTAAGATCTCGTGGAAGATATTGCTCTTTAATTTACCTTACCTTATCTTTAGATGTTTCTAACAAAGCAGACAGTTTATAAATGTTTGTAAATGTAAACATATCTTCCATGAAATCTTACATTTTACATTTATAGGCAGCTGGTGGCCTAGTGGTTAGGGAGTTGCTCCTGCGATCAGAAGGTCGTGGGTTCGAATTCCAGGACTGCTAGTGGCACCACTGAGGTTTCCTTGAGCAAGGTACCGTCCCCACACACTGCTCCCCGGGCACCCCCCATTGGTGGCTGCCCCCCTGCTTCACTTGGTGAATGGGTTAAATGCAGAGAAAGAATTTCGCACTGTGTGCACTGGTGTGTTCACGTGTGATTATAAGGGACCACTTTACTTTACTTTACTTATAGACTCTCCACTTTATTAGAAACATCTTCTCACTGCCCACTTCTTAATCTCTGTCCACCTCATAGGTCCTCTAAATGGGTAAAATTAGACTGTAGGCCATCTGTTGCTGCACAATTTATCAGACCCACTCCATCCATCATTGTTCAGTTTCTGACCACAAGATTGTTGTTGACCAGATATTTGGGTGGTGGACCGTTCTCAGCACAGCCATGACCCTGACATGGTTGGGTGTGTAGATTTTTACACTCCTTGTTGTCACTGCAAGACTGAGAGTGGTCTACAACCCAAAAACAGCCAGAAACTGAACACTGACGAAGGGCTAGAAGATGGCTAACACAAAATGTATATGAACATCAACACCATAAAGATGGAGCTGTAAGGTTTCTAATAAAAATGCAATTTATTGTGGTTACATAATGTTTACTGGAATATAACTGTACAATTATCAAGTCATTGATCAAAAGGTATCACTTATGTACAAATAAACAAACTTGTCAAATATTGCTTTATAGGAGCATTCAAAGCCTTTGACAAAGATGGAGATGGCATTATCAAACTCAGTGCTCTTGAGGTAAAACCAATGCTTCTAAAAGTAAACAAATTTATTGCTTTATTTTTGTTTGCAATGAATGCCCTAATCTCTCACTGTCTCATTACCTGCAGTGGCTTCAACTGACCCTGTATGCATAAGGAGATGACCACAGAGATCATTAGGACAGAACACCAGTCTGGACTTTTCCATTTTCAGTCTTCAACACAAGCGCAAAGACTGTGGGATGAACAACAGATGAATAAAATATATAGACATACTGTATCTTAACTCTTCCACCAGTAGGCTTTGTGGCCAATCAGAACATTTCAGAGCTGGAGAAAAACCCAGACTGGGAACAACACTGGACTGAAGATGAGAGACCCCTGCAGAACAACATGAGCTCTCTGAGCAGTGGAACACTGAGATAATAACGGTTGTTTCCCTGTGAGTTGCTGATATGTGATATTTAAATATGTTTTCGGCAGTATTGTATTTTCCTTGTTGCCACTTACATGGCTTGGCTCAGTTGTACAATTTGGCTCTAAAAGTTTGTAGACACCTGCTTATTCAATGTTTCTCCTGAAAGCAAATGTATTACTAGGGGGTTTCTCCCCTGTTGCTTCAGTAAGAGTCTCTGTTCTTCTAGGAAGGCTTTACACTGGATGTTGGAACATTTCTGTGAGGATTTGATTGTATTCACAGTCACAAGAGCATTAGTGGTCTCAGGAATTGATGTTGGATGTTTAGTTCAGGAAGTATTCCACAGGTACTGGTTTTGTTTTCCCTACCCTAACCCGTCTGACTGAGCACATGAGCAGCTTGTTAATGAGTTTAATGCACTGAATCAGGTGTGCTAGATAGAGGTTCCCTGACACCTAGCACTGGACATGAAGACCTCATTGGCAATGCTTTTCTGTGTAGATTATGCAAAATGCGTGTGAAACGCCTGTGTCGGCAATGGATGCACCTTAAAGTTCCTGAATTCACTCACTAGAAAGGATGTCTTGATACTTTTGGACAAATGTGAAATCTGTAGAAACGATTTTCAAAAAGCTCCATAGATATTGCAATGACAACCTGAGTGACGAGGGGAGAAGTAGGGCCATCTTACCCACCCAGAAAGAGTGAGGCCACTTGTGCTCTCTTAGACTCGCAGACACAGGGATCTAACTTGCAACCTCTCAGCAGTGATACACTTAGTGATTTGAGCAAAGTGCTCAGGGTTTTATAGCATTTATTGTTATACTGTTCTAGTCAGCTTTTCCTATAGATTATAGATCATCAAAAATTCAACATGGTTAGAGCTAAGGCTTAGAGTTAATATATATATATATATATACACACACACACACACACACACACACACACGTACACATATACATTACACACACATGTATACACACACAAACATATCAACATTCAGTTGCATCTAACTGATATTTATGTGAATGTGAAAGACAAACTGAGCACCTCGTTGACAGTGGACTCTCCAAATAAAGTGTTACCATATTTTCTACACATTCTGTACAATCTATAATACTTCCACTTTTTCCCACACAACTTGTGTTTGTTTTATTCCAAATGATACGAGGCCTGCAGTGAAATGAGTGTCAGTGTATAGGAAGCTAAAAGCACACAAGCTGCAAAAAAAAACACACACACACACACTTAGTTGCAACTTTTTCACTGCATGTTCATTTTCAGAGAAACAGAACATGGATGTAACATGAATTAAACACGATAATGAAAACTGCAAATTTAAGGAACAACAAGTCACTCAACAAGAGTAGGGAGAGTAAGTTAATAAATCAAGTGCAACACAAAAACTCCAATGAATAAGTAATTAGCTGTAGCTAAGTGCATTTACATTCTGAAAATAATCTCAAAAAATCAAGTCTCCCAGACACAGGCCGAGCTTCATCCTGGAACAATTAATGTTCATAACGCTTCTCAAATGAAAATCTTCCCTGTACAACAGTAGGGTAAGTGTATCATAATACCTGAGCAAATACAGTCATCAAAAACCTGAATCTAGAACCACAGCTAACCAATGCTAACAATTAAGAGTCCATAAAGAGGACTCTTGATAGGAAAAAAAATAATAGGAAATAGGAAAAAAAAAAAAAAATAAGCAGCAAAAGTGCAGCAGTAACAAAAAACAGAACTTTTCATTTTATTAAGCTAATATACATTCAAACACCTGTTCTGAATAACGCTCAATGTGAGTAGTTTATGAATGTATGCTATTTGTATTAAAGTCAGTGATAATACAGAATTGTAATAATCAAATAAGGCTATTTCTCTGCATTGGTGTGTATGAGGTATTACATTTTCAAGAAAATTTGTGCCTGCTGTATAATTCAGAGCAGGTATTAAAGGTACATTTCCATGAAGGTGGAAATGTACTCAGCAATCATATACTTACTGCACTGACACATGGGGCGATTAACATAACCACTTTAACTAAAACTGTTTCTAAATGAAACAGCATATAATCACTATCAGAATAAACATTTCTTGTATAATTGACATTTTATATAATTTTGAATCACTATTTCCACTGTGTCAGAATGTATTTACGAACAGACCAATAGAAATGGGCAATAATGTTGCAGAATAAAATTTTGTTAGATTGAAAGTTTTGGCTTCTCCTATTACCTTCTTGTTCTGATGGTGATTATTTGACATTTTACTATTATAGTAACAATTCACAAGCCCCAATTTCTCGAACTGGCGTAATGGATTTCACACAAATACATTTTATGGATGCATAAGAAGATGAACCAATCACATTCTCAAAAAGTTGACCAGTACAGCCCAAACACAGCAACACTGGAAACCACAAAAGAAGTGTATTCCCTGGAGTGTATAGCATGAGCATAAAAACCTCCATTATAAATGTCCTCTATAGTTCCACTTCAGTAGTAGAGCACCTTTGGCGAAATGCAGACAAATCAAACACTACAAGAGCTGTGAAAACTTCTATCTGTTCTATCTGAGACTTCCGGAGAGAGGACTTATTGGCACCAAAACTGCCAGTGAAGTATGTTCACGCTGTACTCTGCCCAGGGAATACACTTCTTTTGGGGTTTTCAGTGTTGCTGTATGGCCGTATTAGGGCTGTACCGGGCAACTTCTTTGAGAATGTGATTGCTTCATTTTCTTATGCCTCCATAAAATATATTTTGTGTGAAATCCATTATAGAATTTTGAGAAAATCAGGCTTGTGAAATGTTACAATTACAGTAAAATGATATCAAATCATTGCTATCAGAACAAAAGCACATCTCTCAAAAGCACAAGATTTCATTCTACAACATTCTTGGCCATTTCTACTGGTCTGTTCATGAATACATTCAGTGGAAATAGCTGGTGTTTCAAAATTACATAAAAACTAAAAATGGAGATATATGGCATTTATTCTGACAGCGATGACATGCCATCTCATTTAGAAACAGATACTTATGTTAATGGTTTGGTTCTCTTTAATTGTAACATTAACTTTGAGTTTCATTAACTTTCTAGGAGATCCTCACAGAACAGCAACCTACTGCTGCTCAACTTGTCTGTGAGTGAAATTCACCTACAGAGGAACACTTAAAGCTGCGCTGAACTCCTAGTTAGTGATGTTTGTCCAGTGAGACGTTTGGTGGTGCTGGGCATCAGTGACTGGCACATAAGGATGAGTGATGATTTCTGGCACTGCTCTGAGTTCAGTCTGAGAGTGTGTGTGTGCTCTCATAGCCCTGGGACACAGTGTAGAGCAGAATGAACTTCGATTAGTGTGAGGTTCAGTTAGTCTGATACCTCTACAGTGCTAGCAGTGGTCTCAGTATGAACTAGTTCTCATGGCAAGTCAGTAGGAGTGACAGGACGCTTCCTTTCTGATCTTTCTTAGACGGAGAGATTTGGCACTCGGTCCTGCTGTTGTCTAGAAGTGCCTGGTGCTACCTGTTGGCTCTCAGAGGCCGGGACAGGAAAATCTGCACTGGAGGGTCTGGAATCTTAAAAGAATATGTACAGTGTGTAAAGATATTTCATAGAATAAGGAGTTTCAGCAATTTGTCTTATTCACATAGCAGGATTTTTTTTGTTCATTACTAAAGTTTTGGATAGATCCATGAATCAACTGAGCGTTAGAAGAGTGGTTCTTACTTTGTATCCTCTGCAGGATCGCTATGCGTTCAGCTCTGAGAGAGGACATCTGTGCAGTGATCTAAGAACACAAATTTAGACCTTAAAAAAAGATATTTCTCATGATGTCGTTACTTTGCTACAAACTTTTCTGTAATTCATTTTTTACAAATTTCTTACCTGTTAGAATGAAATGGGCATTTTTCGTTGCGCATTTAAGACGGATATAGGTAAATGACCTCTGTTCTTATTGGCTGGTGTGCACTGTGTTTTGTTCAAAGGTCCAGGCTGAACCACTTCTTGTAAAGTCGTATGTAAATGAGTGGTCCTTTAACCCTTAGAACACAAGTGGTACGAATCCATGCCAGCTGCACAACAAATAATAAATTGTCATCATACAGCAAAACAGCTCCTTATATGGAAGTTCCCCGGGTTTGTGTTGATGCTTGAGGGGTCAGATATCATGCCTGAACTTTGTTTGGTGTTCCTGTGTCACGTAGAACCAAAGTTAATGTGATTTAAAAACATGTAATAATAAAATGCCCAAATTACTTTTATTTTAGGTTTTAGAAACAAACAAAAAAACACAAGATCTTTCAACCCGGGAGAACTTTCCCAATAGTCTCCGCCCACAAGTGGGTGGGGAAAACCCGCAGAGGGAGGGGGTCCGGAGTGCGGCCGAGTGAAAGAGCAGCAAACGGCGAGTGTGTAGGAGAACAAACACTGGTTTTAGACTGATTACACTGTTTATATTTACTGAAATCAGATTTTACTAGTAAACTCTGAGTTCTAAGGGTTAGAGACCCATTTACAACAGATTTCCCATCATAGAGAACCATTTAACCAGGCTTTATTTATTCAATTGGTTCTTTGAATGTTCACAGCAACTCAGAACACTACCTTTACTAAAGAACCCTTGAAGAGCCAGTTTAGAGCGTACTCCTTTTAACCTTTTTTCAATTAAATTTTTAAATGTGTGTCACATTTAGGCAAAACATCAGCCTGGTTTTACTATGTGAAACTACAGTGATACTATGCGAAACAATGCTACTGCTTACCTGCTGTTTTACCTCTAGAAGATACTGAACGTTCCTGAATGCAGCTTGCAGGGCAGTGTGATGCAGAAGCAGTTGATTATTTACATCCTCCAAACAGATATTCAGCTCATCCTCTCTCTGAAACACCGCCAGCAATTTACTCACCTTCCCTGAGGACAGCACACACAGACACAACACAGTCATATATAAACGTGCAGAACAAATTTATGTTGTCTGAGAAATGTGAGATGTTATTTATCCAGACGTTAACAAAGACGTATGGGTAAAAATATGTTATACAATTTGATCTCTTATACAATACAAACTGTCCTCTTCGTCCTCAAGTAAAACAAACAGAAAAGTTTAAAAAACACTCACTTTTTGAGATCTCTACATTTCGGATACTTTTGTTTGAAGTACCCTGTGGAGGAAAAAGCAACAAATGACATACAGATAGACGGGTAAGATTATATTTATTAGTATGAACTCTTATTTATAACATGAAATCTCACATAAATAGTATCAGTGTATTAATCATACCCTCGTTTCCTGTTGTATGTGCTCATCATTGCTCTGGAACTGTTCTGCGCCAAAATCATCCAACTTCTCAGCCCTCCCATGAAATAAACTGGCCCGTGGCATTATGCCATGTTGTGTCTCAGAAGAAGGATCTGCTGTAAGTGCATCTTTTCTCCCCACCCCCTTTGCAACCTTTGCATGAGAGCTTCTGTGTGTCCCTAAAGCATCATCATTCCTTCTGGCAGCCCTTTTCATCTTTTTGCTTTTCATAGAGGTGCACTGCAGTGGTTGTGAAGTGAGATTTGATGCGTCACCATCATGCTTTTTCAATACTGGGACCTGGAGGGGCCTCCGCTGGCTGCGAGGAAAACGTCTTTTCACGTGAGAAAGATAAAGTTATGTCATCAGGGTTAATTGATTTCCACTGGAAGCCTTCAGCAAAGTCCTCAACTTCTTCCAGAACCAGTTCGAGTGGCTCAGGTGGTAATGGATTCACAAGCTCACTACCGAACCTTCAGATGGGCAGCAAGAGAGGACACATGCAAATCACTGTGTCAGAATTAATACTTTGTGTTAAAATAACAGTTTGAAAAAGTCAAATGTACACAGTCTCCACCCTAAACATAGTCAATCAGTCAAGACACACTTGTTGTCTGAAGACTGCTTCCTTAATTTCATACCCCACTAACCCCACTAACTTTGGCAAGTGTATCCCAAAATCATCACATATTTGACTCAAAACACAAAAATACGTTTTCTGCTTCAATTCTGCTTCAAAGAATAAAAACACACAGTCAAATCTGAAACAGTTTCATTATTATTCCCCTCCAATTTTGCTTCCTGACATTGTATGACAGACTGTTATCTGTAACACTAATGGACAAAGGACAAAATCTTGTAACTCCATTTTTGTCATTTATATATTTATATTTATATATATAAAACACCAGCTGCCCATTACATTATTTTCAAATTTCATTGCTTGGAAAAAATATTTTTTTACATTAACTTACATTACAAGTTAAGTTTTCCCTCTTGTCCTGAAAAGTCGAAATTTAAGAGAGGTAGTTTTTCTGACAGCACCAATACTTTTAAACTAGTAGCAGTTACTTTGAAGGCGATATTTTGTCCATTGGTAAAGACATGTCATACAATATCAGTACCACTGAGCCAGCCTTCAAAAATCAAGCGTTCTGACACACCACCGGTGGGCTCACCTGGGCAGGTACTTGTCCCTCTGCAGCTTCCTCTTAGCGGCTTCCTGATAAATCTTCCTCCAGCCTTTAGAACTGATGAGCTTCTGCAGTGCAGGCTTTAGTAGCCTAGAATCACGTTCACTCTTAACAGGCCTCTGAGGGGGGCGGATCCGTCTGGCCTTGTTCAGATTGGGCTTGCTGGCTTCTGTTTTGCTGACAGATCGGCTAAACAAGGCCGTGAGGCTACGCTGGCAATGTGCAGGCTCTTGTTCTTCTTTTTGGTCTGCCTTGTTCTCCTTCAGGACATCAGAACTGGATGCTGCTGGGCTGGTTCTACCTGAGGGCTTCATTAGCAGAGATAATTTTCTCTTGATCTTAGCTTCTAGCTTTCCAGTGTTTTTGAGTTTTCGAGGGGTTACTGACAGTTTAGGTGAGTTTTCTTTGCTTCTATTTAATCTCTTATTTACTACGAGTTTTAACTTGGGTTCTTCTTTTGATTTGTTGACATCTCTATCTTCTGAATGAATAAACAGACCCTGATCCTTCTCCACGGAATTACCCATCAGGGATAAGCATGGGTCCACTTGTCCATGGACCAGCCCAGGAGAATGAAGGGAAGGGGCAGGTATATCCAAAGATGTACCCTGACTCACATGCTCACTCTCAGCTCCTTCACTGCAGCTGGAATATCTGCCATACATGTCTGGTTTCAGGTTCACTGATGGAACATCTGTCAGATAAGGTCTTTTTACGTGGGGAGAATCTGAGGGGTCTGCATCAAGTAACCTTTTCTGACTCTTCTTTTGAAATGCAGCCTGTGTTTTAATTTTCTGTCTGGACACTCCTGAACTGCTTTGCTGGGAACTGTTCTTATCCCCCTCCTGAAAAGAAAAAAATATGCCCTGTGATGGGGACAACAGGTCACTTGTAAAGTCCACATCATCTTTCAAGTTACGAAAGCTTGACTGCTGCCAGGAAAAGCTGTTCCAGCCTACAACCTGATCTGACTTAAACATATTGGCTTCCAGATCAGGCTCATTGGCTTCAGGCTCTTGAGCCAAAACAAGTCTCGGTCTTTGGTCATTGTTACTGCGGAAACGTACATCATGTGTGGGAGCAACACACTGGTTACCACTCTGATAGTCATTCGCTATTGTTACGTTATTGTTTATTTGGATCTTCTCCACCTGAGAGCTGCAATTTAACTGCTTCTTTGACAAGGACGCCTTCCTCGCCTTCCTCCTTTTCAGCTTCTCTTTTTTCTTCTCCAGCCTAATGGCAAGAAAATACATGAGCAATCAGACAACATGCTATTTACTATACTTTCCTGAGTCACTCCAAGATCAAGGAAACTCTCTGATAATAGCTTGAAAAAACTTTTGTTAGTCAGTCACTATCAAATCAAAACCTAGTAAATGGAAACATTTATAAGACAGATACTCTTTACATTCTGTGCATGTTCATGATAAATGGACCAACAGAAATGGTTCCGCATAACCTGTTAATGCGTCTTGTGACATTAATATATGTTACATTACAGTACATTAAAGGACAATATAATTTTTCACTGAAGTATTTTACAGTACTACGCAAAAGTCAGAGACCAGCTATATCCGTGTCCTCTCAATGAAAGGTGTTCCTGAAAGCGTCTAATGTTTCTAGTGTTTTTTGCGCAAATTGCAAGTAATTGAATTGTATTTTTTGTAACAAGTTTGTAATTTTCCCTTCAAACAGACACTAACATTCACACAACCAAATACTCAAACACATATTAGGTGCATCACACATTTGAGACTCTATGATGGGGACAAAAGCTCAGTCCATTTCAATGTGCCACACAAATGAAAATAAACTGCAACTTGACTCGACTTGACTTGATATTTGAGACTCCTAAAAACCATGTAAGACCTGGTAGACCTCCAAAACTGTCATGAAATAAACAGACCTCAAAGCTTTCACCTTTAAGAAAGAAGAAAATCAAGCTCCACTCTTCCTTCAGGACTAAAAAAAACACAGATGTTCCATTCTTCCACTGTGAGAAGATGCCTCAACACTGTGGGTCCGAAAGGACATGTAGCTAATCAAGAAGCTGCTACTGAGAAAAGGAAATAGATAAAGAAGAACATCCGCACTAGAACACCCAAACTGGACATCTGAGATGTGGAGGAAAATTTTATGGACTGAAAATTTTAAATCTGTAACTGGGATTAATTTAGAATATATTGCTTCTAAGGCTGAACTTTGGAGATGTTTACAAGAAGCAGAAAATTATCCCTGTAGATTTCTGCGGAAAACTGAAAGTGAGTTTACCAAAAAGAATGGAAGCTGTACTAAAGGCAAAGGGTGAACACACTAAACACTGAAACACTGATATTATATGTAGTTGTTGAGGCCTCTGTGTAATTTTATGTTAAATTTGTTTTCTGTTTTGTTTTCCTGACACTGAAAATGAATAACTTTTTCTTAACGGTTGTTAATAAATCCAGGGTGGTCTCTGACTTTTACGTTGCATATGTTAAATGTTACAGGTATATTTTTTATATCAAAGGCTTACTTTAAAGCTTGTCGTTTCTGATCTCTCTTGGCACAAATGGCAGTCAGCTCATCATCAGTATAATCCACTTTAAACCCGTTTCCTCTACATCTTTTTTGCTGAAGGAGACCCATGTTTTTAATGTGTTTGAGGGTGGCAATGTGTTTCTCATACTCCTTCAGTCCTGGCACGTACATGTCACAGGCCCAACACCTATGCATTTCCTGACTGTGGGAAAGAGAATAACTTACAAAATGGTTTTTAAAATGATTAACAGAATATATATACAGTCCAGTATACAGTCAACTATGTTATTCAACTGACATGTGTCTCATGCATTCGATTCCAGAACTGTGTAGAGTTGTTTTCATTTATTTTAATATACACTCAGTGACAAAAAAAGTTAAGCACCCAGTAAGAGTGGTGGAAATGAAATGAACCTGCATGTGGTGAAAGGTCATGTGACTGCATCGCAATGATTACAATATCAGACCAAACGGACAACAGAGTTAGCAGTACGGGCACATTGCTGGTCCCATGTCAGTAGGGTGTGGCACCCCTCCCCCTCAGGTCTAGATACAGTACAAGTCAAAAGTTTTAGAACACCCCAGTTTTTCCATTTTTTTATTGAAATTCAAGCAGTTCAAAGTCTCATTGTACTCTGAAATGAAAGCATAGAACAAATAAACAATTGAAGTTAAAAAAGAAATCATAGAATCCATTTATAAACCAATATGTCTTCTAAAATTTTGACTCATCAAAGTAGCCACCTTTCGCAGATATAACAGCTGAACACACTTGTGGCATTCTTTCTACAAATGAAATGAAATATTCTGCATACAGTTCTTCCCAACTCTGTTGCAGAAGTTCCCATAAGTGTGTAGCACTTACAGGTTGCTTTGCTTTCACTCTTCTGTCCAGTTCATCCCAAAGCAGCTTGATGGGGTTTAAGTCTGGAGACTGTGCTGGCCACTCCATGTTTTCAAGCTTAACCAACTTGTTCTTTTTTCTTATGGTAGTTCTGGCATAGCTTGCACTTATGTTTTGGGTCATTATCTTGCTGTAGGATGAACCCCAGACCAATTAGGCGCATACCTGATCACCACAAAGTTGCAGGTTCAAACCCCCCCACTTTCTACCACTGTGTCCTTGAGCAAGACACTCAGGGACAGGGGGACTATCCCTGTAACTAATGATTGTAAGTCGCTCTGGATAAGGGCGTCTGCCAAATGCCCCTTTACCTCTGTGCCATCACCCTGCAAATCGAATCATTTACATACTGTACTTCTGGTCTGCACGTATACCGAATTACATTCAAACTGGACCATTGCTTCTGGGTTTTTTGTCACCGAATGTATTTATACCACTAAAAGTGTTCATTTTCAACCATGCATACAGATGTGTTGCAAGTTGCAGCAAACCTACCCGCCCTTAAGTCTCTCAATTGCTTCATGGTGCGAGCGGCTGTGCATGTGCTTATCCAGATTCTATTCAGGAAGAAAAAGAGAAAGAATACATGGGTACACTTACCGAACATGTTCATAATCAAAACTGGGAGGTTAGTGTTGTGCAACATTATTTTTTGTTTCTCATAGAGCTACAGCCCCTGCGCTTTATCAAACAATTTCAGTGTTCTGTGTAAAAACACCTCTTATGCTAAAAAAAAAAAGCTCTTATGGTGGAAAACTTTGATGTAGTATGTAAACACTGTTAGTCAAAGGAAACCACTGACTCCCCAGTCTATACAGTCTATTTATGGAAATTAAACTGCAAAAACCTATTTTGAATTTGTAGTTTTTGTGATGTCACAAAAGCCAACAAATTTCAACATATCTGCCCATTCAGCTGACAGCAGTGTTTCAGCCTGAACTGCATTTTTAAGTCAAATTATTAATTTGCAATTTGTAGTCAGAATGGTCCTGATGCCATTCCCAAACACCCTAGAGTAAAAAAAAAATATTTACACAATAAAATTTACACAACACACAGTGTTTATGTGCTAGTTTGGCGTAATCAGTGACAGCAGAGCAAGCGCAAAACTGCTACCAGCAAATATTTTCCAGGTCATTTCATGGAAATCTAAATATTTTTCGGAAATAAGTTCAACTTGAACTGCTATTCAAATATAAACAACATAAGACAGCCAATCAGAACAGAGCTCATTTACATATATATCAGTCTTAAAGGCACAGTAACAAATATATACATATATATATATATATATACATATACATATATGTGTGTGTGTGTGTGTTTATAGGAACAGTAACAGACAGTCTTTAAATTCTAATGCTGCGTCTCATTTTTAACCATTAAAGGCGTTGGCAAATCAGTGCATGAATGGGCGGGGCTAAACTCCAGCAGCCAGAATAAGGAGATATATTTAATTGTGTTGGTTTTGTGACATCACAATACTATGACAACAGGCTGTTTTTGTAGCTTATTTTCTATATACAAACTGTGTGGATGGGGGAGTAATTATACCATTTGAAACAATATTTATAGACTTTAAGCCTTTTTAATTCCAGAAAATTTATATGAGCCCTTTAATGTCTTGAAAGGCATTGCAAACACAATATGTAGCAGTAAAATCGCAATACTTATATTTTGCCCAGATCATACAACTCTAATTAGTACAACACAAACATGTGACTATCCTTCACTCTGAGCAGCTGCCTTTTTGACCATAATTGAGTTGTACTACTTTCAGTAAATATCTCACCTCTTCTTTGAACTGGTGAAGGCAGACAGGACATTTCTGCAGTTTTCCCTTTTTGGATTTCATGACTGGTGAGCTGGTTTTTGGGATTTCCAACTAATCTACACGTTTTAAAAGCAGCTTTAGCTCGTTTACAAGTTGTTTCATGGAAGAAACTCTGCAAAAACTGCCACAAAACCTGGAGATAAAGAGGAGCCAGGTCAATATTTCCCTTCCTGATAGAAATCTGAAATAATTTGGAAAGTAAACAGCTCGCTGGGTTTAAGTTTCTGACTCAATTACCTTTATCTTTACCTTCCACCTGGATTTACGGGAGCAGTGCAGGCCACTCCATTCTGGCTGTAGTTTTTTGCACCCTGTGCTGTAAACTGATTTCAGAACAGTTACTGTTATTTAAATTCCTCTCTTTATATTCCTAACCATATGTTCCTAACACCGTAACCGTACAGCATAACTGACCTTAGATCAGCATTTAAAGGCAACGTCGCATTGCTTGTTTTGGACTCTATAGCGCCCTCTATCGTTAATTAACTGACAGTACAGTTTTAACCCTTTACAGGTGTTTCCACAGGGCAGCAGTGACTTTCCCTTAGATTTTTTTAGAATTTAAATCAAATACCTTTAGGAGACTGAATCTGATCATACGCAGTCTTTTCACACTCACACACACACACACACACACACACACAGTCTCATGGTGCAATTTAATAAAGACAAAGAAGATCATGTGTTCGAATCTCA
Source organism: Brycinus macrolepidotus (assembly GCA_037974445.1). Lineage (NCBI taxonomy): Eukaryota > Metazoa > Chordata > Actinopteri > Characiformes > Alestidae > Brycinus > Brycinus macrolepidotus. The sequence goes on along the minus strand of JBBPCZ010000163.1, from coordinate 2,958,580 downwards.
GGACTGCTAGTGGCACCACTAAGGTATCCTTGAGCAAGGTACTGTCCCCACACACTGCTCCCCGGGCACTGTGTTCCTGGCTGCCCGCTGCTTCACTTGGGTGAATGGGTTAAATACAGAGAACGAATTTGACACTGTTCACGCTGTGTGCCATGCTGTTGTGTGTTCGTGTGTGACAAATGGTCACTTTACACATGAATACCTTACACTTATATACACATACATATACACTATATGGACAAAAGTATTGAGACGCCTGACCATCACACCAACAGGGACTTTAATGACATTGTATTCAAATACATAGACTTCAATACGGAGTTGGTCCCCCTTTGCAGCTATAACAGCTTCCACTCTTCTTGGAAGGCTTTCCACAAGATTTTGGAGTT
>JBBPCZ010000163.1:2901863-2917282 GCA_037974445.1 Brycinus macrolepidotus | reverse complement strand
GCTTTCTGTTTATTAAAAACGTAGTATTTACTGCTGAGTGCGTCCTCCCCTTTTTCCCTCCTTCTCGCCCTTGACATATGATGTTTAATGCACCAGTACCATTTGAGAACCAGCCCCATATCAGCCCCTCTTTCTTCAAATGAGCTAAATGACTGACAGAGTTCAATTCTTTTTTGCTTCTTTGCAATTTTTAGACCTTTATCTTAGTGGTTCTAGATTGTGTTGCACTTCATTGTATTTTGTTCTCTAAACCGGAATCTTCTGATGCGTTCGGGTCATCCTGCAACTCTTTTTGAGATACTGCTGGCCTTTCTCTTCTAGAACTCAACTGATATGTGAAGAGAAAAAGAAAAATATCTCCTTTGACATTTAAGTACTTTGAGGGTTTCATTGAAAATGTAAGGAGTCTAAAGTGTGTTTATTCTCCTGGAAATGAATCAGAGTAAGAGAAAAGGTGCTCAGTCTCAATAATACTGACCAAGTAATATGTAAAGAAGCACAATTACTCATGAGGACAAGTCCATGTGACTAATGATACATCCTCATCTTCTAGGATGCCCGCATCCTCCAGAACACACATCTTGGGGCAGCTGGTGCCCTGGTGGTTAGGGAGTTGTCCCTAGGATCAGAAGGTTGTGGGTTTGAATCCCAGGACTGCCAGTGCCACCATTGAGGTAGCCTTGAGAAAGGTACCGTCCCCACACACTGCTCCCCAGGTGCTGCCTCGCTGGCTGCCCACTGCTTCACTTGGTGAATGGGTTAAATTAGAGAAAGAATTACACACTGTTCACACTGTGTGCTGTGGTGTGTTCAGATGTGATGATAAGTGACCACTTTGCAGTGAGAAAGTGATCAAAACTGGATGAACACTGGAAAACCTGTCTTGTCCAGTGAGTCATACAGGTGGCAGAGTTTGAACTGGCCATCAGCAGATCTTTCAAGTCAGTGCTGCAGGCCGGTGCTGGTGTCATGTTGTAGGAAACTGATTTAGGATGGTTTGGATGACACAGCATACCAAAACATTGTTGCCCATGATGTGCATTCCGGAATGATTTCACAAAGCGAAAGTAATCTCAGGGTAGTTCCACAGAACTGAAACTGGTGTGTTTAATGGCAACAGAGCAAAATTCCACCTTTCATTAGACAGTTAAACTCTGTACACACCTTGAGGTCTGAAAACTGCATCATTAGAAATCCTTTTAATTTAGCTATCCTTCTGTTTACATTGTTTCATGTTGATCTGATATTGCCTAGTATTATTTCAGTCAATATCAGAATCAGAATCAGAATCAGAAAACTTTATTGATCTGGGAGGAAACTGCTTATGCCACGACTGCACAGACACAGAAACACAAAGACAAGAACAATATAAAAAATAGTATAAACACACGCCACTTCCACACCAAACTCATCCAACCATGTCTTTATGGACTTTGCTTTGGGCGCAGTCATGCTGGAATAGAAAAGGTTCTTCCTCAAACTATATCCACAATGTTGGAAGCATGGTGTTGTCCAAAATGTCTAGATAGATAGATAGATAGATTCCATTATAGCTTCTAGTTTGTTCACTGTGCCCCTTTCTACCACTGTTATATCTGAGGCTGCACCCCCAACATACAGCAGCATACAGCATCTCATCACACACACCAAAGGACCTCAGCCTCCACAGGAAGAAGAGGCGGCTCTGCACCTTCTTGTCGAGGGCATCGGTGTTCAGGGACCAGTCCATTTTATCATCCAATATGACCCCCAGGTATCTGTAGGAGGTCACCACCTCAATGTCCTGCTCTTGTATGAAAACTGGAAGATGGGGTGGCCTAGATCTTCTGAAATCCACCACCATCTCCTTGCTTTTGGTGGTGTTAAGGTGGAGACAGCTGCTACTGCACCAGTTCCCGAAGGCCTCCACAAGGTCCCTGTATTCCTGCTCCTGTCCACTCCGGATACATGCCACAATAGCTGTGTCATCAGAGTATTTCTGCATGTGGCAGGATTTTGTGCTGTATTTGAAGTCTGCAGTGTAGAGTATGCTGAAGCATTAAGACTGCCCTTCAATGGAAGTAAAGGGCCTAGCCCAAACCCTGAAAAACAGATGTGTCCCAATACTTTTGTCCATATAACGTATATATGTATGTACACAGTGGGTATCTTCAGATAGTAGCAGCAGATATTGAATGATACACAGTAATATTGCACCAGAAATATTGCATGTTTCGTGAGAAATATTGTACATGGAAGAACCATTGCAAGTCCTTGGTGTGTGAATGTGTGTGTTTGCTTGTGTGTGTGAGTGTGTGTGGTCAACTGCGAGATGTTGGTTGAAGAGTCTGACAGCAGCTGGAGGGAAAGACCTGCAGCATAAACTGATAGAGCTTAATTCTACATTCCTGCACTGAAGAAATATTACCACGAAGGCACTGAGTGTGAAATTAAGCTTGAATTGTGGAGAGAAAGATAACAGTCTATCACACTGAGCAAAAAATTATTTTGCTCCAACTGAAATCCAGCTTTTTTTTTCTTCTGCAAGTGTTTAGGATAGCTCAGGCTGGGAAGGATCAGTAAAGGCCAGCTCAGTGCACACATGTTGCTTAACTTGCCATCCTTTATACTGGACGCTCCTAACCTTTTCAACCCTCGTGATCATCCAGGGAATTTCCCACCTCTGTGTTTACCTGAGCTCAGGATGTGAAAATCTTTACCAGGAACATATTTTCTTGCAGCACAGTAGACATGAATTCAACTGTTGGAGCACGTGTGCCCTTGGCTGTTTGGTCGAACTTAAAAAGATTTCAAAAATGCAGTGAAACAGTACACGATGTACAGTATGGTGCAAAAAGTCTTAGGCACCTGTGCTAATTGTTTAAAGCCAGCGTGTGATAAAATGTCTTTCTGCCAGCAAAGTTAACATTAGAATAAATGAAAACAATTCAAGAAAGCAATAAAAAGTATCAAGATTTGTTTTGTTTGTATAAAGGTAGTTGATATTTTGTGAGCTGGTGAGGAGAACACAGGCTCAGTTCCAGATTCCTCCTCGGTTCCTCCAGCCATTGTTTGGATTTGTGAAACTCCATCAGCAGCTCCTGATTTAATTTAATGAAGGACTGATTGAGTCAAACCAGGTTTCTGATGGAAACTACAAGTAATACTGGACTTAAACAAAGAACACATTGATATACTGTACATAAATCACTATTTACTGTATAATGTTATTTGTATTTATTCTTTTCAGTTTTACTTAGTATAAAAACACTCACCGCTAATCTAAATATTATGTTTTAAATATTATTTTTGCAGGTGCCTAAGACTTTTGCAGAGTACTGTACACGATCCATATTATACAGCTGTATGTGAAAGTAGATGACTTTGACCCCACTTTACTGGGGTAACAGCCTGTACTCTTCTGGGAAGGCTTTACACTAGATGTTGGAACTTTGCTGTGAAGATTTGATTGCATTCATCCACAAGAGCACCAATGAGGCTGAAGTCAGGTGGACTATTAGTTCTGGATCACAAACTCCACTCCAAATCATCCCAGAGCTGTTGGTTGGAGCTCCTTCACTCCAGAAAACCCAGTTCCACTGCTCTACTGTGAATTGTTGGGGAGATTTATACCCCTCTAGGGTGCCTGACATTGGGTATGGGGACCTTATGCTTACATTCAGCTGCTCTGGAGTGTTACATTCTATTAACAATGCTTTTCTGTGGAGATTATACAAGCTGTGTGTGTGTGCCATTGTGTCTCAGGATTGGGGACCCTTTAAAATAATTCATTAGAAGGAGTGTTTGCATACTTTTGGACAAGTAGTATGTTTTTACACCAAAAGCCACCGGTTATTGGGAACACTGAGTGAATATTTCATATCTTGTAAAGTTGCCATTTCAAAGATAAAAGGATGATTCGTAGATACACTATCCAACCTACGTTTACACACACCTAGTCAAAGAAGGGACTTCATTACTTTTAGCTTATGTTACTCATTGTAGCATAGAGGTCAAGTCAAGTAGGTTTACTGTCATTTCAGCTATCTACACAGTTCCCAGGACTGCTAGTGGCACCACTGAGGTTCCCTTGAGCAAGGTACCGTCCCCACACACTGCTCCCCAGGTGCCCCTCATTGGTGGCTGGCCACTGCTTCACTTGGTGAATGGGTTAAATGCAGAGAAAAAAGTTCACAGGGTGTGCTGTGCTGTGGTGTGTTCACATGTGACTATAAGGGGCCACTTTACTAAGAATGGGGAAAACACACATTCAGTCAGTTGTGTCTAAATATTTGACTGGTAGTGTATCTACAGGAATTTCACTGAGAGAGCAAAGAGTACTGATGGCTCTGTAGAAGCTGGTGTATGTCCATCCATCACTGTTCTCACTGGGTTTTGGGGAGGTATGACAGCCCAGCAGATTGGCTTTGGCACCGAGCTGAAGGATGACGAGAAGGCCTGAAGATTTCTTCTCTTCCATAAGCCCTCAATGTTGGTGTTTGCTGTGAGAATTAACATGGAGATTTGAAGTCTACCTTGAGCGAAGGGCTGTCTGTGTGTACAGGCGGGCATCAGGCTGCCCTGCATTGCCTGGCAACCCAACAGATTACTTTAGTTTTTGCTTTAACAGACAGTGGAGACACTCCAGTGCAAACTCCACAGTACGTTCATTGTTTCACAGAAGTGTCACAGGTACAGCTGTGGTTGGATTTGGGATGATATTGGCTGGGCTTTCATCAAGGGTGGATTGTTTAGGTGTGTATGATTGAAGCTTCATGAGTCTGGATGAATGATTATAGCAATGCTTTGTCACTCCAGTGAAAAACCAGGCTGACCGACTCCATGTCTGTGCCGTTCTTCAGAAGAGGCCCGGGACTGTTGACTCAAGCACATCTCACACAAGTATCAGACAGACACATATTTCTGAGGTTTTTCTGAGGGTTTCATGCTCTTCACCGAGTGTTTCAGTGGTTGTCTAGTCTGTGGCAGCAGACATAAACCTCTTCTAGGCAGGACTTTAAAATAAAGAGGTGTTCTTTACATAACGCCATAGAAGAACCGTTTTTTTGGTTCCCTAAAGTGCTTTACAGTAGACGGTTCTTAAAAGAACCACTTTTTGAATGAGTCGTGCGAGTTTGAAGAAAATACACATAAAGGTTTTTGAAAGAACCCTTAGATTGGTAAAGAACCTTTATATCATGTGAAGATTCTTCACACTCACACATTTCCTTTACAAACCTGGTTCTTTAAAGAACAAATATAGATCTTCTTTGGTATCACTCAAAGAGCCCTTTGTGGGACATTCAAGAGTGTAGAAATATTTGAGGGATGTCTGGGAAAGTTAGACTACATTTTCAACATTATTGGAGAACAAAACTATTTTAAACACTTTTGGAACAAAGTCTTCAAAAGAGTGACTTAACAGAAGGAGGGAAAACCTTCTTAACTTTCAATATAAGCTAATCCAGCAAATTTCTGTTGGTTCATTTATCGTGAAATTCTGATAAAGTGTAAACAGAGACTAGATTTTTCAAATCAAGTAAAAAAAAAGAAAAGAAATATGAACGTATAAGGTTTTGTTCCAACAGTAATGATTTTCTTTCTTGAACTATGCTTACTTATGTCCCTTCAGACTTCAGTATATGAAATAGAACACTCATGCTATGGTTAGTTTTATTAGATCTGATCGACATGTATTAGGGGTTTAATAATATATAATACATACTCAAGATGTACTACAAATGTTAAAAATCCTATACACAAGGATCCTATACACTCATAAAGGTATATATTTAAATATATATATATATATATATATATCATAAGTGTAAAACATGCAAAAAGATACAAATACATATAAATATACATATACATATATGTAGACTGAACTGTAATGATTTTTCTCTTTACAACTAATTCTAAAGCACACACTCAGTGGCCACAGTGTGTTCAATACTAAATATTTCTGTATTATTGTACTGCTTCCAGTATATGAGACATACTCTGGTCTCCGGTACATTTTGTCTATTGCAATGTCACCTTTAAAACCTGGGACTGAATTCACAAAAGTGTCTTGAATAAGAAAAAAATGTTTAAAAGTCTAAATATGATTATGCTTTATATCTAATTTTAGAGTTCAAATAAGTTATTTGAGAAAAACTTAACATCTTTTTTCTCCACTTTTCTTTCAATGTCCTCAAAACAAAAAATGTACTTAACTTTACAGTTGGTTAAACTTAGTCATGGACTATATTTTGCTTATAATCTCCATTCAGACCCTTGTGTTGTCCAGGACCAGGCTTAAAATAGTTTTAGGGTAAGCCAAAAAAAGTGCTTCATGATGTTCATGAATAAGAAAACAATTAAGATTTTCTTAGCAGAATATTTGAGAACTTCTATTTAATTATTATAGATTTTGTTTTATAAATATTGCATCATAAGAACTTCATCGTACTTGTCTTAAATTCCCTTGTCAGATATTCTCTTATGAAAGCTTCTGTGAATCCAGCCCCTAGTTTTTAAAACACTGAGCTCCTTATGTGTTCCTGTGGCCTGCTGGAGGTCAGGGTGGTCCGTTGTGCAGCTTTTAAAAAAAAGAAAAGCAATGGAGAGTTTTCCTCTGCTTCAGTGGTCCACTCAGCAGGTAGGTGAAGCTTTACAGTGCCAGGCTGACCTTCAGGAACATGAAAGTGGTTACGTGGTGTGATTATACATTAGGCTTCAAAAGACTTTGGTGGAGAGAATAATCACTTACCAAAGCACGGTTTTACATGCGAGCCAGCATTCTTTCCATCTGCTGAACCTTTTTGGTGACGTCAGCTAGTATGACGGCAGTTAAGGTTACTGTGTTCTTGAGCTTTCGGATAATTCAGGTACTTTTTCAACTGTTCAGGAACTTTCCCATATGCTAAACAAAGGTGAATATAAGCTTTGGCATCTTCAGTCCACAGACAAAACTGTTACTTATGTGGCCACTCATTAAAGCAGTACAGTAAGCTCTGACCATAGTTCCCCAGTGTTAAAGGGAACATTGTTTATTTGTTCTTTTTATAAGTCATTTTAGTCGTTGGAACAGTCATTCAGAATGGCTGAGCTAACTGCGTCACTGCTTTCTGATTGGTCGAAATGTTGTCATCAGAATATCGAAAGAGGTCATTGTTATTTTTACTCTCTAGGCAAAAAAACAATAATGGAGACACAAACTAGCAACTGGGAAGTCAACGAAATACAAACACGACTGTCTGTTTGGGCTGAAGACACATTTCAGTGGGAGTTTTCTATGACACTAACAAATTTATCTTTAACACTGTGAGAATCGCGAGGTGTACCAGGCCATCACTAACAGGTTAGCTGGATTCGGTAACCGTCACACGGCAAAAGAATTCAGAGAAAAACTAAAAAAACTAAAACAAGACTATAGATAATAAAATACCACAATAACAAAAGTGGCTCTGACAGAAAAACTTTCCGCCGGTTCGACTTCATGGACGCGGGTTTGAGACGACCGGCCATAAACTGTGTGGAGAGAATTGAGTCAGAAACTCTGTTACTGGACTGAGATACACTGGAACATCAAAACGTGCTGCAAATTCCGTGCCATCACAGTAGAGTTTAGTTACAGCAGAGTTCCTGTATGCCCATGGAAAAGTGCCTATAGTGGCAAATCTGAAAAGTTCTTTGGGGACTATTTTGCCTTACAGCACCATGCATTTATCTCTCCACCATAAAAGATTTTTTAAAGTATTTTTGGAAAAAAATCACATTTCAAAGCTAACATAAAGCATTCTGTGAGGTAGCTTTAAGGATTTCTTCATTTTAGACACTTCAGATGTCTGGTTCCTATCACCACTGCTGTGAACAATTTTGACCACTCTGAGTTACTTTATTCACCTTTACCACTGAATAATCACAGAATTATGGAAAAAATAGTGAAATTCCCTCTGAAAGCCTGAAGTTTAGCCTCAACCACATGCAAGGCTGAACAGAAAGGATATGTTTGGCATTGAGGTCCTGGAGGGAGTTTTGTGTTTGCCTCTGAAAGGCCAGTCTGGCTTCACAAAGACAGGGATCCTGCACTATCTCCACCTTCACCTCTTCACATCAAAGTGAAGACCATCAGACAAACACGTGTAAATGCATCCTGCTCGCCTAGCACTTTACTGTCTACAGTAAGAACATTTTGTTATTTGGATCCAATCTGACTATAAACTGTAAAACACACTTTACTTTGGTTACTTTGCTTTGAGTGTCTTTAATGAACTGATGAACTGTGGTTCATACTAAGCTATCTTTTTTTTTTTAAAATATAATGACATTCACAGAAGAATTCAGAGTCTCCACTGAGGAAACTGTGAACACAGCTGTTTTGTGAAGTCCATTAGTACCGAATGTAACACTTAGCAAAGCTAATTCAATGTTGTGGGTGCATTTTTACAACATTGTGAGTGTTACATTCTGTTTGGAGGCATAGTGTTGAATCAATGTGGAATTGATTCAGATTAACACACATTTAAAGACAGATGAGCTCTTGCCCAATAATCAGTGTACGTTTTTTTCATAGTAAAACAGATCATATTGTTTCACGTTTCTCAAAACGGCTTCTACTATAGAACAAATGTGATTTTCCTTTACGACTGCTATTACTAGTAGCCCAGAAACATACTAACAGATTCATAAATGAGAAAAACTATTTCTATGCAACACTACAAGCAATATACTACATTCAAGACTATAGAGCAGGAGTTCCTGAAACTAGTTCTGGTGATCTGTTGCCTTGGACTTAGTTTCACAAAACTGGTTCTGACATTCAGGTCATACTGAAAGCCTTAAGTTATTAATTCAAGTGTGCTGGATTAAGGTTGGAACTAAACTCTCCGGGGCAACAGTCCATAAGGAGCTGGGCAGGACACCCCTGTTCTAGAGTCAGTCCTGGTCCTGGAGGCCCACTGCCCTACACAGTTGTGTTCTCCCTGTTCTAACACACACTTGAACCAAGTAAGGTGTTAATGAGCTGAAAGTTGGTGTTCTGGGAGCAGGAGGAACACAAAAATGGGCAGTGAAGCTCCGGGACCAAGGATAGGAGACACTGTTCTAGAGTAATCAAGCCTTAGATTTGACTCTAAAGTCTACAGCAGGACTATTCAGTTGTGGTTCTTGAAGGCTGCAATGTCTACCAATAGTTTCTCCAACCACCACAACAATAAAATGGACCATTCATGTTTATTTGGGCATAAATAAGTCAATGACATAGAATAATAAGGATTCTTCTCGTTCTTAAACCACGAAGTAGGCTGCCTGATTGGAGTGAACATTGTGATGCCCTCAATTGAATAGCCAGGTCCTAAATCTTACGTGAACATGTTTTCTTGTCTTCATTCAAGGCAAAGCCCATCCGGCATTCGCAGTGATAGGCGCCATCACCACTGACACAAATGTGCTGACAGTCATGTCCCATTGCACAGTGGTCCAGACCTGCAATAAGTTGTGAGTAAGGCACTGCAGAAATCTAGACATCACAACCATATAAAAACAACAAATTCATTTGGATCTGTATCTCAATATCTCAACAGTATCTCAATAAGCCAAAGGTTCCCCACCCTGGTCCTGGAGTACCTCTAGTATTTTCCTCGCTCCTAACTCTCCTCATCCAAATCATCTGCTAATGAACAAGCCCTAGCTGAAGTGTGTGTGTTAGAGCCAGGAAAACACTAAAATAGTGCAGGGCAGTGGTAGGCCAGGACCAAAGCTATTGACTCAGTTTACCTGAGAAAAGTGCTAATTCTACCTATGTGAGAAGGCAAAATCGAGCGAATGCCAAAAATTTGCCAACTTAAAGCCTCTTGGGGAAGTAATGTTTATTCCATCTACCACAGGACTATTCAATAAGTTTCTGAGGACTGCAATGTCTACCAGTAGTCCCTCCAACCTCCATACCAGTAATACCAATGCACCACACAGTCATTCATCTTGATTTCTCAAATCAACAATTTCTGAACAGATGGGTTACACTGGGGAATCAAATCTAGTCTGGTTAAGCATACTACAACCTGGCAGATAGAAACCAAAACTAAAATTATAAGGATCTCCTCGTTCTTAAACCAAAAGGGGGGCTGCCTGATTGGAGTGAACATTGAGATGCCCTCAGTTGAATAGCCAGGTCCGCAAGGTCTTACGTGAACATGTTTTCTTGTCTTCATTCAAGACAAAGCCCATCCAGCATTCGCAGTGATAGGAGCCATCACTGCTGACACAAATGTGCTGACAGTCATGTCCAATTGCACAGTGGTCCAGACCTGCAATAAGCTGTGAGTAAGGCACTGCAGAAATCTAGACATCACACCCATACATAAAGTAATAATGAACTAAGCTTCTTTTGAATCTCAGGCACTTCACAATACTTTAGAGTGTTTCATTCTACCGACAATGCTTTTCTAAGGAGATTATACAAGCTGTGTATAGGCAGTCAAATCCTGTGTCAGCAATGGGGTAGTTTAATTCACTTAAAAACAGTGTCTAGATACTTTTAGTTATATAACACATTATCAGCTCTTTCTATGTGACACAACAAAATCTAAACCTATCAAAACATCTACCAACTTAGTCTCCTTGGGGGATGATAATCATTCAAAAGTCTACAAAAGGACTATTCAAATGGTTCTTGAGGGCTGCAATGTCTACCAGTAGATCTTCCAAACATCTGCCTGATTGGAGTGAACATTGTGATGCCCTCAACTGAATAGCCAGGTCCTAAATCTTACGTGAACATGTTTTCTTGTCTTCATTCAAGGCAAAGCCCATCCGGCATTCACAGTGATAGGAGCCATCACTGCTGACACAAATGTGCTGACAGTCATGTCCCTTTGCACAGTGGTCCAGACCTGCAATAAGCTATTAGTAAGGCACTGCAGAAATCTAGACATCACACCCATTTAGGAAACAATACATTCAGTCTGATCTGTATCTGAGCAGCTTAATTAGACTTCTGTCTAAGCCAAGGGTTCCCCTCTCTGGTCCAGGAGTACCTCTAGTATTTTCCTTGCACTCAACTCACCTCATCCAAATAATATGCTAGTGAACAAGCCCTTGTTGAAGTGCGTGTGTTAGAGCAGGGAAAACACTAAAAGGTGCAGGACAGTGGTAGGCCAGGACCAGAGTTGAGGAAGCACTGAGGTAAGCTATTGGTACAAGTTACCTGAAAAACTACCAATTTTATCTATGTGACAAGGCAAAATCGAGCAACTACCAAAAATCGTCCAACGTAGGGAAGTAATCTTTATTCCATCTACAACAGGACTATTCAAATGGTTACACCCATACATAAGGTAATAATGAACTTAATGGACTAAGCTGGGTAAGCAGGGAAATCTGAGAAATTTGCTTTCAGAAAATGTTCACAAACTAACACTAGTCATAAATGGTATGAAACAAGTCATTACCATTTATGACAGATAACTCACTGGCACTACCGTCACCATCATCATCACTGGCCTTAAAACAAGATCTCTTGTCCTCCATCAAGACAAAGCCTGGGGGGCATGTGCAGTAATAGGAAGATCCACTGCCCACACAAGCGTGCTGACAGTCATGACCCAGTGCACAGGCATCCACACCTGCAACGAGTCACAGCTGCAGTAAAATGTGGACACTGCTGCAGTTATATTTGAAATACTACAATTTTTTGTATTATTTTGAAAAGAAAAATGAGTTGGTTTTTGTGACATTACAGGTATAATTAATTAAAAAAGAGACATTTTGTAGTTTAGTTTCCGTATATGAACCCTTATGGGCAAGGCTATGATAATAAAGACTACAAGGAATTTTTTAATTAAAATTTAGTCCAAGATTCACACAATGTTTAGGAACCAAGAATTATGAAAAATTAAAAATAAAAATAAATATAAAAATATATTCAGTTATATGCAAATGTTTGAGCATCCCTGATCAAATGACATGTTTTGTTAATTTTCCAAGTTAGTAACAAGTACACATTCTCTACAGAAAACACACTTCTGCACATTTCAATGCACAGTTTGCATTGTTGTACAATGCACTGTTTATTTGATGAATTTAACATATAATAAACTATAAAAGTTAGGGCACATTTTATATTTTATTTCATTTCAGTTCAGTTAAACTCAAATAATAGAATAAATGGAAACTGTGCTGTAAAATCTGAAGAAAAAACCCAGTTTGTTCCCTGTAGAAGATGTTAGAAAATCAGCATGTCAATTGACCGAAGGTGTTCAAACTTTCGCACATGACTTTATATGTTAAAATACGTGTTCTCGCATCCTCTTAACTTTCTGGAGGGCCAAATTAAATATTGTTTTTGGGCCCCACTTCGGGAAGCCCTGCTTTAGACTAGTCAACTGGATATTCCTCAGTGTTCAAGGCAAGAAAATAGAAAACACTGAGAACAATCAACAAGCTTTTGATTTTTCTAAGAAACTGAGGTGGTTTCGCTAGTTGCATGTTTTATATACACAATCAGGACCTAAAGGTTTCTGTCCAACTCCAACAAGACTGTCCAACCATGTATCTACTGTGTTCCCTAAACTACATGTGCCAGATAGTTGCATATGAGGCTAAATATTTTTGTTTGTCTTGCAGGTGGGTCAAGTATCACTGGACAGCACTGCACTCATCAGTGTTACTAGGTGAAGGAAATGTTTTTACTGGTTCTTGGGAAGAAACCTAAACAAATACTGCAGCAATACTATGAAAAGGCATTAACCAAGCTCATTACCATTTCCAGTATGACATTTTAGACTCACTGGCACTACTTTCACCATCATTGTGGCCATTGTTGTTGCCATCATTGCGTCCATTCCCTGCCCCATCATTGGCCACTGAGCAAGTTCTCTTGTCTTCATTCAAGATATAACCAGGGCGACACTTGCAGTGATACGAGGTGGTGTTTCCAACACAAATATGCTGACAGTTGTGTCCTATTTCGCAGAAGTTTACACCTGGAATGAGTTCATATAGAATAATATGGACAATGTCTATAGTCTAAATCTAGTCAATAGATCTAATATTTCTTCATTTGTTAGAATAAGTTTATTCAACTTATTTATGGGATAAATAGGATAAAAAAAGAGTTAAAAACATGTAACAAAATGTCTAGAAGTAAGTTAAATAATCTTAGAATATTCTTATTGCAGTCACATAATTAGAATTATTAGACATATTGACTAGGCTGACTAAAATAACCATTTCTCTTGTATTTTATTGTTTACCCTGTGGTCCACATGGGACCTTTATGTGGCTATGATAAGTAATGAAGGTAATGATAAATCATTACATGAGGATTTCACCATTTCCATTTCTAAATGATCTCTTTTCCAATTGGCTCTCCTGTATTCTACCTCTTCAAAAAGCAGGGCTGAACACTCCTTATAACTTCAGCGTGAATGGGCGGGGCTAAACAGCTGTAGGCCAATTGACGAATATATGTAAATGTAATGGTTTTTGTGACAACACTGAATTCAAAGCGGGCTGTTTTTGTTGTTTATATGAGGAGCACATGAACTGGGGCAAATGGTTTTGAAACCTTTTGGTGGTGGGTTTTTTTCCAATTTTCTCCCCAACTCAGTTGTGTTCAATTCCACCCCCATCACACAATACCACCAACTCTGAAAGGGTGAAGGCAAGCATAGCTTCATCTGCTACTTAAACAACCATCTACAGGCTAGGAACTGAATCCGCATACACCACGTAGCTGATTTATCCAAATACCACAGCACTAGAGAACTGCTAGTGAACGGACCACACATTTGTCATCTGTCTCATTCATCACAGAGAGAAGGATGTTTTTAGAGAGCAGGAAGGAAGAGTAACAACAGGGCAAATCAGAGTAGTGTGGCCTGCATGATTCTCCAACATGACAGTGTGGCATGTTCCATGCAGGAAGACCATCCATGGTAATTGTACACATTTAGCCAAGGATGGATCAGCAGGTCTAATCCAGCTCTCGACACTTTGATCTATAGATGAAACACATTTTTGTTATAGACAAATGAAGTCATGCTTGTACAATGGATCTATCTAATATGTATAATGTATTATGCAGAATTGTATGACATTTAGAGTCATTACAAACACTTTGGTAGTATCACAAAAAAAAGCGTCTTAAATAAGTTAGTCATATCCCGCTGTATGCAAGCTTTACAATAAAGCAGTTTACCAAAAGTAACTTATTTTCTGTGTCTATTTTGCTGTACATTTCCAACATGATGTTTTATAATAGTGTAGTATTAGTCTGTATGTAATCCACAGACTCTTACGTTTGAGGGAGCATGTTTTCTGGTCCTCGTTCAAAATATAACCCTTCCGACAGTCGCAGTGAAAGGACGAGCCACTGCTGACACAAATGTGCTCGCAGTCATTTCCCATGGCACAGGGATCCAGACCTGGAACAAGCTATGGTTACTGATTTGGAGCTACTAAAGCCCCTAGAGCAGCTCCCAGATGATTACGGTAGCTGCGTCTCGTCTGCCACCAGACTACACTCTTATCCTCAACGTTTTTTCCATTATACATGATACATATGGCTCTACAGGAGTAAGATTAGGGGGATTTATCTCCACAAAAACCTCACACTGGTTAATTTACTTGTGACGGAAATGGGTAAAGTTTTGCCAGAGCCTGCTTCAGTGAAATTGCCACTGTGCCATACATATATAACCACTTATATATAACCAGAAGTGTGCATGTATAGCACCATGAGTCAGCAAGTGAGGTTGACCTCAGGCTCCTGAAAAAGATAAATTATGTTATGCACATACAGTTTTGTAAGATAAGTAGGAACAGCCTCTAAAATTGAAAGTCTTACATGCAATTACATGACATGTACAATACTGTGCAAAAGGCAGAGGCCATCCTTTTGTTAATTTAACTGTCAGTCGGAATGGCCATTGAGCACCACTTATTTATTTCAGAAAAAGGAGGAAACATATATTTAACAGACCATTACAAAGATGCCTAAACAACTAAACGTAATGTCAAATCAATGAGTATTTATTTTCTCCACCCTTTTCTCTTGTGTCCCCTACAGCCACTTCAACTCCTCATCCTTCCACTCTAAAACACCTAATCAATTCTAATTGAGAGGGCACAGCTGTAACTGGTTGGGTTTAATAATGTCATGTTGGGTTAATAATGTCAAGCTCTTACTGACATCATATTCCCCTTCAGTTCCTCACTCACACATTCACACAAGTAGTTACACACACACCTCAGCTGCCTCACACATTTCTTTCTCATGTACAGTGGTACCCCACATAACGAACGCAATTCGTTCCAGCAGCGCGTTTGTTATGCGGGGAGTTCGTTATAAGAAACACAATTTTCCATAGACTTCTTTGGGAAATCGTGTAATCCGTTCCAGGTCGCCGCGAAAAATCGAGAAAATTACTAAAAAATAGAGACACAGCACTTTT
>JBBPCZ010000163.1:2854280-2882283 GCA_037974445.1 Brycinus macrolepidotus | reverse complement strand
ATAGAGAGAGAGAGAGAGAGAGACTCTGAAAATCAAGACTCTGTTGACATGTTAACCAGGTTTATCAGATATTTCTCACTGGATTTCAATAATTTCTACAGTTGAATCAACAAACATCCTGATTCTTGTTATTAAAATTCACTGTGTGAACCATTCATTTATTACTGAACTAATTCCCAAATATATATAATCTAACTGTTGTAAGGGGAGAGATTTACACTCCAAATACACTCAGTCTTTTTTGTATGCTATAAACTGCACAGTCAGTTTCCCATCAATGGCGAACCCTTCAATCTAACTTGTGCAAGAAATGGTTCTAATGGTTCTAACCTTCCTCCTCTTTGTTTCTCCCTGCGCTCTTTGAGGACACGGCTCCCGCTGATTTGGAAGTCCCTGACGGAGCCTGAGCCTCCACTTTAACCTCTGCCCCCCAGGGGGAGATGCCATGCAGGGAGATGAGCTCCTGCAGGGCCTTGCCTGAGGATTTAATATCGGCGAGGAAATCTTCAGCAACAACACGCACCCCTGCGTCTCTCACCTCCTCCATCTTCTTACTCATCTTTTCTACCTCCTCTGAAACAGCACAGGGACATAGAGAATTAGTGAAGCTCCAAACAGTGCAGAAATAAACAAGCAGGATGATTAATCAGACCATATCCGTCCACTCTGTCCTCAGAGAACCTCATTAACACACTCACAGTCCTTACTATTCCACACAGACGGCGGGGCAATTTGATCATCAAATATTATTCCACATTATTTAATGCAGACTACTATCAGCGACTGCAAAAGAGTGATTCTAGTGCACTGAAGCACCAATTGACAAAAGATTAGCTGATTAAGGAACCAAAAAGTATAATCATTTTATTTAAAACTCCTCTATATCCTCCATATCCTTAATAAAGACAAAGGATATGGACTTTGGTGAGGATTCTGATGACTGAATGTAAAGAACACACAGACACACACACAGACACACACACACACACAGACACACACACACACACAGACACAGACACACACACAGACACAGACACACACACACACAGACACACACCCACTTACTCTTGGAACTGAGACAGAAGGCAGCTTTATTGACAGTGCCGGTAATCTTCCCTCCCAGCTCCTCCACTGCAGCCTTCAGCTCGTCTTTATTCTTATTCAGCTTCCCCACGGCCAGCACTTTCAGTCCAGTCAGAGGCTTGTCTGCAGATGCAGGACATTACAACCAGAATACAGCTGAGTCATCAAAAGAAAGATCCAATTTAAAGTTTTTATGTAAGGACACATTGTAAACAGTCTGTTTTGATGGTCCACTTTGGATGCTTACCTTGTCTATAGCTTATAATCGACTAAATATAAATTCTCCTTCACTTCCTCTAAAATTATAACCCCAACCCTAACCTTAAGCACAACCCAAAATGTGATCAAAATATTTGAATCAACATTTCTCTGTGGGTAAGTTTAGAAGAACAGACACTGAAAATTTAACACATAGTTACAAGAATGACGTCCAGATCATTACATTACATTACGCAGATGCTCTTATCCAAAGCGATTTACAATTTGAGGAAATCATCTACACTAGCTTTGAGTAAATGGTAAGCTGACTGTACTATAAAGACCTGAGAGTAGTAAACATGTAGATGAGAAGACTGACCTGCAGGCACTTCTACAGGGGTCTTACTGGGGGCACTAGAGGTGCTGGAAGCCACAGCAGTAGAAGTAGCAGCTGTGGACGCAGGAGCTGCAGGAGGAGGCGGAGCCTCTTTGGGGAAAACACGATCCTGACGCTTAAACTTAAACTTCTTCAGGAAAGGAATCTCATGGAACTCCTGAAGGAGGACAGAAATGATCAGAGTGAGATACCTGAACAGTTCAAATCCTGCCAGGCCAATACAGGCCATACATGACCATAAAAGAAGAAATTGCCACAGATGGAACTCTGAACGACCACAGAGGCAAAATGACAAGACCATTAGGAGGTGTAATGGAATAATAATCACTTAATGAAATAATCAATTACAAATAAGCATTAGTTGCTGTCCTTGGTCTAAAAATTAAGTGTAAGGTCTATGCAGGGACCAACCTTAGGAGTGACCCAGTCTTTGCGATTGGGTGTCTGAGTCTTGAACACACATTTAGTCCAGGCAGAGATGTCTCCTGTACAGTAGTAGGCATCGCTCTTAAACACAAGCTGACCCTGGCAGGTCTCACAAGGCTTTAAGGATCCAAAAGCCATACAGTCTGATAGACGGTCCAATATCTGGAAATATTACACAGATTCATCAAACAAAAACTTCTTTGGAAATTTGATGTTTAAATGAGACACTAAACTTAGAACTCTGTCTGGTTCTCAAACCAGAACTGATGATCTACATTTTTGCTCCAAGTCGACTGGCAGGGACATACAAAAAAATGTGGACCACCAGTGGGGTGTTTGAGAAACACAGCTATAACTAAATTTACGGAATCCACAACATTTATCAGTTGTTCAGCATTTCCAGACTGTGGTCTTACATTGGACTCTCCTGAGGGAACTTCTTGGTCATTAGCGATTAGAAGCTCCTTCATATCATTGGCTGAACAGTATTTCTTTAACTTGTCTTTAATTCCCCAAATCAACTGGCTCTGTTCCTATACAGCAAAACATCACAGACAGGGACAGAATAAAAAAAATTCATTTTACAGACAATATGAATCAGAAGTTAATTTGAAAATATAAACATCCCCATATAAAAGTCACACAGATCACTCAAAATGCTGTCTATGTTTAACTGCACAAAAAACAGAGTTAATAATTATAGATCTATGAAGTCCATGGTCTCTAACCTTCAACTGCAAATCCAGTTGCTTTTTCTCCTCTTCCTCTTTCTTCTGCTTCTTGGAAACTCCATCAACACTGTCGGCCTTCCTTTTCCTGAGAAAGAAGAAGCAAATCAGCCTCAGCAACCAGTTCTGGAGGGATTTCATCATCCATAATCACAGCCAAATGGCAACCTGAAAACTTAATGGTCGGATGTAGATGGTCTGACAACTGATTTTTGTAATTTTATTTTGTGTTTAACGTGTGATTTTCTGTACCAGAAACAGTTAACCTTTGTGTGAATGACCTCTAGTGTTAGCAGCCCTGTAACGTGCCTCATTTACAAAGCAGCCATGGCTGAAACACTCCCTTTAACTTCAGCATAAATTGGCAGAGCTTGACTGATGTATGCTAAATAAGTGGATATATGCAAATGCTTTGGTCTTCGTCAAATCATAATTTGTTCATCATCCATTATTATAATTCATTCAAAATAGAACTAGGGAGTAAAGGGTACATTTCTATTAAAAAAACAGAGTCAAATTTGGTTTCTGATAACAAGGACCGTCCAATGCATTTAAAACACTTACATTTTAATAAAGTGTTAGTGTTGTGCGTTCATGTAGCTCATGTAGATGCAGCTCAACGAGCCATTTAAACATAAAAATCTAACTTGAACCTCAAAACTTACACCTTGGATTAACAAACACAGTGGGCATTTACCAGTGGATCTCATTAGGAGCTTGTGGTTGCATGAGACATGGTCATGCTGGCACATGCTTGGACCCTGGAGGTGTTATGATGATCATTAATTCAATCACCTTTCTATAGATGGGCTGCCTATGGGAAATACCAAGCCATCATTTTGCCCCCCACTGCCTCTTAGATTAATGACTACAGGTAAACATATCAGACCAGAGCCCCAGAGCACAACACAATAACCCACTGAGGAAAGAAAGCAAACAATGGAAAGGACACTCCCAAATTGGATGTAGCAACTCATATAAGGCCATTATCCCACCAACGTTTAAACACACAAAAATATGAGGGCTATTTTACTCTAATGTGCAGTATAAAGAAAGGGACAAAAGAAAGAAAGAAAGAAAGAAAGACTTATCTAAAATTACTCAGTCTAATGAAGAGCAGCACTAATACAGGCATGCTGCCATGATAACAGGCTTACAGAAATCACACACTGACAGAAATCAACTCCAGGACACATCAAATGGTGCATGTATTTCATTGCATGTCTGTGACAGCGCAACAGGAATCCAGTAAGTATATCCAACATTCTCAATGACATGTAAGATATATGATGATAGAAATAAGTTGTTTTAAATGCATGTATTCGATATAGAGTTGGGAAACAGGGATGCACGATTGCCAAGATCTGACTTTTTGTTCTAAACATGAAATTACATATCAGCCAGTTTACTATCTTTGATATTGGTGGATCTGTGTTGGAATTTTATATTAATAAATTGAGGTACACTACCAGTCAAATTTTTTTTTTGCACACCACAGGTTTTTACCACCTATCCATTTTTTTATTTCATAAACTGCAGATTTTTATTTTTTTTAAGCATTGAAAAGTTGTTGAAAGAACAACTATAAATGAAAATATGTCAAATAAATGCAGAGTCAAATTCTAGACTGTCCGTTAACTTTAAATGCACTCGTTCACTCTTTCATCCCATCGACTGTCACTTAACAGCTCATTAAATATCTAACAGTTGCCTGGTGATCCACATTTTTATTATATTACGTTGCTTTTTGTAGCTCAGTAGTGATGCCCATGAAAAATGACATTTTCTGGCTAATAAAGGAACCCAGATGGTGAACATACTGTAAATTTATTGGTTAGTAAAGAATATTGAATGTATTTTTAGTAAGTATTAAATAAGTAACATGCAAGCATAGAAAATATCAATGTGTGCCAAAACTTTTGACTGGTAGTGTAGGTAAGTTCCCTGCATCTGCGCATTGCTGCTACACCTGTACCAAAAAGTTATGCATGAGTCATTGTAACCACACGTATAAAGCTACTATAGTAACAGGAACAGCCTCAGAATCAGAAAACTTTACTGATCCTGGAGTAAATTGCTTGTACAAAATGCAATAATTGACCACTGTTCATCTTGAACTCTTCTTCACAGCATATAATGAACGAGACGGTCGCCAATTTCACGTCAGTTCTGCTCTACGCAAACACTGCCACTGTAAACATCACAAATATAACAAACATCACCGCTTATGAAAATAGTAGCTTTCTGGCCATCACCTATGGCGCAACTACGGCAACCACAACGATGCCCGCCACTCAGCCACGTTCACAAACGAACGCAACTCTTTCGACCGCGGCCACAACTCCCGCGGGCGTGGTTGTGTCTGTGAACTTGCCCTACATGGCGGCTGAGCTCGTA
This sequence comes from Brycinus macrolepidotus, assembly GCA_037974445.1. Classification (NCBI taxonomy): domain Eukaryota; kingdom Metazoa; phylum Chordata; class Actinopteri; order Characiformes; family Alestidae; genus Brycinus; species Brycinus macrolepidotus. The sequence goes on along the minus strand of JBBPCZ010000163.1, from coordinate 2,877,054 downwards.
ATCGCCTTCCTCTCCACGGTGGGCAACCTATTAGTGTGTGCAGCAGTTGGGCTCAACCGAAAGCTCCACACAGTCACCAACTACTTCTTGGTGTCGCTGGCAGTGGCGGACGTCTGCGTGGGTGCGCTGGCGATACCCTGCGCCATCCTGACGGACACTGGCATCCCACGCAACAACCTGTACCTGTGCCTGCTCATGCTGTCCGTGCTCATCATGCTGACCCAGAGCTCCATCTTCAGCCTGCTGGCCGTGGCCGTGGAACGCTACGTGGCCATCTTCATGCCTTTCCGCTACCACAGCCTGATGACGCCGCGCAACGCGCTGCTGGTCATCCTGATCACCTGGGTTCTGGCCTTCCTCATCGGCCTGGTGCCCCTGATGGGCTGGCACAAGCCCCCGCCTGCATCTGGCTACTGCTTCTTCGTGCTGGTGGTGGACATGACCTACATGGTGTACTTCAACTTCTTCGCCTGCGTGCTGACACCCCTATTAGTCATGTTCCTTATCTATGCGCAGATCTTCGTCACGGTCAAGCAGCAGGTCAGGAGGATCGCGGCGGAGCGAGGTGGTGCCGACGGAGCAGCCAACATCAAGAAGGAGATGAAGACGGCCACCTCGCTCTTCCTCGTCCTCTTCCTCTTCACCGTCTGCTGGATCCCACTCCATGTGATCAACTGCTTCCTGCTGCTGTGCCCATCCTGCCCCGTGCCCCTGCCCCTCCTGCTCACCGCCATCATCCTGTCCCACGCAAACTCTGCCGTCAACCCTTTCCTTTACGCCTACAAGATGAAGAGTTTCAGGGAGGCCTTCAAAGGAATCTTCCTGTGCTGCAGAGGTGTGGGTGAGGGAGAGGATGATGGTGGAGGTACAACCACACAGAGATCCTGAAGTCTTTTTCTGTAATCACTGAAATCTATCTAATATTTAAGATATATATCTAAATTATGAAGATCAAATATTTTTCCGTGGCTTGTATATATGGGAGCTTTAATCAATATATTTCTGGTTTTCCAACTATCGTCATCGTTTGAACTTCAAAACTCCAGCTAAGACACATAAGAAAATCCACAAACCTCCTATTGAAATCTTTCCATGGTGAACCAGCAAACCTAAGCAAAGTTCTGAGAACTGGAAATGACCTGCATGAGAGCTACTTTCATGGAAAAACAGCAATCAAAATGAAAAACTAATATGTGATGGTTACAATAAAAAGAATGCCAAAATACTTCTTTATCATCCATACATATGAATTATCTGTATTTTGTATGAATTATATTTTAAAGTAAAGTTTGATTAATGTAAGGTAAAGGTGTTATTGTAATGATTAAAAATGTAAAAAGTAGGTGTGAGGATGCAGAGGTGTGGGCGAGGGAGAGGATTATGGTGGAGGTACAACCACACAGAGATTAGATAGATAGAGATAGATAGAAAGATTTCAGCTTTTTCTGTAATATATGAAATCTATCTAATATCCATGAGATTGATTATTATATCATAGCCACCTTATAAAAATCAAATATTTTTCCTTGGCTCGAATATTTGGAAGCTTTAATCAATACATTCTCATTTTCCTACCACCGTCATTGTTTGAACTTTAAAACTCCAGTTAAGACACATAATACAATGAAAAGAAAGCCAAAAATACTGCTTTGTACTCTATAAATATGAATTCTCTGTATTTTGTATACATCGTATTTTAAAGGAAAGTCTGATTAAAGAAAAGATGTTGTAACGATTAAAAATGTTTAAAAAGTACCCTTTTCACTTTCTTTTGTTTGTATTTCAGAGTGTATAAAGTTGGACCAATGTACAGTTTACTACTCACCCTTCAGTCTTTACAGCAGGCAGTCTCTTCTTGAGCTCGTCCTTGTCCTCGGCTCGCAGGGCAGCGAAGCCTTTAAGCTGAGCCGCGCTGTACTCAGGTTTGAAAGCCAGCTCCTCACGTCGGCTCACAAAGCAGCCTGTGTGGTACCAGCGGTCGATCAGCCCCAGCTGAGGCTTCTCAGGGTCCACCGTCTTCTTTGAAACACGGATATGGTCCTGAAAAATGGAAGAACTTAAACTGAGCACTTTCTAATACAGCAGGGCCAAAGTTCATAAAGGGCCAATGGCTGCTTGCATAAAACAGCAAGTGAATTTTTCCCTTCACCTCTTAATCTCTTCAGGGAGATGTTTAAGTAGAAAATGACAGAGGTTTGAATCCTAAATTTTCAGCACTGTATTTTTTGACTGCTTAAATTTACACTTTTAAATTGATCCTTTAAGCACGTAATTTAAGATAAATACTTAAGATACTTACCCTGATGCTGCAATTTAGGCTTAATGTATGTCCAGGTAACCAGTTCCAAAACACATTTGCCATCAATGACACTCGCTGAGATAAAAATACATAAAGGAATCAAAACTGTACCTTTTCAATTTTCTGCTCACAACCTTTGCAGGTGCTCCTGTTTGATTTTGCGTACTCCACTGCGAAATCATTTAGGGTCTTCTCTCCTTTAGCGGCTCCTTTCTGGTCACCTTTTCCTGACAGAACAGTGTGGCGTTATTAGGGATTGACACAGTGATATATTCCATCACACACCTTACAGTAATAAATCATAAATGATAAATCAGAACTGCTCTTCAGTTATGAATAATGGGGATGAAGGGTACACAATTCCCCCAGTAAGGAAAAATAAATAAAAAGTCGTGGTTGTGCTACACACTGAGCTGTGAAGAGCATTTAAGATTGTTTTCCCTTATCAATGTTTAACAGCAGAGCATCTGCAGGTCATTAGAAAACTAATTACGCAGATTTATGCAATTTGACGTGATAGTAACGTTACCTCCAGTAGCACCTCCACTTTCGATGGCCTTCTTCACCTTCTCCTGGTCCTCCCAGCGGAGATCAGTATAACCAGAAATGTCTGAAGTGGACTGGACGGCTGCCCGGAGCCAGAAGCAGGAGAAATGATGCCAGTGCGGCACTTTTCCATCAAACATGGGCGACTATGGAGGAAAACACACAGTTAAACGTCTGTCTCATAGTAATTACACCCTGCAACCACCTTCACAACCAGACATAACAGTGCAAATCCTCTAAAAATGAAAATTATTATCAATTAAACTAAGAGTGAAAAGTGAAACTAAAAAGGCCTTTACTGCTAGGAAGCCACACAAAAAGGAAAATAGGACAAAAATGAACAAAAGAACTTCACTGTACAATAAAGACACCAAAACAGTCATTTACACACTTAAAACACGGTTTCTGCTTTTTATCTCTTAAAGAAATTTCTGTCTTTGTCAATACAAGTTTTTTTTTTTTTTACATACTTTCTATGTTAATTTCTTTTCCAGTGTGGCACTTTTCCATCAAACATGTGTGACTATGAAGGAACACACGTCAGTCTCTTAGTAACTACACATTGCAATCACCATCACAACCAGACAAAACAGTGCAAATCCTTTAAAAATGAACTATTTGCAGTTAAACTAAGAGTAGAAAGTGAAAGTTAAGAGGCCTTTACTGCTAAGAAGTCACACAATGAAGAAAAATGAACAAATCTTATCAAAATGACTTCACTGTACAATAAAGGCACCAAAACAGGTATTTACATCCCTAGTAGAAACAGGGTTTCTGCTTCTTATCTGCTTTTTGTCTTTGTTAGTTCAAGATTTTACTTGGATCATGACTTCTTTTTTTTTTTAAACATATTTTCTATGTTCATTTCTTTTCACCACCTAAAAGGTAATTTAATGCATCTTGTAAGGGAAATCACAGAATGTGATCTGCATTAGGAAGTAAGCATTAGAGCAAAAATAATTTCTAAACACATTTCCCCCCTCTGGATCTAATTTAAAATCCACACATCTCAAGTCTGTGTTGATTTGACCTACTTTCCTAGGCCAGGAAATCTAAAAACTCCAGGGCATCCCTGATTCTAAGTTCCACCTTCCCCTTTTGATCAGATTACCTCACCCCTCCCACAGCACGAACTACACCCAGACAGCCAGTCTCACTGATTCAGTGAATACACACTACTGTGTAAAAGTCTTAGGCACCTATGCAAATTGTTTAAAGCTATTTTTCTCAGCGTGTGATAAAGTGTCTTTCTACAAGAAAAGTTAACATTAGCATAAATGCAAACAAACAAGAAAGCAGTAAAAAGTATCAAGATTTGCTGTTTGTATAAAAGTAGTTGATATTGTGTGAGCTGGTGAGGAGAACACAGGTTCGGTTCCAGATTTCTCCTCGATTCCTCCAGTCGTTGTTTGGATTTGTGAAATTCCATCAGCAGCTCCTGACTGAGTCAAACCAGGTTTCTGATGGAAACTACAAGTAATACTGGACTTCTACAAGGAACACACTGATATACTGAACATAAAATCACTTCATTGTATAATGTTATTTGCATTAATTCTTTTTAGTTTCATTTAGTATCTTCAGTAATATTAATATGAAAAACACTCACGGCTCTGTTTTCACAGGACTTTGGCACAATTTCTTTCAATTGCACTAACAGACCCCCATTAATACCATAAACAAAGACAGTGGAGCCTCCAGTGCTGGTTTACTGGCAGATCTGCTGTTGCGCATGATCTAGACATTAAAACACATCACTACTGTTGTTTATTTTTTAATCTGGCCCCAGTAAAAGCAAGATTTGTGATGTTTGTCAGTATGCAGGACCCAGCAGGAGCATAAACTGCCCCCCATTCAGGAGATAAGCAGCCATTTAAACGCCTCATGGAGAAATAAACAGGCCTTAAGACACGAGCGCGAGAAACGAAGCCACGCAAGACCTAAACAACTCAAACACAAGAGTGAAATACGTCTATTTAAGGTGGATTTTGAGTTTTCAGGGAGAAATGAGTGCAGATGGGTCCACATGGCACTAAAAGCGTGCAGCTCCCTACCTGCACCATTATAGCCATCCTCAGAGAGTCCTTAGCAATGTTCTCTTTGCATTTCTTGCAAGATGCACGTCCACTCTTGGCATACTCGGCCTTGTAAAGCTTGTCGTCCTGAGAATCTGCCATTTTTTGCTGAAAACTGCAAGAAATACCAGGAGTTTACTGTGCAAAAACGAGGAACAATCCCAGCCCGCGCAGAATACCAGACCACACCAATCGAGCTGACACTAACAACTCATTCTACTCATTCCAGACAGAACCAACCGAGCCTGCAGCTATAGATCAAACACTGTCTTAAAGGACAATTCCACCAGTGTTTCAGCATTTCTACACATATAAAACATTACACGCTACATGGACAAAAGTACTAGGACCGTTACACCAACAGCGACTTTAATGGCTTTGCATTCAAATGCATAAACTTTAATATGGAGTACTGAAGCATTAAGATTGCCCTTCACTGGAAGTAAGAGACCAGGTTTGCTGGTCTGAACGACCTTTTTTTGCTCCTCAACCACTGACCTGTCCTTAAACATAGGCTAAATCTGATCACCCTCTTCACACAACTGTACTGGTAAATGTTCCTGGAGCTTTTTATTTAGATTTATTCCACAATTTATGATCTCATAAATCATAAAAAATGAAAGAAAAAATGGTGGCCTGCTACAAGATTTTTTCCCTCATATCAATGTTTTTCTAATAATATAAAAATTTTAATTTTTAAAATAGAAATTCTGATCATGGATTAAAAGCTGGATTAAAAGCTAAAACCGGCTTATTGTGCTAAAGCTCCTTTTGGAAACGTAGACAGGTGCTTTCTTCCACAGTGTTCCACAGAGTCTCTCCTAGAGTGGGATTTTAAAGTGCAGATTGGTGTGGCTGCATCAATGCTGAAAGAAAAAATCATAGAAATTATTAGGAGTTCCTCTTGGTTCCTGGTGGTTTTGTCAGTTGGCATCACAATGTGAAGGGCCTGAATGGTGTAACAGATGACCTTTGACTAATTCTGGTCACATTTGATGGTTTTCTAATGGAACCTAAGGGTATTCTACAATAAAGTAATGGTCTCTAATGGTAACAATTATGCCGGTTTCTATTAGGAAGCAAAACCATCAGGTTTTAATCCTAATGGTTCTAACCAGGGGCATCATAAGGCCTGGACATCTGATGCTGAAACTTAATAAAGCCAATAGCCTTAATTGTATATAATCAATAACAATACTCTTAATAAATAGCTAATCATAATTGTCTGTTATTCTGAGCTTTTACAGAGGTGACACTTGGACGAGACTCACTTTAGTTGGGAGAACGTTGATGATAGATAGATTGGCAGTAATAATGTGCAATAGTTCATGTGCAATAGTATTTTCTTGTGCATTATCACTAGTACTTAGGTCACTATAATGTGTAATACAGACTTGGTATAGAGAACAACTCCAAACACCATTTGTGTTACTGGTAAACTATTTCAGAAGTAATTTTATTTATTTATCTATAGTATTTATATCTACTTTCTGAGTATTTCTGACTTTTATTTGACTTATATTATATTTTATATTTTATAGTCTTTGTGTCTCTGTGTGTCTGTGCAGTCGTAGCATGAACAATTTCTTCCAGAATCAATGACGTTTTCCGGTTCTGATTCTGATCCTGATATTGTGCAAGAAAGAGGTTGAGATTGAATTATAGTAAAAGTTAAATTAGCCTACACTCTCACTGATGCAGTCTGTCTACACTGTCATTTACAAATTCTGCTGGAGTAGCACTGCATTGTTTACTGTAAATATATCACCACCTTCAACATGCTGGCTAATTATCAAGGCCCTGATGTGCTGAATAAGATGAAAGAGGCAAGATAATACTAAACTGTCCTGTACAGAGAAAATGGACTGGGATTTATAAATACTGAATTTTGGCTTAACTCAGAACAACAGGGTATAATGTGACCTGATAAGAGTGAAAAATGCACCTGTATGTTCCAAGACGACAATAGGACTTACAGTGTCAATTATGCAAAGCAACATTCTAATAGAGCGCTAAAAGCTACTTGAGGGCTGATCTGAAAGATTTTCAACAGGAATGGGCCAGAATATCTCTTCTTGATGCAGAAAGACAGAATCAACATATACTAACTTAGTAGACTTAGGCTGTATTAGTCAATAAGGGACACTACTAAATATCAAATATATTTCCAAGTGTAGATATTTGTTGCAACTGTATTCTGGATATTTGTAAATGACTTTTCAATGCTTACAAATTTATTTGAATTTTGTACTGTGTTATAGTCAGGTTTTGTGAACTTTACAGCTGTGAAAATGTGTTAAATGTAACTTTTAGCAATGTGCAGATATTTCTTCCACTCACTATATATTGTGCATAAGAAACAGCTTTTATTGGTGCTCTTTGGACAATTTGTAAAGTTCCTATAACAAATTTTATGATACGACAATATACAGTATCCTGTTGTCCAGGGAGTGTGTGAAAGACTATATTGACATAGAGCTTCAGTAGAAAATAAATGATTAAAATGTGTGATTGATGGTTTTCAGCAGGTACATATGGCATTTTCTGTCTGCTGTAGTAGAAGGCATGTAGTTTGGCTATAGGTGGGTTCTGATGGATTGAGGTAAAATAAAAAAAGAAAGCGACAGACAAAAATGATCTGTTCACTCTACTAACCAAGCTGATGCTACAAGGCTGTTGTGTTTTTAGATATAGGTTTAAAAAGGATGACCATTGCAAAGCAGCACTGAACATCAAGAACAGAGTAAAAGTATAATAAGGTTATTCTATATACATGTTAACTCTTTGTCCAGCATATTCAAGTAAATCAAGACTACAAACTATGTGCTTTTGTGTCAAACCCCATACAATTTTTGATGTTTTGTCAGGACTAAAAGAGACCATTTAGTGCATCACTCCACAGTCAACATTAATGAATGATTATTAGAACAAGATAATAATTTAAGTAATAAACATAATAAAAATCCATTCTAAAACATTTGCATGGGATGTTCACATAATATCAAGTTAAAATATTCCAGCATGTTGACAGAGTCATAAGTGTAGGAGCTTCACTGCAAAACATGACAACAGCTACAAAAATGTCAATGTTTCTGTGTATAGAAAAGTTTTTATATTATATAGTTATTATTGCTCATGCACTTGTTCACTGATGGAGAACAAACAAAATTAGTGTACTGTGCTTATAAAACATTTGATTTTTGATCTTCTGCAAATGTTTATGATTGTATTTGTACTCAAACATGTAAAAAAGCTTGTCATTATTATGTGGTATATCGTCACTCCCAGAACAAAACCTTAAAGGTAAAACCTTTCTTAACTTTAAGTGTAGGTAAATGCCACTGTAACATTCCTGCTGTGTCTGATTCCCTTACCCTGTTGTTCCTTCCCCCTGTGCCATGTGCTTTGGTTTTTTAGCTTCTCCCTTGCTCCGCCCTCTTTTTATGCCCCTCACCTGGTCTCAGTTTGTCACCCCTCCCATTATAATCTTGCCCAACTGTTCCTTGCTCTACATCAATTTATATACATCTTTTTGTGCAGCTTTGTGCTTATCACATATTGTGGATTTCTATGTTCATGTGCTTGGTTGTATTCACTGGATTATTTCTGGTTTCTCTTGTAAGTCTTTGCATTTATTTTGGTAGTTGTTACTTAATTTCTTGCTCCAGAAATTAACAACTACCAAAATGTTATTTTTGTTATTCTGACTTCATAGACATAAACCTACTGCTCACTACTGACTCAAAGTTTATTCCCGGTCAACATGGACCTTTATAAACACAACTTGCAGGTACACTCTGCCACCTTGTGTCAGTCCTCGTTATGCCAAAATACTTTCTTTATGTATTTAAGTTATTCATTTATGTCATTCAGTTCAGTTATTATGTCTTTATTCATGATTTTAAATCATTTTGGACCATTTCTATCAGTCCATTTATCATAAAATGTTGACACAAAGTAAAGGACAGCCAGCATTTTTTAAATAACGTAAAAATATGAGGTTTTGTTCTGACAGTGACAATATAAAATACTGGTAACAATTTTATGGAATTCATTCTGGTGACTAATTATAGTCTTGTTATTTATTCAGTAAAGCCCAGATTAGACACTTATAAACAGTATGTTTGTTGTGCATTAAGCTTTATTCTTTATTCCGTATTAGGTCGGTTTGATCGGTTATGTAACTCAGTCCAACATATTCAAGAAATATGATTTTAATATATTTAATGTACCTTATGCAAATTACTAAGCATAAATGAACCTTCTAAATTGTCTTCTGTGTGTAACTGGCAATATATTATTTCAATAGCTTCTAGTGTGAACTGACATCTTTTCATCGCACAGCTGTGATATAATCAGCTTCAGAAGTTATATTTATAAAAATTGCAGATTATAAGATGTACATTTAAATGATTACTTCATGCTCTGTATTTTGCATACTGTCTTTAAGTGTTTATTACCCATTATTACACCTAATATTGCAATTTTTAAAGATTTTCACATAACAGACATCCAATTATGTAGTAATACAGGCCATAATATAAGTCATAAGGCTTAATGCATGGTGAATAAACTTTGGGCTTTGATTACAATACCTTAATCAAATAACAAGACCTTAATAATCCCCAGGATGACTTTCTTAAGTGTTAACAAAATATCTAACATACATAAAGTGAACTTTCTAAAGAAATCTATACAATATGTATCCGGATGCGAGGTATTTTCATTGGCTTAAGGTGGATATGCTCTAAAATAAGAAAGAAAAGTAACGCATTTGACACACAGTTAGCAGAGGATCTGTTGGCTTTGCTTGCACAGATTGCTGGTATAAGATCTTCTATACACAGCAAACCTCTAATCTTAACTGCTTAGCTGCTATTTTTCAATTATGGCAAAAAGACACCACAGTGACCATTTAACCTCATATAAAACAGAAAAAACTCAAAGTTCAGGATCCTTGGCCATTGTGATATAATGTAGGGATGCCTAACACATTCTTTCAGCCTCCAGAAAGCAAAGTTTCAGTTCATTAGAGCTGAGCATCTCCATGACCTCTCTTGTGGTCGAATGCAATCAAATCCTCACAGCAATGTTCCAACATTCAGTGTAAAGTCTTTCCAGAAGAGCAGAGGGTGCAAATGCATCAGCCTTGATTTCAGAACAGGTTGGAAAAGCAAGTGTCCACAAACTTTTGAACACATTGTGTTAATACATGGTCAACTTATTCAGCCCGATTTCTCCCAGAAAACATCTCCATAACATGAATAGGTCCTTGATTTGTTGCATTTCCTCTGTGATGTTCCTTTATGCTGTAATGTCAGTAGACAGTAAACACAAGGTGGCGCATTAACCCTGTAAAAATCAACGGTCTGGTGGATCCAAGCTCCTGTGCTCCTCATTTGATAAACTGCTCCAGTCCAAGGACACAGTCATTGCAAGCTAGAAAAATGTAAATCTTTCTGTTCAAGGGAAAAAAGGTTTGATATTATAGACAAATCATCTTATTGCAGCATAAAAAGTAATTTCCCGATTCATTCTCTGTGTCCTGTTCTGATTTAATGCAATGTCCCACGGTATTAATAGACATATGGTATGAACATGCTGATGCAATTTCCCTTTAGGAACAAAGGCAACATGTACTCAGGAGTCCATTTCAGAGGTAACGTGTGCTAAAGCTTGAGGTTTTCTATCAACACTGTACACTGTTGGTGGGCAGGGTGAATCTTCCAATAGTGCCCCTCTGTTTTTCTTTCTGAATGGCCCGGAGAAGGCTGAACACCACAGTGGCCAGAGTGTTCCGCCCTCCGCTGTGGTTGATTGTCCCTCCGTCGGCTGCAGACCTGTTTCTGGTTCTGTGGCCCCTGTTGTTGCTGATGAAGTAGGTCCGTAAACGTCCTTGCCGCTCACTCACTCCCTTTATGAAGATCTCTCCACGCAGTTCCAGCACAAAGCCCCAGTTTGAGAGGATTTTCTGGGTGGGCTCAGGTACCTGGATCCTCCCGCTGACGCCTGTGCTATCCATGCGGCTCGCCAGGTTCACCGTCATCCCCCAGATATCGTATTGAGGCTTAGCAGCACCAATCACACCCGCAACTACAGGGCCATGTGCAATTCCTGTTGGATAAAATTAGGAAAGGATTGCAAATTGTGGGACTAATAAAGGTTTATCTTATCGTATCAGCTAAGGAAAGGCAGAGAAGAAACTTACACACACACACACACACACACACACACACACACACACACACATATATATATATATGTATATAATATTGTGCAAAAGTCTTAGGCTCCTGTGCAAACTGTTTAAAGCCATTTATGTGAGCAGTGAGGGACTTTCTGCCAGCAAATCCACAAGTTACCATTAAGATAAATGCAAACAAATACAAAAAACATTAAATAATTTTCAAGATTTGTTTTGTTTCTAAAAAGTACTTGAAGTTTTTAGAGCTGATAAGGAGAACACAGGTTCAGCTCCAGATTTCACCTCGATGCCTCAAACCTTTGCATGCATTTTTGAAACATCTGATTTAATCTAACGAAGTATCCACTGAGCCAAACCAGGTATTTGAGGAATTTGATGAGAACTACAATGTAATACTGGGCTTCCATGAGGAGAGATCTGAGGATGATCAAGCAAACACATAGACACATATAAAACCACTACTTACTGTATTACTATTATTTGTATACATAATAGTATACATAATACATAATTTGTATAATGTTAGCTTTAAAAACAAACACGGTTGGCTAAACAGGCTTTAAACATAATTTTCTCAGGTTTCTAAGACTTTCGCATGGTGACGCCATTGTGTTCGTGTGTATGTATGCTAATGGAACACTTTGTAGTGTTGTATTTTTAGAGACATCTGTCTTGTTACGAAAATAAAAATATTTACAAGGCAAGAAAAAGGAATGGTAATGTCTAAAGCCTTACCGACTCGAAGCTGGAAGTTGTTGGAGGTGTGTTTGTTGATTCTTCTCAGGGTCTCCTGCATCGCCATTGCGAAAAGCACCAGCTCACTTAGATGATGCCAGTTACTTCCACCACGGGTCTGAAGGGCCAGCGTGTGTTAACATATGCATCACTTAACATCTTGCATTTTATTTCTCCCCTTGTTCATGTAATTTTATGTATCATATTCATAATTCATTTTTATATTACCATTTTCCAACCTCTATTTATTTATAAGAATTAAAACGACTATTTGTGTTATTGTGCTTTAAGGCATAGTAGTTAAAAACAGTTTTGGCAGCTCGCTTTCCATTTATGGACTGTATGGACTTGGGAACAAATTATACATACAGAGACTTCAAAAAAGAAAATATAGAACTTTCCATTATAGTGTCCCATACAATTGGAAAACAAACAAGAAATCATGTTTAACTGGCTTCTCTTGCAAACATAAAACTATTTTGAATGAATACATTAGAATGACCAACCTGTTTATCAGGTGATAAGCCAGACGCTGCCATGTAGCAGCTTCCAATGGTTTTGATTTTCTCAATATCCAAGAAGTATGTCTCTTCCAGTAGCTGTCTCGGGGGAAGAGTCAGGGTTTGACAGAGAGAGGGAAAAATAGCTAGAGCAGTACAAAAGCAACGTAATAGTTCATCATTTCTCCTCAGAGAGACATCACTTCTCCTTCCAAACTGAGATATGGAAGCTCTATTGGGCTCAGTATAATTTAAGTCATGATTAGATGAGCATCAAACTTTTTATGGCCACAACGGGCACACTCATGTCCTGTTATCTGATTTGATAAGCTTTAATTTCCACTTACTCAATGTGGTTCAATGCTGCTAACTGCCTCTAGAGCAATATTATACTTATGATGCAAAATTATTCAATCTAGGAGTTTTACATCAGTTTTTACACTTTACTGTTACACTGCTGTATTGTCTATTTACTGTATTGTATTGTCTCAGATTTAAATCCCATTCTCACTATACTGTTACACTGCTGTATTGTCTATTTATTGCATTATCTCAGATTTATATCCTATTCTCACTGTGCTGTTATACCGCTATACTGTCGAATTATTGTATTGTTTCTGTCATTCCTTGCACCTTGTTCAGTGCTGTTAACCGCCTCCTGTGCAATTATCATAATTATGATGCAATACTAGTCACTCTGGAAGGTTTACATCCCGTTCACACTATACTGTTACATTACATTAACTGTGCATTGTTGTGGTGTCTATTTTGTATTTGTTGTTTATATTGTTTCTGTCATAACCTGCACTTTGTTGAATGTTAAATGTTATCATATGTTGCTCTGTGGCCCATAGAGAAACATTGCGTCATCACACTATGTACGTGTTCACAGCTACTGATCACAATAAAGTAACCTTGAACCTTGAACCTTTAAACTACATTAAGTGTACTGTAGTGTGTAGATTTTCCAAACTCACCTCATCAAAGTCAGCAATAATGTCATTGAGAAGCCTGAGACTTTCAACTCCTTCATGTTTGATCTCTTTTTGCTCATAGTAGTCATTAAAGCCAGCGATGGTGGCAAACATGACCCCGACTTCATCATATGACTGAGCATACAACTCCTGTACAAAGAGATACACAAATACTTTTTTAAGAAAAGATGGGAAGCCTACGGGTATTCAATCTTTCTTGTAGAGATACAGTACTTTGGAAAAGTTTTAGACACCTGAGAAAATGATTTGTTTAGCTGAGCAGTGTATGCTTTTAAAAGCTAATATTAGAATGTGTACTAATGATGTTAATACAATAATTAGTGATTTTATGTGTCTACGTGTTTGCTTCATCATTCCCAGTCCTCTGCTCATGGAAGCCCAGTATTACACTGTAGTTCCCATCACATACCTGGTTCAGCCCAGTCAGTACTACATTAGATTAAATCAGAAGCTGCTGATGGAGTTTCAGAAATTCATGCAAAGGTGAAATCTGGAACCAGCTCACAATACTAGTATTTTGTTACAAACAAAACAAATCTAGATATTATTGAATTCTTTCTTGTTTGTTTGCATTTATTCTAATGATAACTTGTGTATTCACTGGCAGAAATTCCTTCACTGCCCAAATAAATGGCATTAAACAGCACGGGACACACAAAAAACTCTACCTAATTATCTATACACAAAAAAACGTAGCCAGTCTGTTCATGGTGAGTTTGTGTTTGCCATCCTCCAGAGCCTTCATCAGTGGTCATTTTCTGACCACAGAGCTGCTTTTAGCTGGATTTTGGGTGGTAGACCATTCTCAACCTCACCATGATACATGATAACCTCACCATGATAAAAACCCGAGGATCAACACAGTGCCTGAGATACTCCAACATGTCAGTGTCACTGGTCAGTAATGATCTTGTAGTAAGAAGCTGACCAACAATGAGTCTGACATCATATACAGTACTGCACAAAAGTCTTAGGCTCCTGTGCAAGCTGGTAAAATCCATTTTTCTCAGTGTGTGATAACTAATATGTCTTTCTGCTAGCAAAGATAACAGAATAAATGCAAACAAATAAGAAATCAGTAAAATTATCAGTAAAAAATTGTTTTGTTTGTAAAAAGTAGTAGATATTTTGTGTGCTGGTGAGGAGAACACAGGTTCGGTTCCAGATTTCTCCTCGGTTCCTCCAGCCGTTGTTTGGATTTGTGAAACTCCATCAGCAGCTCCTGATTTAATTTAATGAAGGACTGACTGAGTCAAACCAGGTTTCTGATGAAACTACAGTAATACTGGACTTCCACAAGGAACACACTGATATACTGAACATAAAACCACTATTTACTGTATAATGTTATTTGTATTTATTCTGTTTTGGTTTTATTTAGAATAATAAAGTGGAAAAAACACTCACTGCTAATCTAAACAGTTTTTAAATGTTATTTTTGCAGGTGCCCATGACATTTGCGCAGAACTGTATGTGCGGCAGAAATTCTGACTTCAGCAGCATCCGAGTTTCTTCAGACCACAACACATAGACCTATATCTTCCCATATAACATTCAAGGCCAGAGAGCGTCACTATAAGGTAGGTTTTCCCAATAAAGCAGGCAAGGAGAGTGTATCTCGTTTTCATACTGTTGTGGCTTCACATACATCATCATTCTTGTTCCTGTCCAGAAAATGTCGGGCGACATGTGCAGGAAGGATGTTGTGCAGCAGACACTCATTGTGTTCCCTCAGCTCCCGCATGTCCTCCACTTCCTGCTGGGCCTGCAGACGCCATAAGAAATCCAGTCTTGCTGTGGCTTCCCACTGAACCAGGGCCAGATAAAACAGAGTAGAAGCAGTTAAGAACTTGCATTACAGTTTAAAGATATGGTTCAATGAAAAATCCAATTTAGAATTTCATTTTCCCCAAATGTAATGGACCAGCCAAGGCATGTTTAGCGTCTGAGGGGGTTCTGATGCTGTATGACTTCTATAACCATCTATAAAACATAATGTCATACAGTATCAGAAATCACGAGTCCATTTGAGATCACTTAACAGCTAAGGCAACTGTGAGAATCCAGGCACGAAGCTTGCACAGTCCATCCAGAAGCTCCAGTGCTAAAATGCTAAAGAAGAAAACCTCTGATACCATATACAGTACTGTGCAAAAGTCTAGACATCTATGCAAACTGTTTAGTGTGTGATAAAGTGTCTTTCTGTTAGCAAAGTTAACATTAGAATAAATGCAAACAAACAAAAAAACAGTAAAAAGCATCCAAATTGGTTTTGTTTGTGAAAAGTAGTTGATATTGTGTGAGCTGGTGAGGAGAACACAGGTTCGGTTCCAGATTTCTCCTCGGTTCCTCCAGCTGTTTGGAACTCCATCAGCAGCTCCTGATTTAATTTAATGAAGGACTGACTGAGTCAAACCAGGTTTCTGATGGAAACTACAAGTAATACTGGACTTCAGTATTGAGGAACTCATTAATATACTGAACATGAAATCACTATTTCCTGTATAATGTTATTTTTATTTATTCTTTTTAGCTTTATTTAGTAAGTTTAATAATAGTAATGTGAAAAAAACACTCACTGCTTGTCTAAACAGTTTTTAAAAATTATTTTAGCAGGTGCCTAAGACTTTTGCACAGTTCCGTATGTACAAGAATCAAAAGATGATGAGGGCTCTAAATGAATGTTGCCTTAAACTTTGGAGCGCAGTATCATACCTGTCGGCCGTTGTAGAACACAGCTATTACAAAGATGGCCATTAACAAAATAGAGACGCCTTTTCTCCTTAGGTAGTGAGATCTAGAAATGACACACATAAAGACGCGTTACAACACTGAATGGACTTCAGACGACTTTAGATTTTTCAGAATTGTACTTTTAAAAATATTTTTAGGAAAAGCCTACCTGGGCAGTTGCTCCTGCTCTTGTTGATTGACATAAAGCGCATGAAAGGCCACTTCGATGAAGTAAGTATAGACAGTAACCACCAGTAACAGCACAGCCAGCTTCAGCAGAGAACTCAGTCTCAAAAACACCGCACAGCTGACCATAGACACAACCCCACTCAGGACGAAAAACTGCAAAATTTAGGAGAGTGACAAAGACACGCATGTTAAAAAAACTTTCCGAAGACTTCAATGCCTTCATAGTGTTACAGCTGAGGAGTTTGTCTCACCTCAGGATGAGTGCAGATGGTCAGGCTGGGCGGATCCACTCTGTTCTTATCACTGGAGTCCACTTCTGTGTCCATAAAGTTACACCAAATCTAGGCAGTCACAAGAAAACAACTTTTATGCCATGACATAGAATCATCCTCAAAACTAAGAACTGCATATTTTCGAAACCTCATATCTCCTAAATGAGAAAGAAAATCCTTAATATATCCTTAATATTTGCATTTTAAATAGGTCATGTAAATGTAATAGCCAAGGGTCTGAACACCCCTGGTAAAATTGTGTTGCGTTGACTTTCTAAGTCAAAATATAAAGTGTACCATAACTTCTGCACAAGTCACATCCTGTTTTTTTTCCTTCCAGCACGTTAAATTCATAAAATAATCAGTAATTGTGTATTAGAATGTGTAGAAGTGTGTTTTTTCACTTAGAAAACCAACAAAAAATTTAATCAGGAGTCCCCAAACTTTTGCATTCGACTGTATTGAATGCCCCTGATTCATTAAATGTAAATTCAGTGTTCCATTTCATGTTTTCAGGTGAAATTTTCAAAAACTATTAAGGTTTTCTATCGGTCCATTTATCATAAAATATTCCCACAAAAAGTGTACCTGGTATTTTCATTTATCAATAGAAGGTTTTATTAATGATTATACCCATTTATCCAAAACATGAAAAGTGAGATTATTTGAGATGTTTTAATGAGACATGGCGTGAATGGATGGATGGTAGAGACTCCGGCTGCTGGTTGGTGGCGTTAGGCCTCACCATGTCAGCAGAAGCCATGCCAAAGTTGATGGCGATGGCTGTGATGGTGAGGAGGCTGCGCATGCTGTTGTTTTCATGGATCCAGCAGCAGACCTGCTGCAGGAGAAGAGGAGAACGCTTAAACTCCTCAGCCAGGGCCATCACCAGAAGCAGCAAGTAACTCAGCAGGACAAAGCTGAACTGGACCACGATGGGATATAACCTGTGGAGACCAGGAGGAATGAGGAAGGAGGACAATGTGAAGGAAAAGAGAATGTGAAGCAAAAGACAAAAAACATTTTTTGGACTGGAACCAGAAATTCTGGTCACTGATTGGCTGGGCTGGTTACCTGGGTGCAGGGATGAGGGCCTGGACTGCCATGAGGAAGAGGAACATGATGAAGGAGCACACCAAGTTGGTCTTAAAGGTTTCATCCCTAATTTGTGAGAACTGAGACATAGGGTCAGTAAGAGGAAGCATAATTATTGGTCCAATTAAGGACAACAGATTGTGATATAAACCAAATTATACGAAATGACTAATTCTCTACTCGTGCAGGGGCATCATAAACAATGAAAGAAAGCAGAAACACATTTACTGGAGTCTCTTAATTAATAGAACATGAGAGGAAGCCTTATCACAAATAACATCATGGCTGTGATTCGGCAAGTGCCATAGGTCATCTCAGATGTGATGTCTTTGTGATAAAGTCTTTTATACAACAGTTCTATAAAATAAAGAAAACAGTAAAGCAAGAAACTGAGAATTTCATAGGTTCTTCAGTATTACTAATTTTGTTTTCACTGAGTCAAGAAGCTCTCACAATGCCAAGTTCAGGTCAGCTTTTTCAGTTTTTATCAGATTTTCCTGGATGCTGTTTTGTAGATTTGTATTCTGTTTGTTTCCAGCAAACTCTAGTTTAATTTTAACTTATTTCGTCCTGCCATCACAGCTGCCTTCTGAAAATGGCAGGTTGGGAATTTGATTTTTACATTTACGCTTGTGAATGTTTATTCGCACTTTCATTTTCTCTCTAATTTATTGTAACTGTATTATACAGTCTGACAGACGTTTCACATTTCCACACTATAATGGAAACTTTCATTCATTCATTGGAAACATATTTTCACATATAGTTCATTATAGTTGTTCACTCAGCAACTTTCCAATGATTAATAAGAAAAATAAATGGATAACCAGTACTGGTAGTATACACACACATATGTATATATATATACATATATATAGTGCGATGACTCCTCCATACCTTCTCCTCGATGTGAGCGTCCTTGAACACCAGTGTGGCCACTGTGATGTGCTCTTGCCTCATGCGTTCACTGCTGCGCAGGTCGATTGCGTGCTCAATCCGTTTATTAATCTCCTTGGAGTTGGAGCGCCGGCTTCTTGAATTGGGCAGCTGCAGTAAGGAGCCATTAGTGAATGAAGCCAAAATCTGTGAGAGTTAAATATCATCATCATCAGCATGATAGAGTTCATTCAGATCTGCATCTGGGACTGTTGTGTGATTTTATGTCTCTCAGCCCCCTTGAGTTGTGTTGTTTGCCACACTAGTCAGGATTAGTATATAATGAAATTGAAGTATAATTATAGAATCACAAACATAATTTCACTTAGTAAAATTTTGTTAGTAAAATCCCTTTTGATTCTTCATTAACCTTCATTGGCATAATTTACAAGCATTCAAACCACGTTGGAATTTCATGTTTAGAAATGCAACCTCCCGAAGATATTATTTTCAATAAAGTGGTTCTTACACAATTCATTTCAACCATGTTGTGGAGGGGAATTTTTGTGTTCCAGGTGCTACTGGTTGTGCGGATCTTGGGAGGCTCCACCTCCACTGCATCTGGCTCCTCCTCCTTATGGCAGATGAGGAAAGTGTCAATGTTGTGTTTCCGCAGAAATTCATTACGTTCATAACCACGTCCGTCCTCGGTTTGGTAGTTCCCCTCCAGACACTCCAGAGTGGCCCGGGAGATGTGGATACGGCTGATGAGAGGGGAGACAAGGAAATCAGTGGGGGGCTTGGTCAGCAATTTTGTTTTGTTTTTTGCTTTTGTTACAACAAGCATTTAACCAAATGTCATTTTAAATATTACATTTAGATATTGTTGTATTACTTGCAAAAATAAAACATATTTAAGACAGGTTTATTGATTGGTCTGGCAAAATGCTATGTATATGTGTTTATGTAAGTCAATGTAATACATTCCTCTTTTAGATCGTATGTAATCCATCATGGTTAAAAGGTTAAAAACAGGGTTCTAGAAAAGGAAAGATCCCAAAGCTGTGGACACCACAGTAAGAAAACTGAGAAAACCACAAAGAACTGGGCAGAAATCAATCTATCAATCTATTGCTCAGTGATAAAGCTTTGAAAGCAAACAATTTACACCATCCCTTGGAGACTAAACATTGAAAATATGCATCTCATTAAACTTGCATCTCATAGGAACGGCTGTCTAAGCGTTTGCCGTTTCATCGGGTGGCTGTGAATTCAGTCCCCGGTGAGTCCAAGAGAGCTTAGCTCCAAAAAGTATTTAGACATTGTATTTCTGTGCCGCTTTGATGAAAAACAAACTTAAAGATAGACTGAGCAGATTTTACACACTCTTTATTTACTTGACCCCATTACTCGAATTAACCTCAATGGATCTGACTCCCAACCTTTTTCTTATATATAATAGTTTAAGCCTTTGTTGTTCCACTTGTGATTTGTTAAGCCGGTTATTTCTTCTCATTTTGAGCTAGACTCTATTTATACTCTTGGATAAGTACTGATGAAGATCTTATGCACTTCACTAACTGGGATTTGACCTAGTTAAGGACTTTGGTCAGTCCATCTGTAAATCACTCTGCATCTCCACAGAGACTTGGACATGACCAGGCCTCCTATCTATGCAGTTAGTTCCCCTTTGTATGATGTTTATGTGGTTAAAAGTTTTATTACGGTCAGATTTACACCACATAACCCAGTACTGTCTCAGTAAATACACTCACCCTGGGATCCCCCCTGCTTCCAGCATGTTGGCAATGCCCACGTCCCAGGACCACACATCAAACTGCCACTTCTGTAGGCCCAGAACCCCACAAAGAACTGAGCCGGAGTGGATCCCAATCCGCATGTCCATGTCATGGTTCAGCTGCTTCCTGACATACCTAAGCCATAGCAGAAGAGAAAATCTTGATTTTGGATCAAATGTATATTTATATTTGTATATTTACGGCAATTAGCAGACGCTTTTATCCAAAGCAACTTCTATTCCCTAACTACAGATGACATTAGGCCTACCCTTTCTACTCCCTACCATACATTAGAATGTCTTACTCTAACTACAGTCAATAATGCATGAGTCAGAATACTCTGAACTACAGACAACAAGGCATGAGTACATCTAATCCTAACTACAGTCAATAGTGCATGAGCATATTTAATTCTACCATAGCCAATAATGCATAAGCATATCTAGTTCTAACTATCGTTAATAATGCATGAATATATCTAACCCTAAATACAGTCAATAATGCATGAGTCAGCATAACTCCAGCTACAGTCAATAATTAATCAGAATCAGAATCAGAATCAGAATCGCGTTTATTGGCCAAGTATGTGCGAGCATATATATGAATATATCTAATCCGAATTACAGCCCTCTACAATACAAGACTTATTCTAACCCTAACTACCTCATGAAACAGTCTAACAACAGCATTTAATGAATGAGTTGGTCTAACCTCAAACACTCTCTGTAAAGCATGAGTTAGTATAACCACGTAATTAATTAATTAGTCTAACACCTTACAATGCAAGAGTTAGTCTAACCCTAAATGCACCCTGTGAAGTTAGTAAAAGCTTAAACGCCTCCTGTAATGCATTATTTTGTCTGTAGTAAAACACCCCCTATAATGCATGAGTTAGTTTAACTCTGACCACCCACACTATAAAGTATGAAGCATGAGTCTAAATGTACCGTATGGTGCCGATCATGGCCAGACCCATTTCCACACAGCAGCGGGCGTGAGCTCTCTGAGGCTCTGGTACACCAGACACACAGTAGTAACAGTCTCCCAGGATCTTTATCCTCAAGCAGTGGTGCTCCTACACACATACACACATACATACACACACACACACACACACACACACACACACACACCATCCCCATACACACACATACACATTCACACACCCACACATACACACACACACATAAACACACACACATAAACACACATACACACACATACACACACACACACACACACACACACATACATACACAACCATTTGCGATGGGAAGTTCAGTTCAGTTTCCTGACCCAATTCTTTCCAACTGTGTTGATAAACTGAATGTCCAAGTCATTCGCTTTATTCTCCTCTCCTCCACGTACAATGATTAGAAAAGTCAACCTCATTCTCTCATTCCCTCCATATACAAAAACTTTCAAAACAGTGAGAGACACAGATGTACAATACTTCTGCTGCTATTTCAGAATGCTCACACACACATATAGCAAATCCTCCACAGTCTACAGGGAAAAAGTTCAAAAGTTCATTCTAAATGTGATACTTTATGATTAAACTGTTGAAGACTATTATTTGAATTTTTGTAGAAGTTTAGATTTTTTTATGTGCAAGTAAACATTGAGCATACCATAAAAATGGGAATTAGGTTGGATATTCAACTGATTCACTTAAAAAGTTTAAAAAAACATTTTCTTCAGAAGAGGATTTCCTGAATAGATAGTTTTTATCTTTTTTCTTATTTATGGTTTCTGTTCATTTTGTTATTCTGGGGGGGGGGGGGGGTTTCTTGATTTTTCCTGATGAAATTAGTTGTGTCCAATTCCACTCGCTAGCTAATAATCCCCCAAGCCTAGACTTAAAATTAAGAGCAGCAAGAAGACTTAAGATTCTACCGGAGATGAAATCAGAGCTCCACCCGGGAGCAGATCACACACAGAGGACTTTTTTTGGGTGAAGTTTGGGTTCTGTATGATTGGACCAGTAGGCCATTGATTCACTTACAGACCCAAAACGTTCAGAAATGGTCCTGCAGTACATAATACAGATATGACGGGACTTTATTTATTTAAAGCCAGCTCTCCACCCTCACCTCAGCCAGACGGTCAAACCGACAGAAGAGCTCGTTGAGGGTGCACACCAGCTCCTGCGCAGACATGGTCATGGACAATAGAGTGAATCCTTTTATATCAGCAAACAGGATGCTGGGAGGAGAGGAAAAGAAATATAAAACTGTGATCAAGAATGTTTAAAGAATAAAAACAGTACTGTGCAAAAGCCATTTTTCTCAGTGTGTGATAAAAGTGTTTTTCTGCTTGCAAAGTTAACATTAGAATAAATGCAAACAAACAAGAAAACAGTAAAAAGTATCAAGATGTGTTTTGTTTGTAAAAGTAGTTGATATTTTGTGAGCTGGTGAGGAGAACACAGGTTCGGTTCCAGATTTCTCCTCGG
>JBBPCZ010000163.1:2795248-2809792 GCA_037974445.1 Brycinus macrolepidotus | reverse complement strand
GGAGGAAAAAGTTTCCCCCCCCCCCCCCCCCCCCCAATCATCATCCCATTCTATGGACTATAGAGAGCATTCTCTGCCGCTGCATCACAGCCTGGTACGGGAATCGCTCCATTGTTTTGTTGCTCTTGTGTTTTTTTTGCACTCTCTCTCTCCTATGTTCTGTGTATTTTGTCCATGTCTGCACTTATGTAGTCTTGTGGTGATTCCGTTTTTATTCTTGTGTTGCTCCATGGTCCTGGAGGAACGTTGTTTGGTTTCACTGTGTATTTGGCTGAAATGACGATAAACCTTCTTGACTTTTTTTTTTTTAAATAAAAATAATAATATAAAGTCTAGTCATCCGTCATTCCAATCATGCTTTAAAGCCCCTTAAAATTACTGTAGTGTTGCCTGAAAACATACGTCAGTTTTGGGTCCTCTGTCATTTCAGCAGCAGATCTACTTGACACAATTTGGCATGCATGCAGTTTGTGTGAGCACGAGAGAGAGAGAGAGAGAGAGAGAGAGAGAATGTGGGTTTGTCATTGTTGCCATCTGCCAGTGGGTAGCTGTGGTAATAAGAAGCCTTTTCAATAAGTAAAAGGATGAAGGCAACGAGGCACGGGCGAGCCCTGAAGAGATGGAGGAAGAATTTTCTCCTGTTGCAAGTCAAAACTCACAACAATGCTGTTAACTGACTCACAACATGTGGCCTCAGTCCTGTTTACTTGTCTTGCTCTGCAAACACATTTGATTGAGTTGAATGGCTGTACTTGGTCTTAACACTTGCTGGTTTTGATTTGGGTGGAAACTTCATAAAAATGAATAAAGTTACTTAACACTAACCGTAAAGTTCACTTTTTGAGTTTCTTAGATGTACTACCAAATGTATTATTTTTATTGGCTAGTATGAATAGGCTCCATTCATACTTAACTTCAACCCCCCTTATTCAGTCTGTTAAAATGACTACTTAGGTTGATCTGCCCCTTCTGCATTTAGGCCTCAACCATTTAATCAAAATTAACACACTGACCTGCATTCTGTGCCTCAGATGGCATCACTCTTTCTCCTGATGAAAGCCTTTAATCCTCTTTGTTGGGCAGTTATCTTATATGTGGCAGGAAAACAAACCTTGGTTGATAACTTCCAACTCACTTTGGCAGACTTGCTGCTTCATGTTTCGAAAGCCGTCACCTGCCTGCTCAGCTTGAATTCAGTCTTTTTATTGACCAGTCAGAGTTTACCCAACTCGGCCAGACTGCATCTCTTGACTCAGTTCATTCTATGTCTGGCAACTTAGCCACACTTGATTAAAGATAACCAACTATCTGTTTGGAAACAGGTTTGTAAACTTTGAAAAACTTTTCCAGCTTGATGGTTATACATAAAACAGGGAGTCTGGGTGTGCATTTGTAATTTCATATTAGGGGATATATGGGATTCTTACATTTTTAGTCCGTAATTAGTCTGTCAGCTTGGGAAATGTACTTTAAAATACTGCATTGTTTAATTAGCAAAATTAGTCACAAAATGGCTCTAATAGTGCAGGCATGGACTGATCTGGGTAGGAAATGTACATCAACATAGAGAAAATTGTCTTCTTTTTTTTCCTCCACCACAATACCTGAAATAGTATTTGTTTTTTCTCCCATTTATGTGTGGATTTGCAGTTATGTTTGGATTATTATGTTGCAACATAACTTGATTATGTTTCAGTTTCAACACGTGAACGTAACCATAAGAATTATCATAAACAGAACAGAATTCTGTTCATGAACTGAAGAGTGGATTTTGAACGTGTATTGATAAACCCTGGCTCAGCACATAAACTTCAGTTTTACTTAGTAAAGACTGACTTCCGGATTTCCTCATGATTAATTGAACAACTGAGCTGTGTTTGATTCTGCAGTTAAAACAAACGACAAATTGTTTTACTCTCCTTTCTATATGATCTTCAGCTATAAAATTTTTTTTTTTTGAAAAACATTTACTTTTTACTTCATCTGCAGTAGCACTGATTGTATATCATATCTCTGTTATATTTATTCACCATGGATTTAGTTATTATGAAAGGGGAAATACTACTACTACTACTACTACTACTACTACTGCTGCTGCTACTACTACTACTACTACTACTAATAATAATAATAACAATCATAATTATTTACCATATACTATACACTCATTTAAAGGAGCTACTTTTATCATTGTTGGTGTAGAGTCTTGAAATAGCATTCACTTGGTGAGGAATACATGATGACTTGTTTAGGACACAAGACTTGCCTATATTGACTCAGGACTTGAGATTATTGCAATTGAGTGATGCTCCTAATGGCTCCCACTGTGGTTTGAAGATATCCCAGAATCCCAGAATATTAGAAGCTGGGTAATGCTTTCAAGACTGATTTATCTCAACAGCTTTTTTTTTCTCTTTTGGATTTTCCTTTGTTTGTAAAACTTTTAGGGTGACAACATCACTCTGATAGAAATCTTGATTATCATTATCAATTAGCAGTTAAAATTTGTCAATTTGTCGCTTGAGTAACTAATAGGCAGTTACGTTTTTACATATGTGATTGGCATGGTAGATCATTTTGGTCAGGTGTGGTCTTTTACTGAACCACAGAGAGAAGAAGCTGTATAGGGGCTCATTTCACTACATGTTGTACTTATATAACTATATGTGGGACAAATAAAGAATCTTGAACCTTAAATCTTGTATAGGTGAACCACTGAACCTGTGCCATAACATTTAGTGTAGCAGCATGTTTTTTATGTTCACAATTAAATTAACAGTGTTTATGCACATCCCCAACAATTAAAACAAGACAATTTTGCTTTTACTGCTCATAACACTGTAAATTCATTTAATAATTTATCATTTTACAATATTATTTAGAAATATAAAGAACATGGACAGGCATTGCTTTAATTGCAATACATCCTATAGGAATCAGGAATGCCTGGAGTGAAGTGCTTAAATATGATCAATTACAGAATTCTGTCATGTAACACTTCACAGTTTGAGTCTGAACTAAGAAGTACATTCATTGTCCTTAATCATTTATCCTTTTTTAAATGATAATATTGTGTGGTAAGATGGAAGCTGATTGATAAGTGGCTTCGGGCCTCCATGATTAGAGACCATATTCGTCTCTGTACAATCTTATATTTGGTGTTATATTGACATTTTATGGAGTCCTGGTGAATTAAGCCAGAAGGGGCACAGTGAAGCTACAGTAGGCTGTGGGGAATATGCAGAGTGCTTTGATCTGATATGACTCCATAGAACACTGCCCTTTATCTTATTGTCCTATTGTCCATCCTTAATGATGATGTTGCGGAGCAGTGTGATGAAGGGCTTGTTGGACTTCTCTGAATAGGGCTTCATGAAGCCGCCATAGCGCTTGGTCGCAGGTGGGGCATTCCAGCGAAAGTGTGTCATACGATACTTCTCAGTGCTCTTCGAGTTCTTCTTCTGAGGCGGGGCCCCCTCTTCGCTGCTGCCCAGCTGACGTCTGCTTTGTGAAGGGAATGTGGCCTCCACAGACTGCTCCTCAGGACCTTCTTCATCAGAGCTGCTGGTGTAGACTTTGGTGGGCCGGCGCTTGCGGCCCATCGGCTTGCCCCATCTGAAATGCTCCATGGAGTAGGAGCGCTGGTCATTGCTTCGAAAAGCCCCTGTGCTGGACCTCTTGGCCTGAAGGACGTCACCCTTAGCCAGAGACGACAGAATCACACCCAGGCTGAGACTTTCTTTCTCCTCTTCTTCCGCTGTGCTCTGCTGCTGGTTTGGAAGGATGTTCTCAGCCTCAATGACCAGCTGCTTAGGCCTGCACTGCCACATACACTCCTGGTAGGACAAAGACCAAGTGGAGCCAAATAACGTTTACAATAAAGATAACAAAAAGAAAGGTCTGATTAAAAAAGTATAACTTTGAGTCTTTAACTTAGACTTCATTATCAGGCTTCATAGGACTAGAATAGCAGGAGGTGTATCTAGGTGTCATGGATTGGTGTTAATTGGAGTAATTTTATGTCACTTATGTCTTGTTGCAATAGTATCATCATGTGCAGTTTCGCTACTTATGTCACTATTATGTGCAATAACAGTACTGGTGTAGAGAACAACTCCAAACCACTGTTTGTGTTACTAGTAAACTATTTCAGCAGTGATTTTTTTTTTAAATTTATCTGTAGTATTTGGTTATAAGTGGTTATAAGTCTTGGTTCCTCCCGAGGTTTCTTCCTCCAGCTGAGGGAGTTTTTCCTTGCCTCTGTCGCCTTTGGCTTACTCACTAGGGGCTCAAACCTGTATTCTGTAAAGCTGCTTTGTGACAACTTGGTGGTAAAAAGCGCTATATAAATAAAATTGAATTGAACATTTATATGCACCTGTCTTACTGACCACAGCATTTTGTTTTCAGAATATTTTCTCTGTGTCTCTGTGTCTCTGTGTGTCTGTGCAGTCGTTGCATAAGCAATTCCCCCTGGGATTAATAAAGTTTTCTGATTCTGATTAATGCATTACACATGTATCCAATTGGGTGGGCGATATGGCAGTAATATACTGTCCACAATACATATGTTACAATAGAAACCATGGTGCCACATTTAAAAAACTCATTACATTTAAACATTTCACAATCAGGTCTGCACAAAATCCATGTGTTTCATGACCTCCTGTCATAAAGACACACTCATTCTCTATCTTTGACAGGTAACCATTTGGTTTTTTCTATCTTGAGGTTGACCCTTCTCCTAAGGTCAAAGGGCACCTGTTGTTCTCCATATAGAGACAACACATGGGGTCTCCTGTATCTTGTAACACTAAATAATACTATCTTAACTTTAATGGAAGAGAAAAAACACTGTATTGATCAGTATTTTGTACCATTAAAACCTCCGTCATCCCCCCAATCACATGATACCATCAACACTGACAGGGTGAAAGCTTGCATGTGTCACTTGTAGTATATTGTACTCTTTAAAGAGCCCATATTCTACATTTTCTTATTTATATTCTCCCCCTGAATCCTTTTATGACATTTGAGCTGTTTTATGTAACAAAAACTGACAATTTGTGTTACTGTGCATTTAAAAATTATATATGCAAATTACCTCTTTTCTGATTGGCTGCCCTGTACTGTGCCTTATTCAAAAATCAGTTCAGAATGAAATACCCTCATATAACTTTAGTGTGAATGGGGAGACTAAAGTGCTGCAGGCTGAACAGGTGGAAGTATGGAAATGCATTGGTTTTTGTGACAACAAAAAAAAAAACAGTGAATTCAAATTAAACACTTTTTCTGTTTGATTTTTTTTATATGGACTGTATGGACTGGAGAGGAAAAAGATACATTTGGGAACCTCAGCAGTGTTTATGTACTACATTACACTCTTCAGATAAAAAAAATGGTTTTAAATTAAATGGACCCTGGCAAAATCCATGGTCAAAAAGTATATTGTGATAAGCTGTGACATAGTATATAGATTGCTATATTGCTCAGCCTGTGTATCCATTATTATATTTATTACTTCAACACTATCTTGCATTTTGGTTACTTACTTTGGTAAAATGCTGTATATTGTAGACATGTAGAATCAAGCAAATTCTGTGCATTTGTGTTGTCATTGTATTTAAAGTGCCTTACCGTTATTTTCTCTTCAGAGCTACGATCTGCGCAGCCAGTGATATCCCAGCACTGGCCGTTCACTCCTGACCCACATGTGCACAGGATGACCGCAGCCAATAGCCAGGGGTGACCCTGCATCTGCAGCCGAGGAGGGATGATAAGAAAGACAAATGTGACGATCAGTTCAAACCTTCATTCAGGTCAGTCTGAGCCAAGCAGTAGCAGTGGAAAAGAAACTGAATGGTACTGAGGGATATTTTCATCCCAAGAAAAACTTGTGTAGTCCGTGCAGGGTGACCCTGACTGATTCATAGCCCTTGTTTTGAATAGGTCAATGAAGTGTTTGCGACAGCAGCAGAGCTACACCGTGTGAATGTCAGTCTTTGAAGTGTGCTATAATTGGTGTTTTGGTGTTAGTGTTGAATGCACAGGTCAGTCAAGGAGCTCACTTGAATGGCCCCCATCCTCCACCACTCATTCATAAAGGATAGGAGCTCATACTCCTTTCTTCTGTTGTGCAAGACATCTATTTATGTTCTTTTCTGCACCAGCAGTCTAGCCCTACAGGTACAGTAGAACAGAACAGAGTGATGGAACTTTGCGATGAAGTTCTCAGCAGTCTTGTATTTGTGATGTACATTCAGAGCGTTCTTACATGAACTCCCGGGTATCTTACAGAGGAAACACAGTCTTTGCTGTGTGGTTCTTACATTTCTAGTCTTACTAATACTGTGAATTATGATTTTTCCATTTCCTTTGCATTGGATAGCCACAATACTGGCCAAACATGTTGGAAAGCACGTTGAATTATGGAAGAAGAGGAAAACTGCAGCTTTAACTCGGCTTTGGAATCCAGTTATTTCGTTTAAATGTAATAAATTTATGAACAGCATTTATTTGATTTAACTGCTTCCTGACCTTTCTTTGCAATAGTAACTTGAAAATAGATATTAAAAATACAAATATTTTTCTGTATTACTCCTGAATATGTAAAATTGTTGAATTTTCCCAATTAAAGCATTTATCTTCGCAATTAGCAATTACCCTGAAAACAAAATATCATATTATCATATACGTATATCAAATATGGTTATTATAATACGTTTCTGTATTGTCCTTATATATGTGTAATAGATTAATCTCTTCAATTTCTTTCCTTTCCTTACCTTATACAATTCCTTTAAGAATCAGATTTTAATCCAAAACAGCAAAAGTACCTTTTATCTATTTACACAAAATGGATTATAAATTATAGAAAATATTTCACTAGATTTTCCTCTTGACATCACAAACAAGTTTATTCTTTGCTTAATGTGTTTATTCTTTGTATTCTAAAAAATCATAAAAATTATAATAGTATTTTTTTTTTTAATCTTTTGAATATGTAAAATAGTTAAATCTCTTCCATTTTTTCCTTTTTAGAAACATAAAAACAGATTGTCATTTAATAGGCTGAAGAGTATGCATTTCATTTATATCATTTTAGGATAAAACTGATCTAAAATAAGTTTAGATAAATAATAACCTCTTCTTTTCCCCTGTGCTCAGTAATATGCAGAATTATTTTTAAAAAGGTCATTTAAATTTTCTTTGACCATGTTACATTATATATTGCTTATCTTTTTGTCTGTATGCTAGTTTACAAGCATTTAATTAATAAAAATAAAGTCTCTTGAAAGCATTAAATAAACAGTTCTCATCATCAGTTATGAGCAAGTAAAGCATGCCTATATTTTCCCCTTAGAAATACACTTATATTAGCTGCTGATTTGTTTATTTTGCTGCATTTTGAGCTTAAAATGACAGATATTCATAAAGCAAATGCAGAAAAAAAATGCATTTTCTTACCTTTATCAGTATGACAGTACGTCCACCTGAGAGTTCCAGTTCGTTTCTGAGATGAGCTGTTTACTCTTGTTCTTCTACTTCAGATTTTTCCTGATCAGTTGCTCAGCAGCCTGTGATTGGCTCTCTCTGCTTCTCTGGTTTTTTTCTGAATGAGGTCTGCTCTCTTTATATACACTCTCGAGTGCATGACAGCCCCTCAAGGCCATTTGATAGTGAAGCGGATGTCATGGTGTTTCTTGATTGGAGGGGTGGGCTGCTTTGGAAGAATCACTTGGCAAAAGCAACAGATTTAACCCCCACCTACACAAATGTCCATACCTCACGGCAATTCAGTCAAAGACGTCAGCACAAATGGGCAAACGGATTAACAAGTAGGTGCTGCAGCTATCTGAGCACCTGTTGAAACCGTGTGGACTGGGTTAATTTAGCTCCTCATTATGTTCTCGCATACAGCCATTGGTGGAACTGTGTCTGAATGGACTCAGGGTTCTTGCATTTAATTAGAAAATTGTGAATGACGTTGTGACAGTGCCTCAGTGTTTCCTGCCTTCATCTTTCATCAGCTAAGACATGTAAAGCATGCAAAATCAAGCACTCTGACTCAACATGTTGAACACTAACTTAACATGTTTAAGAGAAAACATGTTTTTTTCTTTTTTATATGAAAATGTTTCACAAAATGATTTGCTTGATTAAAAAAAATTAAAAGTGGTATTAGTATTTATATGCTGTACCACTTAATAGTACAACTACACCTATTAGTCTGTTGAGGCATGGACTAAACAAGACCTCTGAAGGTGTCCTGTGGTATCTGGAACTAAGACGTTAGCAGCAGATCCTTCTAAGCCCTTTGAGTGGTGGGGCCTTCCTGAATCAGAGTAGTTTGTTTAGCACATTCCACAGATGATTGATCGGATTAAGATCTGGGGATCTGGAGGTCCATGAAAGTCTAGGAACTTTGAACTTTAAACACAGGACCTTTTGTCATGTTCCTCAACCCATTCCTGAGCGGTTTTTGGAGTATGGCAGGGTATCTGCTGAAAGAGGGCACTGTCATTAGGGAATACTACTGACATGCAGGGGTGCACTTGGTGTGCTTGGTGTTTTGGTAGATGCTACAAGCTTATCTTATTCCTATAGTGCCATCTGTTCCCCTGGTAAGTGACTCACTCTCACCCAGCCCACATTATATAAAACAAAATGTGTCATCAGACCAGGCCTCCTTCTTCCATTGATCCATGGTCCAGTTCTGATGCACATTTGACCATTGTAGTTGCCTTTAGCGGTGGACAGGGGTCAGTATGGGCACTGTGACCGGTCTGCAACAACAGAGCCCCATGCACAGCAAGCTGTGATGCATTGTGTGTTCTGACACCTTTCAATCACAGCCAGCATGACGTTTTTCAGCCATTTGTGCTACAGTAGCTCTTCTGTGGGATCAGTCCAAATGAGCTAGGCTCCGCTCCCCACAGGCTCCCATGACCCTGACCACTGCATACCATGAATATCCCATAAGACCTGCTATTTTAAAGAAGCTCTGATGTCTAGCCATCGGAGTGGCTCAGATTCCATTCCTTCAACTTTACCTTAATAAATCTTACCAGTAATAATCTGGCCTCTTTTAGCCAAACTACTCACTTGGTTAAACGCTTTTAAAGTAGCAGTTATTAAGCCACTAATGAAGAATCCAAATCTTAATCCTTGTAAGGTATCAATTTACAGACCTATTTAAGATTACAAATTTAAGAGAAAGTTGTTGCCCAACAGTTACGTTCATATCTGCATACAAATCTGGATTTTGGCCTTATCACAGCATTGAGTGATGGTCGATAGGAAGGAATTGAGGTGGACATTAGTGCAAGTGAGAACCTTATTTAACCAAAAACAGACATGATGAGTATAAACCAGAAATCTTAAATAATATAATAATACTGAAACACTGAACAATAAACTGGAGGACAAACAAAACAACCAGGTCAGCATTACACAAAGTATCAAAGAGACAGTCATGGTAGGTGTCAGGGTGGGCTGACAAACACAGACACAGACAGAGATACTTATACAAAGGATAAACAGGGAGCAGCTGGGAAAAGGTAGGCTTACAAACGGACAGGTGAGAACTTTAAACAGGAAAGGAGGCAGGAAAGAGCTGGAGCTAGAAATGAAAACAAAAACAGAAACCACATAGAACAGGGAAAACAAGGCAGCGTGTGACTGAGAAGTCAAACAAAAATCAAAGCCACATGGCTCATGGAAAACAACTCAGGGCGTGACAGAAAGGAATAAACCAGGACGGGGCATGACATTACACATTGAAACAGTCCTCATAAAAATAGTAAATTATCTTTTACTGTCCTTTGATAAAGGTTATATATCTTTTTTGAATTTGCTTGACCCCAGTGCGGTATTTGACAACATAGAGCACATTAGAAAGACTAGAAAACTTGGTTGGGGTCACAGGAATAGCACTATCTTGGTCTCCTATTTTGAACCTCCACACTTACTTAGAGATGCTGCTGTTTACTGGTTCCCAGAATTATGAAAGTTACAGCAGGGGGTAGAGCCTTTCCATACTGAGCTCCCTAGCTTTGGAATAATCTTCTGGCTAATGTTCAGGACTTGATTAGTCTCCAGTCTAGACTGAAAACCTACTTATTTAGTCAGGTTTTTGGTAGTTCATTTTTCCCGTTAGATAAAATGTGCAGAGCTGGAACTTCATGCACAGAGAGAACTGAAGTAAAATGCAATGTTGGTGCTGTCGTCACTCACATTTGTTGATAATGGAGTGCGGGATGGCAATGTCTCAGGATGCTCTCTCTTGTCTATGATACATCTCGGCCCTGTCCTTTTTAGCTAGGTTTTTATAGCTAGGTCTGCCAGAATCACTTTTGTATTTTTGTACCTTGTAAGGTCAATCAGAACTAAGAGTTTTTTACCTTTTCCAAGTTGGTTCAGTGGGCAGTTTGTCCATCTTCTCTCAGGGAAACAGCTGTCCACCCATTCAGCTTGATCAACCGTCATCAGGGTTTTCATCTCACCAGTACTTTAGACCAGATTAACCATCATCTGGGTCTCTTGTTCACCTGTCCTCCACACCAGTTTGACCACCATGAATCACCTGCATGTGCTGCCCACCCCTAACCAAAACTACTACTACTCAAGTGGACTCCAACGGAAGCTGCTGCTTGTAATTACAGACTCTAACTGATCCTACTGCTGCTAACTACAGAAGTATGTATGTATACTGTCTGTATACTTCTGCCCCTTGGTCATCTCCATGGTGACATTTATTTATTTGCTATCCAGTGTCAACCAGAGGAGGATGGGTTTTCTTATGTGAGTCTTTGTTTATTCCAAGGTATTTTCCTCCAGGTATAGGAAGTCTTTCCTTGCCTCTGTCACCTTTGGCCTGCTCACTAGGGGCTCGGACCCGGATTCTGTAAAGCTGCTTTGCGACAACGTCAATTGCAAAAAGCACTATATAAATAAATGGACTTCACTTGACGTAGTGCTGGTGGTTTTGGTTTGTCAGTACAATGGCTATAACAGTGTTCTAGGCATTGCAACCCCTTGGTCAGTTAATTATGACTTTGTTCACATTTCAACAATTAAATAAATTAGAAAATATGAAAAATTAGAGAAACACTAGTGTAAATAACATGCTGTAGTTACATTTTTAAGTCTGTGCCAGTTCTCTGTTCTAACACATGGCCTTATTACAACATATTTACAATAGGAGAGTTTACGAGTATGATATGGGGTTGTAATTTTACTGTAGTTGCTCGAGTTACTTTCTGCTCTGCTGGGTTTTGTTTAACTCTTTCAATATTGTTTACTGGGGCAGCAAGGTGGGTAGTGTGTCGCCCCCCAGCAATAAGGTTCTGGGTTTGATTCTTGGTTGGGGAGGCCAAGGGTCCTGTATCTGGGTTTCTGCCAGGTGCTCCGGTTTCCTCCCACAGTCCAAAGTCATGCACGTCAGTTGTATTTGATATACTGAATTGACACTAGGTGTGAGTGTGTTTACTTATGTGTCTTCCCTGTGATGGACTGGTGACCTGTCCAGAGTGTTTCTCTGTCTTTTGCCCTTTGACCGCTGGGATAGACTCCAGCACCCCCTGCAACCCTGGTTGAGGATAAGCGGCTCAGACAATGGATGGATAGAATATCGTTTGCCAAAAGAAATACAAAGCAACAAATAGATAACATACGCCTTATTTTATTTGTTGATTAGCCAAAGGATTTATCGGTTTTGATAAGTTGGCCCGTAGTGTGCAGCACAAAGTTGCTTTGGGTTTGTGTAATCCAATGTATGGATTGTCTCTTGTCTCTGTGCCCTAATGAAGAATCCTATTATCGAGGATTACAGGGATAAGATGTCCAGTGTCAGTCACACTGCTCCACATAACAAAGAGAGAGAGAGTGAGGGATGGTAACACCTATGCTGGAGACCTTTCACATTTTTATGGGGGAAGATGCCTCATAACTCCAGGTAATCATTATCCATTTATTGCACTTTTAGAACTCTATAACATTTTTCTTTCCTCCTTCTTAAAGAACATCCACTGAAAAAAGTGCTGCATTGAATTTACCTGTTTCTGATCAATATTTGACAATATTTTTAATCCATGTTTATAATTATTAGTATATCAGTGTCAATATATTTTATTCATGTGTGCATTAAATGCATCACTTTTCATCAGTGTCATGTTTCTGTCGTCAGTTCTGTGAGGCGGAAACACCGAACTGTTACCTCCTTACATGGGCTGTGCATTTAGTAAGCGCGGGTCACTTCAGTAACTCACTTAAGTGAAGCGCGCTTCAGCGTTTTGTGTCTCAGAGGGCAGATTTTGTATTACATGAGGAAAATGAAATGCCCTCCAAACAAAAGCAAAAATTCTCTCTGTGAGGTTCTGTCTAATAAAAGTGTCAGAGTGACACCCGAAGGCATGCAGGCCATGCTCCATCACTGTGATTCATTCTGAGCACTGGCTGCTAATAGTGTGACAGGAAATAGTGGTCAGGAGAGATAGAAAAGTGGAGGGACATGGGAACTGCTCTTTAACCTTGTAAGCTTTAGCACCTCTATACCCTGCCGGACCCTTTGCTTTGGCCTCAGGACGCATACAAAGAACGTTGCATTAGAAACGACTATGTGATGCTACATTTATGGCACCAGTTTCTCCAGCTTCTTATTCAAATTTTCAGGTATGTGATGCTGTATATGGGTTCTAAGCTAGGACTCTTACTTGAAAGACCTGGCTAAGCATAGAGTATCGCTAAAAATCAGTCATTATGTTAGAGCAAATGAAAAAGGCAGACCTTGGTCAAATGACATGTTTTGAAAATGTGTGAAAATATGTACACATCTGCACACTTTAATGCAATTACTGGTTTAATCACTTAATTTTTCATACTGGGGAAAAATAATGATATGTGGCCCAGTCATGACTTATATTTATATATTTATGGATTTTATATTTTTCTGTCTTCCAATGTATAACACTCAGAAAATATT
This sequence comes from Brycinus macrolepidotus, assembly GCA_037974445.1. NCBI lineage: Eukaryota > Metazoa > Chordata > Actinopteri > Characiformes > Alestidae > Brycinus > Brycinus macrolepidotus. The sequence goes on along the minus strand of JBBPCZ010000163.1, from coordinate 2,796,810 downwards.
TGTTGCACACACATTTGCAGAAAAATGATTTGAGGATATGTACTTATTTCAACAAAACATGTAATTTGACTGGTGTTACACGTATATGTATATACAGCTCCGGAAAAAAATGATACCACTGCAAAAATGTTCAGTTTCTCAGGTTTTATCTTCTATAGGTGCAAGTATTGAACTAAACAGCTTTGCCTTAGCTTTTAAGAACTTCTGACAATCTTTCTCCTAATTTCCAAATAGAAATATTGTTCTTAAAGCATAATTTTAAAGGAAATGACAATACATCATGATTATATATGTATATATATATATATTGCAGTGGAGCGAATGCTGCATTGTCAGCAGATAGACTGCTACTCCAGTTACTCTTAACTTTCCCTGACTGGATAAACTTTAACTGTTGCTGTTCTCTTGATCTGCCACCTCTAAGAGGGAAAGTGCATGAGTCACTAAAGCATCTTAGTGGTGGATGTAGATTGGGATATGTAGGCTGACCTAAGGTCTCTTCAGAGCAAGGCATTAAAGATGGCTCAGGAGGTCGGTGACATTTACTTCAAGTGTCACGTTTAGAAACATGCCAGTAGGTTACTAATATGAATTTTTGGTTGATAAGTTGTCATTTTATTTTGTATTGTTTTGAGTGTTTTTTTTTTTTTTTGAACAATTGTTTTTATTCTATGTTCAAGAACATACAGCACAAAACACAAAAGATAAGCAATTTTCTCCCACCCATCCCACCCCACCCCAAAAAAAAGAAAGAAAAGAACAAGTTTTGAGGTTTTTTTAAAACAAGTTCACCCATATGATGTTGCTTCTGGAACAGAACCTTTCGTAAAAGGTTGATTTAAAGGTAATTGAATATAATATAAGAAATTATATGGGTCCATTTCTTTTGACACACTGTAAACAATAGCTGGTATTTTTGACATCCTATGAAAGAAATGCAAAAAATGGAGAAGCAAGATTTTGTTTTGGATTGATGATATGAAGTGCAGTGAGCATAAGACAAGTTTAATGAATCACTTCACACAGTCGTTACATTGCTAAATTAGACAATATAGTTATTGCAAACAACAATTTAATGGCAATGTATTAGAGATGCTCATACTCAGAGAAGCCTTCAGTGGTAAATGAATAGAGCGTTGGGAAACTAGCTAATAATATAAAAGACTATTATTAGTGGCATTTCTGCTTGGACAGGAAATAAAGCATCAGACCTTCTATGCATAAATTTGATGTCCATTTGAGTGAGTGATACTCTTTGGAAAGAACGGGAATGCTCACTTTATCTGTATGTACATAGGGTTTGCATGACAAAACACATGGCCTTGTTATTAGCTGTAATACTAATACAAGACCAATAATTATGAAAATGTATCCATTTTTGGCAAATGATATTGTCCACCAATTTATACTGAACCCCTAATTACAGTATGATCATAGTATGATGTTAAATGGTTGTATAGTATAGAATAATTTACATGATTATCACAGAGTGCGAATTACCACTCCATAATTGGGGGGTACTGCCCATGGTTCGAATTACGGGGGGTACTGGGGGGTACTGT
>JBBPCZ010000163.1:2768917-2786286 GCA_037974445.1 Brycinus macrolepidotus | reverse complement strand
ACACACACACACACACACACACACACACACACACACACACACACACACACACACACACACACAGAGAGAGAGAGAGAAAAGGACAGCCAGACAATGCAGAAAACAGCAGGGACAGCAGGCCACAATGAGAACTGCAGCACCTTTGCAGCCTAATGTAATGTACTAATTATGAAAGATGAAATGTTTTACCATGACATTAAACTACTGGTATTACAGGTCTACTCCCACATGTTGCACTGATTACCATGGACAGTACTTCCCCTGCTTAGACAACCAGTATTAAGAGAGGCTAAAGGGAGGGCGCTCTGAGTCAACATGGTTTACTTCAGCACATTCCCCACTTTAATCAGGCTTTTAACAAGTAACAGGTTGAAATTATTGTTCATGGTAATCGACTGTATGTTGCAGATGTGGTTATTAAACTGGAATATTCCTTTATTACTTGATAACTTCTTCAGTTGGTTTCTAAAAGGCTTCAGGAGTGCTGCAGATGAGGAAGAATGGGTGTACTGATTTGGGAGATGGAGAACAGAGCAAAGCACAGGCAGTAAACAGCAATGGATATACAGCCAGAGTAAAGAGCAGGGAGGATGCTGCCAGGACGATTGGTTTTATTTACTGAGGTGGGAAAGCAAGGTTAGTGATTTGTCCCTCAGTTAGAACAAATGCAGCTCATATAATCACAGGCCTCACTGGCAGTTAGATGCAGGGAGTTGCTAGCTGTGTGCAGGTAAACATGCAAGGTCAGATACACTGGGCATCTTTGTTAGACTGGGTTGCATTACTGGCTTTTTTATGCCTGGCTGTTTAAAACATCTGGTTGTTTTCTGGCCTAATATAAGTAATATATAATTCATATATTTCTGGCCTACTTGCATCCTGACCTGATGTGATATTATGAAAATAAATATGACAAAATGTGAAAAATGGTGAATACAAACATGCTAAAAAAAAAGCAAAGATAAATGTATCAATATACTAAAGGAAAAAGTCAGAACTTTGAAATATGTTTGATGAATATTTGACACTTCAGCTAAAAGCACAAAAAGAATAATGACAACTCTGCAACTACACACAACTGATACAATCTGACTGATCTAAATGATAGAGTAATTAGATACATTTTAAACAGCCATGCACAAAAAGTACAAGCCTCATGTTACAGATCTTTTCCCCTTTGCCAGTGACAAGAAGCCAGTGTCTCGTTCCCTGAGCCGATACTGGACGAGCGAGCTGCGGAGGCCTGAGCCTACCCCAAAGCAAACCACACAGAGATGGAACGGCCGGCGAAACCAACAGTACTCTGACTGAATTTGGAGCGGACAGCGAATCACGGGCTCTTATCAATTGCTTTTACACCGTCAGAATGATTGGAGAAAGAGGAATTGGGGGCGGGGCCCGGGGGTGTGTACAGGAAATTTGGACAGGTGATTGAAAAACAAAAACAAATCTGATTGACTACTGAAAAAAAGGAAGAAGACCACAAAGTGACGGAAAACAAAGGACAAATAACGCAGGTGACTCGGCTAAAAGCTCTACGGAATTTATACAGAGAGAGGAGGGAAACCAGAGAGAATTGTCTCTCGCTGGAAATGGAAACATGGAAAACAGGAAAACGGAACAAAAACTAAAAACACTTAAACAAAAAGAAAAACATGAATGGTAAATTAAACCATTAAGAATCAAGGAGGAGTGGGGCAGATGTGGGGCCTCCTCTCTCTCCTCGGCATCTCTACCTTTTGGGGCGGCAGATGGAATGAAGCTGGGTTTGGCGGGAGGGGGAGGGGCTTGCCCTGTCTTGGGTGCGGTACTGTTGGCATTGGCCGCCGGGGGCAGCTGGAATGAGCCGGACAGAAAGATGCCGTCCGAGAGCGGGCGGGGCTTGCGCGTGGCTGGAGGAGGCGGCTGGGGCTTTGGGGCGGCCGGGAGGTCGCCATATGACTTCCGGGTGGCCGAGAGCTTAACCTGACCTGCTAAGCCTGCATCCTCCTCCTCGTCGTCATTGTACGAGACAAACTTGGCAGTGTACAAGGTGTCGGGGGAGACGACCTGGGTTTTGAGGTAGGAGGTGTTTCTCTGAGGCGGGGTTGGAGGAGGGTTGCTGCTGTTGCTGTTAGTGGCAGGGGCGGGTGCGAGTGCGGGAGGGGGGGGCTGGTAGTCCCGGGGTAGAGGAGGTCTGTACAGACCAGGCTCGTCGGGCGTCAGCAGCTTGCGCTCGGCCTCCTCGTGCTGCCGGCGCCGCTCCGCCTCCAGGCGGGCGTAGTATTCCTCCTCCTGTCTCCTCTGAGGGGGAATAGAGGGAGAGCCGGTTAGAGCTGCTTTAGACAAGCCTCTGCGTGCTCCTTCACCTGCCCACCAGGTCGCTGGTGAGCTCCTAATACCTGGCTACTATTACTGGGATTGTATGGTTACACTGTAGGCAGTAATTTATGAACATTTAGATATCCTTTACTAAAGAGCTCTACACCTACATTTCTTAGTGGAAAACATATTTCATTTTCTACTGCATGCTAGTTGGCCTGGTTGTGGGTGAGGTTCCAACACATGAAGCGCTGTGTCTACTAACACCACTACAGCCTTAAAACTATTAACAAACTAGACTCTAGTACTTTGTTTACTAGAGAGCAGGTCTACATATTTTACTAGCAAAACATCCCATCTTCTTCACATATCACATCTTAAGTCCTAACGTACTACAGCTATCACTGCTGTATAAGTGATGAGTGATCCTTACACCCCAAACAATGCTTTACTGGCCATAGTATGGTGACACTGCAGTCTTACACCTAATCATTTTTAGAACATTATTACATTGGTATATGCTTTACTAGAAACCAGAACTACTGGAAAACTTACATTTTTTGATTATTCAGGTTCGTTTGCTTAGATGGGATTTTAACTCTTTGAGGTGTGCTAAAGTACACTACTATTTAAGTATCAGGTATTATTGAGGGCTCTATTTTCTTTTGTGTCCACTAGGAGTCACCAGAGAAGTGTGGAGGGCTGCTAAATTCCCAAACAAACAGGGCTGGTTCTAACTGGTGTGGGAAGACTTGAGCAAATGACGTTTACGTCTCTCCCGGCCTGGATGGCATTTGGTGGTTTTGCAGTGGTGGCTTTCTGCTCTGGTCTCTGTACATGGATCCCCTAGTTTAGTGTGTGGTGGGGATGTAACTGATGAGAAAATGAAAAGGGGAAGGGGCTGGGATGGCCTCCACAAACCAGATTGGGACATTTCCAACTGCGGTCCCAAGCAAATGTCGGGTGGAATGACAATGGCTTCCCAACAAAATGCTGGACTCTGTATAAAACCTGAGAAGTGATTCACATGCTTTTTTTGGGGTGGGGGGTGGGGGGATACATCACAAACACAGGAGAGGGAGCACTGTAAAGACATGCAATTGGACATCATAAGTGGGCTCGAAATTACCAGTGGTCTGAAGATGACAGACAGACAAAAGTAATACATCTGAATGACCACGTACACTGGGACGATGTTCTGATTGACCACTTATGATGAATGATGTAAATTCAGACCACTGGTAATTCAATGGCCAGGTGAAACATTTCATAAGCAACTGAAACTGTGGACATGTAACACATAGGTGCATCACATTAAGATTCAGGATCCTGACTGAACTTTCAAAGCCTGCTTTAACTGGCTCACTAGGGAAACCCTATCTCTACTCCAACAGCACATGGTCTGATCTCCACAGCCCAGAGTAACGGGCATCAGTAGGAGGCTCCTGTCACAACCACTTACAGCTTCTGGTGGAATCATCCATATGGAACTCAGTTGAAACCTTGAAAAAGGTCAATGTTAATATAAACACATAAAATCAGCCACTTCTGGTCTAGGGAAATTGCAAAACGTAACAGATCCTGAGGGTCTGTCCACATAAAAGTCACTAATATGTAGGGGTCCTTGCGGTAAACTACAATTAGCTTAGCATTTACCAACAGATGAACTTTAATTACAGGCCAGTGATATTAACCAGAACAAATATTATGACATGAATGTTTATCCTTTCAAAGGCCGGTACGGGACATAAGTGGCACAGTTAAAAAGAAAAAAATCTTTACCTCCTGTATGGAGCACAAATAAGTGACATGTTAGAGTGCAATGACTATCATCTGTTTCTGTAGTAAAAGTATGAAGCTTCCCCACAACAAAAAAGATCAGCTGTCTGAATCTGTTTCACCCCATTATTATGGGGGAAAAAAACTTTCCTTTCATTTACTCTGATTCATCTAAGAACAATGCTCTGTTTGTTACCAACATAATCTAGCATTATGTTGGAGTAGAATCTTTTTCACAGGGATGTAGGTTGTAGCTGCTGCTGGGCGCTCCTGTGCCGGTCAGCTGGTGTACCTTCTCTTCAGCCTCTCGTCTGGCTCTCTCCTCTTCTCTCCAGCGTCTTTCCTCCTCCTGCTTGTTCCGTTCCTCCGCCTCACGCTTACGAATCTCCTCCAGCTGCTGCTTCCGCCGCCGCTCCTCGTCCTGCAGCTGAGGAGGCGCACACACAACAGAACCATTAGAAACCCACAGTCCAGTGCTGCTGCTGCCTCAGCCTCCATCTCTCTGTTGGAAAGAGGGCTAGATCTGAAGTATGTGGTTGACACTGCTGTTTAGTACTGTTATTTTATTTATCAATAAATCAAGCTTATTTCAATAGTGGCATTTTAGATGATAGGGCAGTTACGATTTATGTACTAAAAGGTCCTGAATTAGGGGTGGGCAATATTATATACTGTAATATATACATCACAATACATTTTTCATAGTATATAATGGAAAATACGAATAATATAGCATAAAAAAGTTGGCCCTGTCCAGTGCAGTGGCACGGCCAAACAAGCTATATTTAGCTAGACTATTTTTTTTAATTTACTGCACTGGTCACTCAAGAGCATAGGGAAATCTTTTCACCACTCTGTGTTCCATCAATATATGCAAACAGTGTTTGCACTCATGTTTCCAGGTGACAAAGTAAAATAATATTTATGACACTGACAGTTTATTAGGCACACACACACTTTTTATCTCAACTCATAATAATAATATTGTGTCATACATAATTGTCAAGTAGCAATTATAGACTAATGTTGACCCTGGAAGAATTAAAGGCCCAAAACCTGTTTTACTGGGGCTTTTTTATCTTTGCAAACCTCAGAAAGACTAAATATCATATTACACATACATACTGTGTATGATGAAATGCCTTCAAACATATTTTACATTTTTTGCCCACCCTTAATCTGAAACTGTTTTGGTTTTTGCCACATAACAAAATCTATTAAATAATCAAATATATCCTTGGTTTCCAAGAAAAATCTGACCCATACCTAGTTTGACTAGACTTCTGCGCTAACATATGGTTAGTGTGGTTTGGTGTGGATGGGAAAAGCCCACAGTAGTCTGAAACCCATTGCCAAACCCTCTGTCTACACAATGCCTAGTTTGAAGAGACTAGCGTGTAATGTGATATGACATCATAGCTCCATTTGCATTGTGCTATTCTTGGGTACTTCAGGGTGATCTTAGCCACTACTAGGACTCTGTGGCACAGCATTGTGCACTGCAGCCAGGCACACGGGCAACAGCCTCTCATGCAGATCAGCACCAGCATGCCAACTAAACCTGAAAAGAGGAGCTGGAACACTCCATTATAACAGCACAAACACAGGCCAAAAATAAGAAACAAAAAAAAAAAAAAAATTTTTCCTCCACACCTTCCACAGCTGTAACAGACATGGACATAACGCAATACAGGTGCATCCCTATATGAAGGAAATTGAAGGGAAGAAAGCACAGCACAGAGGACCAAAGGCAATATAGCACAGCAGCATGGACACACACACGCAGCCTGAATATGACAAGCAGTGAGAGAGAGCAGCTGAGCATGCGGTCAGGCCCTTGCAGCAGGAGAGAGAAGGCCAGAAGAACATGCACCAACCAGCCGTCCCTTCTCAGCTTCACAACACTGAAACGACAGCTTCGGTTCATCACGTACAGAAACATCTCTCCAATTTAGCTCCAAGCACTTAACTTTGGGTTTAAACCTCAAGGTGATTATACACTTTATAAGAGACGCTTAATTTATTGATACACCGTGCTGGTGCACAGTTACAGACTATAACTCATCTTTTTCCATACACAATTTGTGTTAGCCATCCTCTAGCCAAGGATTCTTAAGTTCTGGTCCTAGAGAGCCAGGAATGACGACTTCCCAGCTCAAACACACCCACTACTTTGAAAATTAACAGATGAATTGAAGCAGGTGTGCTTGAGCAGTGAAATCGCTGTGCTGGACACTCCACATCCAGGACTGGACTCTAGCCCTTTATCAGTGGACAATTTCTGATATATTCTTGGTAAAACTAGTCTCAATTCAGTACTGGCATGATCATACACTACTATGCTGGTGCTGTGCCAAAAATGCACCACCTCCTAAGCAAGATCTCGTCAGCAGTGGTCCTATATTGGTCCATTTCCATTGATGGACAGGATAGAGGGCAGCTGATAAATGGTGCAGTGATAGATGAACTACAGTCTGTAATTGTAAACCTACAAACTGCACCTATATGGTCGGTGTTTCTGATAAAATTGCCATTGACTGTAGGTACAAGGTAGGTATGTACCTAAAACACGTAAGTGTATGAAAAGTGAGTGTATGACTGGTTAGGTTAATTATAAGCTCCCTCATATTCTAGGCGACTGTCCTGGCCACAATTAACAGTCATTCTGCTGTTGTCCCAAAGCCGCAGTTTTCAAGTGAAGTAAAGGAACAACAACAATGAACATCCCAGGATGGATTCCCCATGACCAGATGAGGGGGGAAAGAATGAGTGAGAGGAGACACAGGTGTAGTCGAAAACAGGAAGAGAGCATAAACAGCAAAGAACGTACCAAGTCTAGAACAGAGATTGCTGGGACAGCAGTCTGCTGCGAGGGGGAAAAAAGAAACCATCAAGAACAGTGGAAGAAAAGAAGTTGGGGAGGGGGGAGAGACCCAAAAAAGTAGAAAATAGTAAGAAATAAAGTAAAGGAATGGGGGCGGGGGGAGAAGATAAAAGTGAAAACGCTGGCGCAGTGGGCTGGGACGCAGTGTTGCGCTGCCAGCAGCATTCCTGGGCAGTATGGGATTGATTAGCGCCAGCGGCCCACTTCCCCTCCGCAAACACATGCATGGAACTGGAGAAAGGCTGGCTCGCAAGAGAGCCGGCGAGGAATTTCCCCATCATTCCACCACCCCCTGCTCAGCTCAGGCAATATTTTCCCTTCAAACAAGCACGGGAGCTGACCCTCCACTCCCAGCACGCGCCCTGCCAGCTTTTCAACACTATAAAAGGTAAAAGGTAAGTTGCTGCTGTTGGCTACAGTAGCCTCTTGGTAGGAGCCATTCTTCTACTCAGAGCGCTTTCTTGCATGTGGGCAGCTACAGTAAGGGTGTGTTAGCATGGAGGGTTAGAGACGAACTGGTGTTTTTGATAAATGCACTAATTTATGGAACTGATAAACTTTGTAGGCTCACTGGAAGCCGTTCCTGAAAAGCACACCAGCTGACAGGAAATCACACTCCTCTGACTTTAACTGTACATCCATGTTCTGGAAAGCAGAATTCTAAATGCATGTTTACACTAATCAAGAGAACAACTGCAATAATTAGTGGGCCATGAATGTTAAACCATTTAAAATCAGTCAATTTTATGGTTCAGAGGATTTACTGGTATCGGCACTACAAAATTCTTATTGATATTTCCTTAATAATTATAAACATTTAATTAATTTAACAAGACAAGGGTAAAAGATTATGCTTGGTGGTATAAAGCACTGACAAAGCAGATTGACTTGTAATGGCCTATCTGTTATAGTTAGGGCTCTGTATGGTTCCAGTGATGTGAATTTTGTCCTTTAGGTCTAAATGATCCCATGAGAATCAGCTTTAACATCAGACTGAACACTTCATGAGATGTGCCGACTTGGACGTGGTAGGTTGAGATGGATCAAGCACTGGCCCCGGGGTCGGTGCTTGGCATCCTGAAACCCCTGCCCCCCCCGTCACTAGCGCAGCAGGTATCAGCAGCTCAGCATGGCAAAGCAATGACATAAGCATGTTGCAGGTGCACATTGCAAAACATTCATTCTATCAGTTGAATGTAAAGCTCCACTAGAAGAAATCTGGGACTCATTTCCTAGCTGAGGTGGATATAACCTGACTTCCATTGTTCCCTGCTGCTTGCACTGGCCTGGACCGAATTAGGTGCTATGTTAGATGGACATAAAAGGAGAAAATCATGTAAGGATAAAAACATGCAAGCTCAACTTGCTGGTTTTACCATAAAGCATTAACAATTCAAATTAGATCAGCCCTATCAAGAAAACAAACCTAGTTATGAACTAACTACTTAGTTATTAACTAATTACCCACTATCTAATGTATCACTATTGCATGACATCTCATCTCTTGATATCAATACAGCAATTGTTAACATATGCAGTATAAGTAAAAGCTACAGCGTTGTCTTGACTACATTTCACAGGATCCCTTTAAGTGCTCAGCGATATTTAACATTCAAGTAGGCCTCTGGTCTTTAGGTTTGTGTCGTGTTTGTCTCTACACTACTGTGGCTCACCCGTGCTCTCTTCTCTGCCTCTAGTCTCTGCATGATCAGCATGGTGTCCACATCCTCATCGTCTTCTTCCTCCTCGTCCTCCTCGCTCTGCTTCGACTCCTGCAGCCTCTTCTGGAACTGCCACTCCAGCATGAGCTTGCGCAGGCGGTCGCTTTCCTCCGCCGTGCGCTCGGGCTTGGCCTGCAGCTCCTGAATTTCCTTGTCCAGAAGGTCCACAATGTGCATCTGCTGTTGCTTCTCCAGCTTCTCGCGGGCATCCCTCTTCCAGGGATCAGGTGAGAGGCTGTCTCCGGTTGACAGCTCCTCTTTGCTGATGGTAATGTACTGTAGGTCACGCCGTTCAATGGTGCGTGGCTGCTGTTGGGGCTGTAGATCTCGGATCACGGTGTCCTGGGACGGCAAGGGTGGAGGAGGAGCACGGGGCAGGGTGGACAGCTTCTCTGGCCTGGGTGGCTGAGTTTGGGGTGGTTGCTGGGGCTGGGGCAGGTAGGGCTGGGGTAACTGCATGGAGACTGGAGGCTGGGGAGGAGGCATTGGCTGGTGCTGAGGTCCTGGTGGCATGGTGGGGCCATGCTGGTTATTATGGAGGACATTGGGCGGGACCATTGGGTTGCGGATCTGCCCCAATTTCCTCTCCTGTTCCCTCCTCTTCCTTTCTCTCTCTTCCTCCAGCCGTGCTTTCTCCTTCTCATACCAGCGCTGCTGCTCCTCTCGCTTCTTGCGGTCAGCCATGGCCGCCTGCTGCTGTTGGGACATGGCTGGTGGGGGTGGCAGGGGCAGGGGCAGGTCAGCCTGAGGCTCGTAGTCGTAATGTGCTGGGGGTGGAGGGGGAGGGGGAGGGGGTAGATCTGTGCGGGACGGCTGGGACACCCCCACAGGGCCAGACTGGGGCCCTATAGGGGTCTTCCAGCGGCCCGCACCGGTCTTGTGGTTGTTCTGGGGCTTGGCGATGGAGGAGGATGAAGAGTAGTTGAGGTGCTCCTGGCTGGAGGTGCTGGACTCCACTGAGGAAGAAACTTGGTGGTTCCAGTGGTCTCCAGCTGCACGATCCCGCTGATACTCAGCCTCACGCTGCTGCTGCAGGAGCCGCAGGTCGTCTTGCCGCAGACGGTCAGGTAGACGGTCGGCTGGGTAACCAACCGGAGTGTCACATAGCTCCTCTTGAGACCGCGTTCCCCGCTTTCATGAAACATACAGACATACCCACATGTTTGATACAATAATTTCTCCCAATAACAATACAAGGTGTAATAGACAGGCAAAGAGTAAAAGGGAAAACAAAAAGTCCTTGGGAATCGCTAGACCTGGGTAATATATAAAAAAGTAGAAAAAATCTCCTCATATAAATCTAACTTACAATTAATAAACTGTCTTAGACATACAGAGTCCTTCTCTTTCTCAACACAAGGATCAGTGTTGGGTTACTTGTCAACACGCAATTCCATTGTGCTATTACCCAGTTCTGGTAATACTTGAATACTATAACCCAGTTCTGGTAATACTTGAATATTTGTGTCCTGTCTGCTGCTCTGTTCTGTTCTGCTCTTGTGTTGCACCATGGTCCTAGAGGCACGATATCTCATTTCATGTTATACTGTGTGTGTATGGTTGAAATGACAATAAAACCTACTTGACTTGACTTCTGTAAGACCCATTAAATACTCATGAGCCATGTCATTAACACTATCATTAAAGCACTGTCTGAAGTGTGTTTGGAGAATAAACACATAATAAAAACACAGACTGGCTTGAGGTCCCCTACAGTCGACAACTATTTATCACAACTGCTCCACTGACAGACCAAGAGACATGAAAGTATTTGAACATACTGTCCTGCATAGCCATGCATAGATACTAACCTGCATAGCCATGCTGTTGTGGTGATGGTCATCCATAGGAGAAAGCTGCTCCGGTTCGTTGCTCTGCCAAGGCTGAACAGGTCCAGGGCCCATCCTGTCCTGAGATTTAGATGCAGGAAAGGTGAAGTATTCCCTAGGGTAGGTCTGGGTAGGGATGGGGTAAGCTTCTGGACGGGGTGGGGACGGCTCCTCCTGTTAAGTAAAGCAGGAGGTTAACAGCTGATAACAAGCTGTTGTTTGATGCTGCATTTTCAAACTTCAGAGTCCAGTTTGTGAGCCACTAACGAAACGTTGTAAAATGAAGATGAAATGCTCCGATGGGCTTCCCACAATGTTTCAGAATGTTACTAATGGCTGCATGAGTCAGGCTGAATCCGTGGTCACAGAAACTAGAGCATTTGTTGACAGAGTGTGTATTTGTGTGTGTGGAGCTGGAGCTGGAGCTGATTAGCTAATCAGAGACGGTGGTTAGGAACATGATCAGAATTCATTGCAGAGTTAAAACAGTAAGCAGATAACGCAGGTTTCAATTACTTTGCTTTCAACCAAGAATAATGTGCCTTCAGAGGCACAAACGAGTTTGTAAACGTTAGGATTTTCAGCTCTCTGATGCCTTGATTAAAAACAGAAGACAGCACAGACACAAGACTTGAAAACATTACAAGCCGAACATCTGTAACAACACTGTTTCAACATTCGTCTCCTTTTGCTGCGCCCTTACATGCTGTGAACACAACAGCTCTAAAAGAACTGTCGTAACTCTAAGCTCAAGACTGGCATTTCCATTAGAGATGTGTACACTACCAGTCAAACATTTTTGCATGCCACTTTTTTCACCACGTATCCAGTTATTTCATAAACTGCAGACTTTTATCCTTGCTTAACATTGGAAAGTTGTTGAGTGAACAACTATAAATGAAAATGTCAAATAAAACAAGTTTCCTTTATAAGATGAAAGAATCTGTAACAGTACATGTCTGACATCCTATTAACTGGTTTTGTGGTGATGCAGAATAAAATTCTAGACTGTCCTTTAACTATAAATGCGCTCGTTAACGGTTTCATCCCTTAACAGCTAATTAAACTGTTACTTACTAGCTAATTAAACAGTTGTCTGGTGATCCACATTATAATTACATTAGGTGGCTTTTTATAGGTCAGTAGTGATGAATAAAAATATGACATTTTCTGGCTAATAAAGGCACTAAAATGATGAACATACTGTAAAAGTATTTGTTAGCAAAGAATACTGAGTGTATTTTAGTAAATATTAAGTGAGCCACCTACAAATGTAAAAATCTCATTGTGTGCCAAAACTTTTGACTGGTACTGTAATTAATTTACTTACATCGGGGCAGAGGTTGCCAGTAGAGACAGACGTGATCTTTCCTGGTGCTCCAGGATACACAGGTTTCCCTCCTGGACTCTGGGCTTGATCTGTGGGAAAGCAGTAAAAAAAACAGTCATATGTCTGACATTATCAGTGCTAGTAGTTTTTCCATAGAGATGGGCAATATGACAAAAATATTAAAACCTGATTATACTTATATCATGTTGCCATATCGCCCAATTCTACTTTCACAATACATTGAAGACTTTCCTTTGTGGAACTTTGTGCTTATAAAAACACTCACTGGCAACGTTGGGGCTGGAGCGGTGGTCTGCCCGGTTCTTCAGCAGCCTGTCCTCCCTCTTTGGTTCAGGATAAGTGTCCCAGGCCCCCTGGGGGCTCTCTGGAGATCCGTTCTGAACAGAGTTGTTGTAGAGCTCGAAGCCCTCGCTCTTCGGTCTGGTCTTACCCTTGTCCCCTCGACCCCGGTCTGATGCTGTGGTGAGCAGAGAGAGGCAGGCATGTGGAAAAACTGCACATCAGTCAGCTGCACTAATTCATTTTAGTCAGATACTTTGAGTTGATTTCATTTAAGAAGGGGAGGTAAGGCTATAATTTGTAAGGGATCTGACTAGTCAGTTTAAACACTGTTTATCTAAGTTATTTTCTTCAATTCACAACAGATAGCTCAGATTAGTCATAGCCCGAGTATACTCCACAGCATTACACAACAGGCAGAGCGCCCTCAAGACAGATACGTACTGGGTTAAAATAACCAATTCTGCTGGAACTCACTTAAACTGCAGTGCCTCCCCAGATAAAATCAATCCAGATATTATATGACTTAAGAATTGTCTGTAACAGGGTTTTAACAGAATGGATTCATGCAATAAAGTGGGACTGTAGATGGACTTTAACATACATTTAGATTCCACTGACATTTTTAACAAAGAATCAGAATTAGAAAACTTTATTGATCCCAGGGGAAAAATTGCTTATGTTACGACTGCACAGACGCACAGACACAGAGACAAGAACAATATAAAATATAAAGTCTAAACAAAAAAAGGCAAATAAAAATTCTGCAGAAAAATACAAAGTATAACGCAATCCACAATATAACTGTAATAATGTTTGCCTTCTATTCTGTCTTACCGCGGGGCATCATGGGCGAGGGCTGGTTGAGCAGTGTGGCCAGGCCGTGGTAAATAGCCCCTTGCTTAGCCACCTCTAGCGTCACCACAGAGCCTGTTCGAGTCATCAACTCTGCTGCCCTGCAGCATAAATGGAAAAATCTTAGCACTGGCACAACAACTTTGAGTCAAAGTTTTCAATAAAAATAGTATTTAACAAAAAAAATAGATGTGAGTAAACAAAACAGCTTTTGAGATTGCCTTCACAATCCCAAAAGAGAGTCATTTAAAAAACCTCACTACACAATAGTGGTGATCTGTATGTTTGGCAATGACGAATGCGTGGTTTACCATTGGCCATATCTAAGAAATGTCTCAAAGCGACCAACAAAACCACGTTCGGAATGCCTTCTAATGTCAAATCCTGCGCAATTTCAGTTCAAACAGTTGTAAAAGCGCAAAGCCCATATGCTTTTAATCCAATACAAGGACTCAATTTAAAGCCTTAAGCAGCTCATTCACTTCTGCTAATTACACCCATGATGGAATACAACTAGATTTTACAGACATAAACAAGAATATAAACTACATTGTTTGGCCTGTTACAGCATTACAGCATAGTCCAAGGGTTACGCATATTTGACACAAGGACAAGCGAAGGTTTAATCCAGGAAAAAGACTGTCTGATGGTTATGACAAACCACGGAAAGGTCACTTAAGGCACTATTACAGTTACACTGTATTATTCTTTTGTTCTTGTGTAGCCTCTCTGATTATATTAAGATTTCAGACTGGAAAGGTTCACTGTCTGCTACATTTTTGTTCCTCCTCTGAGCAGCAGGATATTACATGCTTAGGCTTTAAATCCACTTAAAAACACATCAGAAGTTCAACTTGAAAGCCATTTAGTGAGACTCTCATGGTTACTAAATTACCTTTCCTGAGAAAGTCCAACCAGACTTCTTCCATCCACACTGAGCAACTGGTCCCCAGCAGCCAGCCGTCCATCCTGAAGAAATAAAACATACACACATACATACTCCAGCAGCTCAGACAAACTGGTACTTTTTGGTATGACATAAACCCACTATTACCTCTGCTTCAGACCAGTTCTAGCTCTTACTCACTGCAGATGAGGTCATGCCTCGTATTCATGTCCTAAAAAAATACTTTTACCCAAATGACACTCACCATGTCTGCCGCTCCTCCCTTCACAACAGACTTGATGTAAATTCCAAGCTTTTCCTGGCCGGCACCCTGATGTAACACAATGAGAAAATGCTGATAAGGATCATGCAAATATAGGATTTTATCACAATCATATTCAAAGCAAACTGATGGGACAGACAGAACCCCTCTTACATAAAATATATTTTGGGAAAACAGCATTTTCAAAACTAGGCAAAGACACAAACTTTGCCTAAAGCAAAGGGGACCATTCATGAAAAGTCTGGCAGCGAAATCATCAGCAATAAAGTTAGATGTGAATAAAATCAATTCATGACACCAGATGAATCCAAGCTTTGTGCTAAAATGAATCACTCTCCCTTAAGGAACAGCATCACAAAGAAGACTGCAATCATTCAACCTACAGTGCAGTTCAGAGATCACTGACCAGCCGTGGTTCATTTGTTTCTCCACTGGTTAATCATTCAGACATCACAGCATTAGACGGCATGACAAAAAGATTCACCCCTCATTCAACAAGGGACTTTCCATCCTCCCATCACATCCATCTTCATATCTTCATAACAAAGTGGCCTTTGAGAAGCTTCATGTGCTGAGATTAGCACACTTCCTGCTGTGGGCCCTGTTAACCCAGTGAGAGACTGGCACAGCAGGGCAAAAGAGACAGAGCCGTCCAACATCCAGCACCACCACATGTCCAAAAGAGGAGACAACCTACTTCAAATACATTGTTCTGAGCTTTGTCTTGTCCAAATGCCAGTAACATCTTGTCCTGGAACGCTGCGCTCTAGAGGGGGTTTGCTTTTAGAGTGTGGTCTCAAATCCTTTGTTGCATGTGTTTTTCTACAAGGATAGATTTCAACGGGCAGCAATAGGGCACCAGAAATCCCCCGCCTGGTGCCAGGACTTATGTTTAAAGAGGATCTAGGGGTGGGTGATTTGAACTCAAATTTATATTATTATTTCATGATAACAAGTCAATTCATATTATTATAACAACAACAACAACAAGAAGTATGTTTTACCTTTGTGAAATTATTCTTATCTATGGTTTTCACCAATGGAACACAGCGATCATAAAAAATTTGTAGCACATTTGTAGCACATTTTGATTTAAAATGAAAAATTACTATTACAGCAATTACATTACATTTGGCAAAAGGCAAGCAAACGTTAAGGCTCTGAAGTGCTTAGATCTTGATAACATGGCTAATTGTGATAGCTCTGCAGATGATAATTGATCAATTAAATTTACATTATTGTCCAAGCTGGCCTCCCACTCCCAAGAGAATCATGTTAAGAGTCCCAGTGTTCAGAAGCTTCATGTCCTCATCTCACAGATCCACTCAGGTAAAACCTGCTTAGGACCTCAACCGCAAATCCAGGCTGAATAACAGCAGGTTGTCCAACAACAAAATGTTCACACCTGAACAAACACAGCCCCAGAACAGCAGCCATGAAAGACACTGCACTCATGGGAAATATTTCTTATTTTGCACTCATGCCTTATAAAGGGATGAAACATATTTAGTTTGGGGTTTGGTTTCAACTTCAAGGGCAGGAGACTCTGCAGATCATCACCATCTAGATTATGTTTACTGTAATTCCCAGCACAGGGTCAAAGCAACACATCATCTACTGAGTCACAGACACACACCCTACCTGGTCTACTGAACAATGTGGATTTCATTACCCCACCACAGGTAGTGTGTTATCACCAGCTCTTCTGGGAGCATGACTGGACAAAGATCAGTGGTCAGAGGAGAGCTGGAAAACCCCACCACTACTAGTCAGTAACATCAGAACAGCAGTCTAATTGATCTACAGTACACATCTGTCATTCAAAACAACCTGCTGTTGTGTTTCTGAATGTCTTACAACCCCTTTCTTCACCAAACCCAATAGTATAACAGACAGCAGAATCAGGCTGTGATCATGCCTTGGCCCTAAATGTGGGCCTGAGCAATAAAACAATCAATCGACTTCCATATCAATTAACCATTTGAGGTATTTTATTTAATTATTATGCCAATCTAATGATGAACAGTTTTTGCTAATGTCACTAGTGGTCATGTACACTTACTTGCAAGACAGGACAGGAGATGTTTTTAAGCTACCTACACAGATATTTTCAGTACTGAAGAGTAGGGTTTGGACAATAGGTGATTTTGAAAATGACTAATGTTGTCCCAATTTACTAAAGTCAAATCAAGTCATTATTGATAAATATTGATATTTTCATTATTTCAAATATAAACCCACCCAATAGAAGAATAACTAGACCTACAAGTTTGGAGAAAGTGACACAAAACAAAAGGAGAGTGTAGCCAAATTCTGCATTAGAAAACACATTTAATAAATATGGATAGTAATGAACGACAAAGGAAAATATATTTTGATGGCTTATCAACATGCCCTGCAGCCCCATACTCCTTCTTCAGTACTAGCCACACTGGTACAGACCCCTATGCTCTTAGACCCCTAAACCTTCTAATGAAAGCTGCTCTGGCAGTGAGCACCAGCATCAACGTCCCACACACAAGACCTGCCAGAGCCAGTGGCAGCTGCCGCAAGCCAGTGGAGGTGGAGATACACCCTGAGTATCTCTCACGAAAGACATCAGGTAAACTCAGGACATAGTTTGCATCTGGAGATACTCCAAAAGCAAAGTTCAGTCTAACTGGTTCGTCAACAAGTTACTGCCTGGAGGCCTTGGTACTAGAGCTGTTTTTAGAGAGTACATCTGTGAGAAATGTCAGTTTATTGTTAGAAAGAACAACTCGCTGCAAAGGAAAGCTAAATGCCTTTGGCTGGCCAATGGCGGAGACTTGTAGAATTGTTAGTGTTATTTGTGGAAGAAGATGGGTTGTGAAGTAACACTGTTGGTGAAGAGCTGCACAATGTGGAATAAATCGTAACAGAATATGCCTGGGAAATGCATATAACATCTCAGTAATAACACCTACATAATGGCCCACCCACAGCACTGTATATTACTGGAATTTACCCTCATCACCACAGCACACTTCATTTACAGACTTCACACAAACACCACACACATTTTACAGGCTTAACCATCCATGAACTAACCACAAATATAAAAAGTTATGTATGAATATATGGCCTAAGGTCCAGACCGGAACACACGCCACACACACACACACACACACACACACACACACACACACACACACACACACACACACACACACACACACACAC
>JBBPCZ010000163.1:2743669-2757797 GCA_037974445.1 Brycinus macrolepidotus | reverse complement strand
CACACACACACACACACACACACACACACACACACACACACACACACACACACACACACACACACACACACATTGTTGGAAGTTATAAAAACAAGTAGAGACTACCATTTCTGAAAATCATTTTTGCTTGGAGAATGAGCAGGAACCTCGCTGCTCTCCCCCCAGGCAGCCCGTCCCATCTGGGGAAGGAGAGGCTCTCCTGCACATTTACAACTTAAACACTGCAGCAAACAGCCCCAGCGGAGACCAGCCAGCTGCAAACAATAGCTGTGCATGAGGAAGAATGTGTGTGTATGTGTGTCTACGCTTCAGCAAGGCAGACATGGTAATCTAGAACCGCAATCTGACCAACAGTTCTCTGTTAATACATTAATTATAAAACATTGTGGTTACAAGAAAACACAAACTGTTTTTGTTTAAATTTGACAACACTTTGGGCCAAATATAATAAGCCTTTTAGATGTATTTTGCTCACAAGCCTAAACGTGCCGTTTATGGATCGGCATGCACGTTAAAGCATAAAATGCACTTCTTTTCCTCATGCAAATGCATTTCTGGCAGGGCAACAAAAAAACAGTGCGATCACATATTCCTCTCGATTTGCTTGAGCAATTTGTAGCACCTGTTTTCTGCATTGGTTTACTTCTGTCTTTTCAAAAGTCAAAACTTGCATTAGGGTCTCAAAAGACAATGACAGCAGATATGGCAGTAAGAAAAGGCACGAGCCTCTGCTTAAAGAATGCTTATCGTCAGAACAAACTGTTTAATCTCTTAGGACCAGATGCACGTGTGAGGAGATGAGGTGCAGAACATGCCGTGATGTGGCCGCTATAAACACAAGCAGACTGTGTTACTGTTTTACAAATTCTTCTGTTTTATTTTCTGCTTTGTTTCAAGTTTACTGATAAATTCCAATTTTACTCTGTACCTTTTAAATCCTGTAGCTCATGAGCGAGCAGTTAGTGGGTGGGGCTCCGTGCAGTGTGCATGATAGGCTGCTAAACTTACTGTTTACAGTCTTACAAAACTAAACGTTAAATTCAGGTGCATAAGAGTGCATATTGTGGCTGCATCAAAACATATTTTGCACCCCACCTGTGCTTTTATGTACATCTGGCCCTCATGGTCACAAGCCAGTGATGATTAAAAGGGACTCAAGTGTTAACAACAGTTCACCCTTCTCCAATAAAGTCTCAGAGACATAAGGTTTTGCCTTGACATTACACAAATAAACTTCTGAGCAACTTCTTTCCTACATTGCACAAGAGGACCATTCTCCCCCATGTCCCGCTGACAAGGAAACAGGCCACCAGGGAAGTAGGATTTGTTTACGGTCCAGTTTTGAATTCCAATTTGAATGTTTGCCATCTAGACAGAGGCGCTAGTGACGAGTGTAAACAAAGCACGTCCTGCTCCAAACATGTTGTGATATTTGGAAGATGAGAGCTTGTGGATGAAAAAAGGGGAAGACCAAAACACGCCTGTCCCAGCAAGCACTGATCAAAGTGTCAGCGTCAAGTGCCACACCTACAGAGTGTGTTCAAAACAAATCAAACTCTTTCAAGCAAAATGAATCAGTGTTTAAGAAACCAGATGGTAGACACTTTTATTTACTTCAAATCAACACATTTCAATTTTCTTTACCACCACCAGACTGACCACCAATGAGCTTTTCTTCTGTGAAATCCCTAAAATGTATATGGTTATCTGTCCATGTCTCCTAATCATTGTTAAATAAAGAGGTGCTCTTACCTTGGCTGCCACAATGCTGAGGCCCATGCCATTGTGCTTCTTCAACGTCACCGTCACAACTTCTGGTTCCTTCCTCATTTGCTGTGGAGAGAACAGACAGGCAAGTTAGAGTAGGTGGAAAGGACGCTGGGACAGGAGTGGAACGTGAGGGGTTTGGGTTCTAGTGCTGGTCTCTGAGCTGTGTGTGCTGTGTGTCTCTGCAGCAGACTGGCTGAGCAGAGGAGAGAGCAGGGGAAGACGTAGAGTGGTGGTTTTTCGCTGCTTCTCAGAGCGGGGCCCGACCACAGGGAGAAACAGCGGGTGCTGGATATGAGTCAAGAATGAAAGCCACATGCGTCGGCTCCAGAGAGCACGCCGAGGCCTAGGCGGGCTCCTTTCCACACGGGACAGCTTGGGAGAAAGAGAGAGAAAAAGGCCAGCTTCCCACAGAGAGACAATGTACCATAGACCCTCCCTCCAACAGTTTCAATGTGCTGGAGATGGGCTTCCCAAGAATGTTTCCAGAGATAATGTTTCCCATCACTTAGCATCCTGATTAGTTGGATGAGGTGTGGTCCAGGACGAGGGCTGGAAATTACACTGAAGCACATGCTGCATTCATAACTGCACAAGTGTATGCAGCAACGCATTCAGAGCAATGCAACCAGCAGCAGAACACACATAAAAGAGCTACATCCAGCACTGCATTCAGAAAAGCACTAAATTCAGCAATTCATTCTATACAGTGCCTCATGTAGCACTGCATTCTGCTTCAACACTGCAAACTAAGCCACTGTTTTGGAACGTGGCCACACTCCGTACTCCAGAACCAGGGATAAAAGCACTACAGCGGACTACAAACTTAGCACTGAATTTGGTGTCGCACAACTCAGAAGAGCACAGTGTCCCATTCAGCACTGGGCCATTAGCACTGCAGCAAAGTGGCCTCCAGTGCTTAGTGAAATTCTGGTGAAAAGGCGCATCAAATGGTTAAGCAGCCCTGTAACACCTTTAAAACTGGTACTGTCCTGGGAGGAGGGGGTGTCAAAACCATAATGCGGGCCCGACTGGGTTTGAGATGCTCAGTTATGCAGCTTAAGTAAAACGTGCAAAACAGACATTTAGAGCACTCATTTGTGCATTTCCCAAGCCAAGATGGTCATTCCAGGAGGTTAGGGGAAATTATATAAGGACTTAGAAGCAAAACATTCAATAACATGAACATTTTACACACTTTTCAGGCCAGAGCATTGGCTCTGGCAGGTTTGAGCCACCAAGTTATAAGGGGGAAAAAGAATTACATGGAAAATCTTTCAATTACTTGCACATTTCGCTCACTTCTCTCCGTGTTAACCCGTCGTCACAGAACTGAGAGTGTGTGGTTTCAGGGAAAGCCACATGCAACCCTTGGTCGGCACTGAGTTGCTGCAGTTTGTACAGCAGTATGTCAGGCCTTTGATAGAGCCAGAGAGCAGCGCTGCCCTGCCACAGCCTGGCTGAGATGATGGAGAAGATGAGGGAGGAGAGCCGGAGGTGCGGGGGTGGGTCTGCTTGGCACAAAGCCAGGCTGCATTCATCAAAAGCTGCGTGGCGCTCCAACGCTCAGCGCTGGCTCCCGCTCCGGCTCAGTCTGGGGCCGTTTGGGCACGACGCATGAAAACCGAGTCAGGAAAAACAGGGCAATTACAGGGAAAGCAGTACAATTTGGGGGCTTTGTGTGATTAGGGTGAGGTGAAGGCTATCATTTACAGCCAGTCTCCAAAGCACTCTGGGTCACTAATTAGCTCCTGCAGTGGAACCGGTGTTGACTGAAATCTAACACTGAGGTAGGTCCTCAACAGCACTGGATTCAGACGTTTTCCTGTGTCTTTCGGCATTACCGACAGAATCATGCTACGTTTGTGGTCTCATTTCTGAAAGTCTGGGCTGTTGTAACAAAAGCTCTGGCAAAAAACATTCTTTTATGTGTGTAAGACCTTATTAAGCCATTTTAAACCATTTCTTTTGACCCGTTTACTGTAAATTACTCACACAATTTACAGTGAAAAAAAAAGATTCTTTTTGTATGTAAGACTTTATTAAGCCATTTTGGACCATTTCTTTCAATCCGTTTACTGTGAATCACTCACAATTTACAATGAAAAAGATCCTTTTAACTATGTAAGAGTCTATCAAGTCTTTTTCAAGCATTTCTTTCAATCTGTTTACCATGAATTGCTCACACAATGTAAAGGGCAGCTGTTAAAAAAAAATTGTAATATTTAAACATAAGGTTTTGATATGACAGCGGAAATATTTAATCACAAACAAGCTTTGATGACAAAGCGTAGGCAAGCTTTGCTCTGGAACAAAGTACACTGTGCTCAGAGGAAAGGCCTTCTACTTAGTGTTTGTTTTTTAATGAAATACATTACGTGCCGTGAGCTAAGCAGCATGATTAAGCCTTTGCATGCTATCTGAGTGTCTGCTCTTTTGCCATGTGTGACCTTCATTGTTGATGTGACCTACCAGGTCTGAGTTCTCAGTGGAGAAGTGGCTGTCACAGTCAGCTCCTTCAAAGTAGACGGTCCAGGTGCCGGGAGAGCGAGGGTGAGGGGTCAGACGGCAGAAACCTGGAGGAAAAGGAGGTAGAGCAGGTCAGCACACGTATACACCTTCAGATACGAGAGCGTACACTTCCCTCTCTCTCTCATATTTACGGATATTCACACACACTCGCAATCTCACCCTGTCTCGGGAGAAAAACAAACACAGATAAGAGAACGCGAGCGAACAGAACTGTTCTTTCTGTGAGACCTTAACAAACTGCATTCCACTGGCTACACATCAGTGTTAAATAAACAAGATAAACCTGATTCGCTCTCCTGAAAACAGCTGGCTTTTTACCAAAACATGACAGGAACGTGCCAGAAGCAGAATATTTGAACACCTTGTGTCCTCTCAGACCCTACCTCTCTGACAGAGCGGGTCCAGAAACTCCTGGAAGCCGTTGGGAATGTTGCGGACGACGTCACAGGAGTAGCCATCCTCGGGCAGCAGGAAGGGCAGCTGCAGGTCAGGATCCTCCTCCAGCTGGACCTCCCGCCCGTCGCTCCGTGCCAGTTCATCCGCCGTGTTCTCTGCCACGGCCACCACGTGGTCAATTAACTCCTACAGATGACCAAAATAAAGTCACAAACCTTTAGCACTACAATAAAAACTACATGCTTCAAATGGCTGCGACTAGTTTCATGCCATGCAGTTTTGTTCATTTTTTTTTTTAAATGTTATACAGGGTCACGTCATGACATAAGGAACACATAAGGAACTTGACAAAGTTTGAGGGAAGAAACTGGTTCAGTATAACCTTCCATTACTTGTTAGCTACATTAGCCTCTACAAAAGCTTCTAGAGATCTAAAGGAACAAAGCTCCCATGGGACAGTTTTCCAGACATTTTCCAGTTTTCCAGCTGATTCCTGGTCTACATTTTCTTTTTAATAGAGAATCACCATTTAGAAAGTTGTGTAGTCCAGGGCTAGTCTTTATCCCTGTGCAGGAAACTGCCCCAGATGTGGGAAAATTATTCAGACTGCACAGGATAATAAAGCTGTCGTGGCTCAGTTTAGAGCGTGCACACTTGGAAGTAGTTTACACACCCTGTTCACTGGCAACAGTTGACCAAAAACTGTTTTCATTTTTACAGTGATGGTAAAAGATGCTGTCGCCTCAGCAACAACATTTTCAGAGCTGCCAGATTGAGCGGGATTTGCATTTTAAACTTGCTATGAAAAGTATTATGAGTAATGTTTATTCATTTCCTTGTATATTTTAATTAAGGTTTAGTAAAAAGCAAAATAAATAAATTCAACAGTGCAACACAACAATAATAATGTTATTCCATAATAACTTACAATATTTGTAACAATAATAATAAAAAAAAAAAACTACAATAAGAGTAAAACTCTTCTTACTCACATGTGATATGTGCTGGTGTTATATTCGAAAACGAAAATATTTGATTGTTACAGGCTCACTTAGTTTATGAAATGTATTTGTAATAGGTGAGAAATCTAATTTGACTACTACTTTAGTGAGAAGCGTGAATGAGAGCAGAGGTAAAGAAGTGCTGGTTCCGGTTCATTTACAGCAGAATGCAACACTATGACCTAAACAGGCCATGGCTAGAGCTAAAGTCTGAAGTTTGAAGAGGATGACAGTCATGTCAATCAACACCTTTTACCTTTCCTATACAAAACTCTCCTATCCTTGTCATTCAATTCAAACAGGACCAGAGTTTCTTGGGGAAGTATAAACATTTTTAGTATGTTAGTATGTTTTGGAAATGCATGGATCAGTGCTCCTGATAGGTGAGGCAAATTTTGTTCAAACTGGCTACTGTGATTGTAAATGGTCTGTGGGGAACTACTGAGGTCAGGAGGTTAGTTTTTAGTTTAGAACCATGTGAACAGGGCTATTTCTGACTATTTTCCCCATGTCTCATGAGAGAGAAGGGAGGGAAATTACTCACAGGAGGGATGTAGGGCTCATCTGGGGCACAGTGGTAGTTGCTCATGAGGGCGTTGAGCTGCAGAGAGTTGAGCTTGAAGCACGTGTTGTTGATGTTCTGCACATCTTGCATTGAGTATTTGTCCATGGTGAGGAGAGTTGTAGCCTAGAGGGCAAGATAATGATAAGATGGCGCTATAAAAACAGCTCACGCAAGAAGAAAAGGTAACGGTCCATGTCAGAACTGATCTGATGGTCTACAGATAAGTGACTGGAGAAGTCCAGGGACTGTGTAGGTGAATATGGAGTGCGTACCTGTACGATGCGACTGAGGTGGCAGTCGGCGGCCAGTTCCAGGCCTTGTTTCTCAGCCCAGGCCTCTATGTGGCTGAGCTGCTGGCGCAAAATAGCACCCCAGTAGTGTGAGCACAGGCCTGAGTCTGACTCCGTCACCAGCTTGTTGAAGAGCCACATATTAATGAAGTGGAAAAGCTGAGAGAACAGCTGGATAGTGAGGGCTGCGTTTACACGACAACGCCGCAGCAACGACATGGCACCGGTCAGGGTGTGCAGCACGTCCTCTGAGGGGAGAGAAAAAGGACGATGAGTGAAATTGCTGGAGATATAGTTATTTTTTATAAAACAAAAACTTGTATAAGAACAATTCAAATTCTGCAAACTGTTCTTCAAAAATGCTTTCATATTTCAAGAGTTCTTGTGTAGCAATTAAAATGATAATATACTGCAATTATCAATTTACATGAATTTTTTTTAATTATGTGCCTTGAGATTTGATCTCCACTTGTAAATTATTATGAACTTTAGATATCTGTGTCATTCTAACTTTATTCTCAGTGTTAAACAGCTTCTCAGTGGTTTTACAATTTTCTATACATCTTTCAGTTTTATGGTCATTCTTCTGTGTTTTTGTTTTTTACAGGTTCCTACTGTCCTACCAATAATTATTTAAAGCCTGTGAAGTTCCAAAGGACTAACAAATAAAATTTTATAAATGAATCTGCATCCAAATTGCATTAATATTGCTAAAAACACAACTCTCAACTCTGGTAAATAAGCGAATATGAATCGATCTCTTGATAACATGAAAGTATGTCAAAAAACAAAACCAAGTGCCGCTGTGGCTCAATTCCTCCACAAGGGGGCTTGTACTGATGTCACACTGAATGAAACGACAACAGCTTGTACATCTTTTCAAGGGATGTTCACCCCACTCTGTTTTTATCAGAAAGTCTGTGGAAAGTAAGGTTTGCTCATTATGCCACCTTTTGACCTCTGCTCACCTATCTTAGGCCTCTGTGGGTTCTGCTCCTCAGGGTCATCCAGGAAGGCTGGCATGTAGTTATTCAGATCTGACTGCAAACAGTGTACCAAGTACCTGAAGCAAAACACACAAAACAAACAGATACGTGAACATATGGACCAACAATAACCAAACAGGCCCAAATACACACCCACAAAACCTATGATAGTGATGAGGGAGGACTTCCTTTGGAATCACTCAATAAACACAGATTCTAGCCGTCTCCCAAACCACATAAAGGCCAGTTATTTCAGCTGGCCATCGCAGAGGTATTAAAGACAGCAGACAGGCCCTCCTCAGCCTAAAGCCAAGCCAATATAAGCCAGGCCCAGAACATTCCTCATGCACACACACAGCTTACACTCATATATGCCCGTGAAGGGCAAAGGGAGTGTTACAGCTGTGCTTTATGACCATAAAAAAAAAACAAAAAAACAAAGCAATTAAGTTATGCAACATTCCTTAAATGACTCAAACACTCGTGGTGTCACATTTTGGTACATTTGGGAAAGGGCTGGCACTGCTGAATACTAGGAAGAATTAAAATAGTAAGAAACAATGCTGTGTCTGCTTTTGTGCATGCAGAGGAGGGCCAAGCTGAGCTCGTATTTCAGACAGCAACTTTACAAATCATTTTCTAATCATCTCACATCCGTTGTGCGCTGTCAGATCACTTAAAACGCATATGGTTTGTATTAGTCAAACTACCATTCCTTCACACTCACTCAAGGTCAAAAAGACTGAAATAATGGCTAGGCTTCATCTTGGTAAGACTTGTATCTGTGTGTATGTATATGTGGCCAAACCAAACTAGGTTTATTGTACTTACATTTACAGCATTTGGCAGGCACTCTTATCCAGAGTGATATACATCTGCACTTTATAGTCCACTAGAAAACATGCCCCTCAGACTACTAAGCCTAGACTTGCAAAGTGTGATTGCGTGGTTGTTGTGGAGATACCCAAACATTTGTTTTATGGGCAAACAAAGTATGTGTTAAAAAAGAAACAAAAATATTCGCACTGTGGATTTGAACCTGCAATCTTATGATTCCCCCAATTCAGTGCCCAGCGCTCTACCACTGAACCATCGAGGGGGCATTAACTCCCTGGCTCTTACCAAGCCATTAATGGTCAAGAACGGCTGAATGCATAGCCACGTTCATGGGCTGATTATTTTTAATTAAACCACAACAAACAGTGACACGTCTTTTTTTTTTCTTTTTCATATCTTTAGTGTTATGAAGTCTGTTTATGAGTCTGCTGTGTGTTGTCCCTTTCCAACTGCCTTAGCTGTCACAGACTCCCTCTCTGACACACATTTTAAAAGCGACTCGACTATCAGCTCTCTCTCCCCATTTACAGAGGCAACTCAACCACAAAAAAAATCTGTTGCACTACATTGGATATCAACGGACATTTTGACATTGGAACCAGCGCCAATACTGCAAAACTGTAATTCCAGCTATAAAAAGAATATTTTAAAAAAACCCTAGGAACAGTAGTTTGATTGCAGACACAATCACCCTAATTAGGAGCTGCTAGAAGACAAAGATTCTACAAGAGAAGCAGTTCTTTTTTTTTTTTTTTTTGTGTAAGTTGTGTGGGTTTGTTTATGACATGAATATGTAGTTGTGCTCAGTGAAGAGGAGTGGGCCTCGGCAGTTCTATTTATTGGACTCCATTCAACACACTGATCTTTTAGTCACTGATGTATCTGCTTCACTACTCAATGCTCACTTGAAGGCCATCTGGACGAGGTGTGCAAGGACATCCTGTGCATCAAGTGTGATGCGGCTCAGGTCTTTGTCCTGCTTGATGAAGTTGAGCAGCTCAGAGGCGTTGGCCATCCAGAAGGCCAGAGCCCCAGCGATGTTCTTCTGCTTCTGTAGGAGAGAACAGTGTTAGTGAGGGCTGAGGAGAACATGGATGAGGAGAGGGGTTTCTTACAGCCACAAAGAAGCAGCAGCAGCAGTCCCAGGATAGACTCGTGTCCCTGTACAACCCACCCTCCTCCCCCACAACCAGACACCGAGGCCTCAAACTGGACAGAAGAAGCACAGCTCTGTGCAAGACAGGCTGCTCAACACCATTTTCACCTGCTTACTTACAGCAGTGCTTCTGCCTTAAATCACAATTTACACAATTTACACCTTAATCCAAATCCGGTCATTCAGCCAAGACATGTTTTAAACCGTAGCTGCGAGAGTCAAGTAACAGAAACGTACAGCCACCAGGATAACAGGGTTCAAACCACATGTCTAAGGGAGGTTTTCACTCGACACCCTTGGTTGAACAAAAGCTGTAAGGCTCCACATTGCATTTTTCTGAGAGGACTAACTAGCTAAAATGAGTAAAAACTCCATTAAGGACTACAATGCCAAAAAATACTAAACGCTAAAATACTAAAAACCAAACAAACCTTTCTTTTTTTAAATACTAAAGTCCCCCATACAAAAAAAACAACTGCACAGTCCAGCACACAAACACTTCTCTCCCATTGAAAACAATAAGAAAAAGCCCCCTCAGACCACAAAAAACTCCTCTGTGACCCCCTCCCCCAACCCCAAACCAATAAAACTAGCATACTGCGCATCGCTTTTTTCCCCAGACTCAAAAACTTAAATTGTCATACATTTGGCTCAAAATGAAGTGATCTAAAATACATATACATATGCGCTTTCTGACAATTATATTATCTACAAACCTAGGCAAAAATACATATATAACAAAGTACATTATATAACTAAAAACGGTAGCAGTATATTTGTCAAAAATTTTATTCACTGTAAATAGTCAAGCAAGCGAGACTATTTGAGATTTAGCAAATACACAGTTTCAGGCAAGGGTGTGAACATTTCGGCACACGGCTTGCACAATCCTAACTAGTGGTACAAGCTTGCCTTAGGCCTACCTGTTTGCTACATAAGGCAAAAAAACTAGAGAAACAAACATGACAACAAACATGCCTTGGCTGATCGACCACATTTGTCTTATGTTTTGTGTAAATCGGATTTCTGGTTGAAGCTCTGATGCAAAGTAGCAGCGGTCGGGTCAGCACAGCCTGCTGTGCTCCATCAGTCATGAACAAAGAGTAGAAGCCTTTAGAAGTCAGATTCCAACCAAACAACTTAACAACCCCCGAAACATTTCAGTCTAGAGATCGAGACCGAGAGGACAGGCTAATAGGCAGCATAGTGAAGCAGTGTCTGGTTGTTGTGGAGTTTAAAAAAAACGCCCCCGGGACACAGAGAGGGATACACACAGCCCAGACACACACACTTTCTGAACTGGAACCGTGTGTATACCACACGCGTCTATCCCCCCCTTGACGACGATGGTTCCCCTCCCGCCCATCCCAAACCCTGTGGTTTCAGCCATAGAACGCATCCAGAAGAACAATGACGTTAACCACAGACAAAAAACAACAAATTAATTCATTAATTAAAAGAAATTAAACAAAAACAAAAATAAATAAATAAGCAAAAAGAACACAGGGTTGTCTCTCATCCATACTGAGGTGCAGGAAGCAAAGGTAACATGGAGATGCCAGAATTAAAAATGTTGCCAGAGTCAGAGATCTTTAATTATAGTTTTAGTATCACATGGTCCAGGTTGGAGCTGAATGAGGGTTATGTTTCGTTTTTAGCGAGTCCAGCTGCTGGAGGAGGGATTATTTGGAGGGTTTGGTTTGGGTTGTTTGGTTTCTGTTATGGGGAGAAAATAAGGCATGGAAGACTGAGCCAAGCTGACTGAGGAGGGAGAGGGAGAGAGACAAAGAGATGGAAAGAGAGAGAAAGAGAGAGATAGAGAAAGACAGAACTCTCCCTGGCAGTACAATCTCCTACCTGGTCACCTTCAGCAATCTCCTGCAGAGATAGAGGAGTGGGAAGACGGGGGGGGACAGACATCCGACAGGACAGAGAGAGAGACTGTCAACAACAGCCATGGCATGGACAGATTTCACAAGCATGTAAACACACACCTTCACACACACACTTCACTTGATGACGCGTACACTCACACACACCCATCCCAAAAGCATGCTGAACTTCATCCCAAGGCTGATCCTACATCAGAATGATGTCCTCTTCTCTGGACTGACCAATCTATAATCACAATCTATATTAAGGCAGTGCATGTTGATCAACTTTAGTATTTAAGTTTATACTCACTACTCTGTCAATATTACTTATCTACTATTATCTCTATTGTGTGAATTAACATAGTCCCAACCACTATATGTGTTATTAGTAATTCACTTAACTATAAGTTACTTATCTATGGCATTAATACCCATCATTTGTGTATAAAGCATAGTGTGGGGTATTTTCTTTTCTTTGTGTCTATGTGTGTGTGTGCAGTCATAACATAAGCATTTTCCTCCATGATCAATTACATTTTCTGATTCTGATTATATTCAAGAGATTTTAAGCCAGTTTTGCCTCTTTGACTGCTTTTTTGTGTGGGCATTTACTGACAGTTAGATGGTAAGAGAATAAGTAAAACGGAGTCAAACACCCCAACAAAGCTGACGTTGTAATTTACCCTCATGAGACCTAGTACAACACCCAGACATCACCAGGGGGCTCATGTGTGAAAAAGTCAAGGCATGACTGGGAAGTACAGAGAGGTCTTGGTCACAGCTGGTGAAGCCAAATGTTTCTGTGGTATCTGAGTGTAGTACAGTTGTTTAGTGAGTGAAGTTTTCAGTTTTTATGAGTGAAAAAAAAAATGCTCGTGTATTTTTGTACAAAATTCAGAAATGAAAGAGCTGTCGACCATTCAAGATCATGTCACATCCTATTTACTTGAATTTTCATGCCAAGTATGAACAAAAATCCTCATAATATATGGTTTAAGGGCTGCATGTGTGAACAACACAATGCCTGATGCCTGTCATGTTTTGGGTATTAAAACGGCTCAAGAGTTGATGTATGCAGGGAATAACAACAATGACGGGAAAAGAACTTTGGCCAATATCAATCCATCACAAAAATATCTTCTTCCTGACTTTGGTATTCAAATACAGGAAACTGGACTGATTAATCAAGACTTTGATTACCCTTTCAAATGTCTGCTCGTAATGCGTCTACAATGAAAAGGAGATTCCACTCTAATAAAAAAAATAAAATATAACCTTTTTACCTTTTTATGTAATTTGGAAAAAATTACTTTATTTTATTTTGGTTTCCGTATATCTGACCCTCATATTATATGAAAATAAAGACGAATAATCCAAACTTACTTAGAAAAAAATTATTCACTTCAGGTTAAGAATGTTTTCCTTTCTCTGTAAAATTACAGTTTTGGAGATGCAAGGTTTTGCATCTACAACAGACATATTATTAACCACACAAGATAACCACATGTTTTCTGTGTTTTTATATGTTGGTGATGGTAAATAACCTGCATGTATCTCTAAATTCTGCATATACATTAAAAACATAAGGCTTAGGCCAAACCTAAGAACACTGTATCAGGCATTATGCAACATCTGATACAAATCAATCCATGTAATACATTTCTACGAGAGCTTTTAGACATATTAAACGCTTTAGACATCCTATGACCACCGCTGTGAACAACTGTGACTCAAATGTCCCTCTGGAATACCAGAATTCACATCATAACACTGAATGACTGAGCTGTTTACATTAAGATTGAATGAATCATGCAGAAATTTTGAAAAATCAGTGGAACTTCTCTTCAGTTTTTCAGTACTGAAATACAGTGTTGGCATTATTACAGTGAGTGAAAAGACTGCAGGTCTTTTGCTGTCTCTGTTTTTAGCCACTGACCACTCTTCATCTGCTTAAGGTCACGGATTAAAGCTCCACATGAGGCTTAAGATGTGGTGGGGGAAAAAAAAAAATCATAGGAGATGAAAATCCACTGTTAAAAGGATTTGAAAACTGTAATCCTGATTTTGGCCACACAGACGCAGAGTGAGCTTAGCATATATAGAACTTCATTGATGCCACAAGTATGTATCTGCTGTGTGTATATATACATTCATCATACAGAGCCAGATCAGATATATGACAGGCTATGAGGATCAGGAGCTTATGTGTAAGTGGAGAGGTCGGTCACAGGGCATTAAAAAACAAGAGGTAAGGCACCATTTACTGATTTAAGGAAAGAGGAGATTTGTTAAATCTCACTGTACTCATTTCACTCTTTCTGTTCGTTGGTTACGCTTCCTGCTGTCGAGCACAGCTGGATGGGCCACCCACTGCACCGGCAGCTGAGAGCCAGCCAAACCAGCAGAGCAAATAAACCTACAGTGTGTGTTTCATTCTTCTGGCACACGATCACAGGCTCCTCAATGCTAACTTGATGCACACATCAGGTAAAACAGAGGGTAGGGGAAACACACAGACAAAACTAGACACGCACACAGAGAGACAGAGAGAGAGAAAGAGAGCAAGAGACAGAGAGACAGAGAGAGACAGAGAGAGAGAGAGAGAGAGAGAGAGAGACACAGAGAGAGAGTGTGTGAGAGTGTGTAAGAGTGAGAGAGAGAGAGAGAGTGAGAGAGAAAGAGAGAGAGAGAGAGAGAGTGAGAGAGAAAGAGAGAGAGAGAGAG
>JBBPCZ010000163.1:2692233-2707418 GCA_037974445.1 Brycinus macrolepidotus | reverse complement strand
ACACACACACACTTTTTTAACTCTATTTAAGAATTTTAGTGCTTTTAAGAATCCACAGGAACCCAAACATATCGAATGCTCATTTTTCATTCTGGAATAACGGACCACCACCAGCGTAGAATACTCAATGCTCATCCCTAGTCTTGACCACTGCTGAAGCTGATTTTGCAAAAAGGAGGAGGACGTGAGGAAAGCCAAGCCATCTGTGCAGGGCGGAGGAGACTTTCATGCTGAAGACATTCTCTGGGGCTGGATTCACACTTTAGTTCAACAAACATCTGAGGGGCGGTGTTGTACTTGGAAGCCGTCCCCTGCAGAGGTCATCTCTCAGACACGCATTTTCCCCTTCTTCAATATTATTGCTCTCAGTTGGTGATGTCCCCCATCACCGGCAGTGGTGGGGAGGGGGGCTCATAAACGGAAAGCTTCCCAGAGCTTACAGGCCATCACAAAGCTCTCAGCACTAGGTAAAACCTGCTCGCTGTGCGACTTAAGGAAAATGAGGACAGTTTGTCTAAGTCACATTGCATGTTAAAACTCTACCAGTTTTCTGTTGGTGAAAACGTGCGTTAAACACACACTGCTAGACATCCCACAACCTAAAGTGAGAGAAGCAGCAGGAAATGGAAGGCGTCCTCCTCTTCGGCTCTAACAGGTGGGAAACGGGCCTGAACACTGAACACATGTGGATAAAAAGCAGCAGAAGAGAACGGCAGAGGAGTGAAAAGAGAAACAGCATATGTTCTGAATTTGGTCTCCAAGGGCGAGGCTCCCTCCAGCACTGCTTTGTTCCAGGCAATGAATTCCACACCAAGAATGCAGACCAGAATATTAGATTATTGCAGTAGGATATTAGTGGACTGGACAGTCAGGATTTTTTAAACCACATTATAATAGAGAAAAGTTATATATTATGCTTTATTCATTTCCAAATTTTGACAATAAATAAATCAAGACCGAAATTTAAACACTCATTACTGTCATTACTGAACACTGCAAGATATTCTCAGGATACTTACATGAAACCAAAAGGGTCCAAATCATAGATCAACATTTATATATATTTATATATTTTTAAATAAAAGAAGCTGATGAAGGGTGTATACAATATTTCACACTGTACCACTTACTCCCCTGCCCAAATTTAGCTGAAAATACAGGTTGTTTTGGATATACTGTTGTCATGACGGTGCAAAAATAAATGCATTTCCATACATCCACTCACTCAGCCTACAGCTCTTTAGGTCCACCCATTCATGAAGTTATAAGGAGTGTTTCAGTCCACACTGCTTTTTTGAATAAGGCACAATACAGTCAATCAGAAAGGAGCTTTTAGACGTTTTAAAACTACATAACAAAAACAACCGGGACAGAAAGGGGTTGAAAACGGGCATCAATTACAACTAGGAATGGGAAAAAAAAAAACCCACCCAAATATGAACTTCAGGGGAAAAGTACAATGCAAGAAAAATGCAGGATATGGGCCCTTTAATATGAACTATACTTTGGTGATTTTAACTTACTGAACATTTGGAAACATCAAAAAAAAACTGCTGAGATAATAACTGATATGTGGGCAATTACAGCATTTAATTTCCGTGAGATAATTAAACAGTATCCTTGGTAACAGACACCACACCACACACCTAAAGAGGAGGAGTCTGAAGTTATCCACGCAGAGGAATGGCAGATTCATTCTAGTGACTCAATCAAACGGATCAAGCTCCTTTGCTTACAGTTACTGATCTCCAGATGATAAATACTTGCATGTTTATGTTTGAATTCCCACCCTCTGAAGTCTCCCTTAGTGGTTCTGATTTCCTAGTATTATCATGCCACTGATTACTGAATTTGTATTGAAATGAATTACACTTCGAGCATTTTTTCTTGTTAGACAACTGACTTTCTGATCAGTTTAATGTTTAAATCACTTTTAATGAATTAAATATGTTTCAATTGTATTCATATTTTTTTCAATTTCAATACAGAATTTTCCCAGAACAAACTCTGTATGTGTGATGCAGAAAATGGTCAACAGTGCAGTCTGACATGAGAAAAAAAAAGTCTAACCTAAAGGCATCTTAGATCCTAGATAAGATAATCCAGCCAGTGTTTTAGCAGAACTTTATCATATTCTGAAGTGCCTTTTCAGTGTGGCCAGAGACTTTCTGCCGTTATCTGAAGGCCTGCTTTCTGTCCGACAGCTCCTCATCCTGCACCCCCCACCAAACAACACACAATGACCAAGCTTATCTCCCTTGTCCAGCACAAACGGGGGCTGCCGGTGAGGTCGTTCCACTCTGCTACCCTGTGGGGCAGAGGCTGCCCTTTCCCCTCCCCCAGTCTACCATCGAAACAAGCTACAGCCTGGATGTCCACTCTCAGCCGTTGTACATGTTTGCAAAAGATTTGCTATGCCGTCCAGAAAAATATGAATCAGATAATGTATAGACACTTCACACTGTACCATTTACTCCCCAGTCCATTAATGCAAATGTAGTTATAAAACAAACAAAAAAAAGAACAGGTAGTTTTGGATTTACTGTTGTCATGATGTCACAAAAACAAATGCATCTGCATACATCCACCTACTGAGCCTACAGCACTTTAGCCCCGCCCATTCATGAGGTAATAAGGAGTGTTTCAGTCCAGAGCCTGGCCATAATAAATGTTTGCAAGATTGGCTATGAAAGTGCTGCAACAATGTGTGTGGGAATATAATGCTGAATATAGCATTTATGTGTATATGATTGCTGCAAAACACTACTGGAGAAAGAATCTTACTTTTTTAACTTTTAATTAAAGTTAATATTAACTATTAAAATTAATATTAACCATTTATATCGGTCCATGGGTCATGAAATCTAAAGGATAGTTGAAATTTTCTAATCATTCAAAATCATCTAAAATAATCTAAAATAATCAAAAATGCCTAAAAAAGAAAAATAATAATAATAATAAAACTTCATATGAAAATAATATATATCCAAAAAAGCATTAAAGCCTTTCACAACTGGAATACCATTTCCAGTGACCAATGAAGCAAGTACCAGCACTAATTACACACTTTAGCCAAAGCACTATCAGCGTTTGAGTCTTCATTCCACTGTACAATTGGCCATTCACTGAGCAATGATGTAAAGGCGTCAGAAAGATGCAGATTTCTTAAGTCCTGGAGAACAAATGGATTCTACAATAAAGAATTAAGAGCCTACAACACACTGGGCAAAGAAACGACAAAGCCAGCAAACAGTGAAGGATGAAATCAGTGCTCAGTGGGAGACACACAATGAGCCGACACAAAGCCGGTGAATGTATGCGAAGGTACAAAGCAAGTGAGGTCACAGAAACCTAATGAGCTGGACCTCACCGCACATAAACACACTCCAGCGCTGCTGCATGAGCTGGAAGTGAAGAGCATCTAGTAACAAAGAAAAGGGGCCACTGTGTGTGTCTCTCGCACATGGAGTTCCAGCCCCCAGACTTACCACCCTGCTTTGTCTCCCTAATCCTGAGAAAGAGTCATGGGCTTTATTCCTCCCCACCTTCTTAACTGCTACATTTAGCGATATCTTCTGTGAAATGTGAGTGCTGTGAGTACAGGGCTAAATAGGGACTTCAGAAGAGCTGTTGACCACCTGACACTGAAGGTCTGGACTATGTGGAGATACAGGGAGCAACCCGGCCTTACACATAAGGGAATGACATAAGGGAATTTCTTTACATAAAATAAAGAAATACAGTACTATGCAAAAGTCCTATGCACCTATGCAAATTGTTTAAAGCCATTTGTATCAGTGGGTTTCTTTCTGCCAGCAAAAACACAAGAACATTAGAATAAATGCAAACAAACAAGAAAGCAGTAAAAAGTGTAATTTTGTTTCTAAAAAGTAGCTGATATTTTGTGAGTTGGTTAGAAGAACACAGGTTTGGTTCCAGATTTCTGCTCAATGTCCCCAGTCATTGTGTGGATTTATAAAATTCCATAAGCAACACATCTAATTTAATCTACTGTCAAAAGAGCAAAACCAGGTATTTAATGGAAGTAACACTAGGGTTCCATGAAGAAAGAGGTCTGGAAATGGTTAAGCAAAAAAACGGTTTTGCCACACAGGAAACCACTGTTTACTGTAATAATTTTTATTTGTATTAATTGGAATATTAGTGTTTTGACACTTACTTAATATTACTGCCCAGTAGTAAACAGCTTTTAAGTTACATTTTTGCACAGTACTGTAAGTTATGGGAGTCTCCAGCCAGTACGTCAAAACAAAAGTTTTAAAAGCACACAATAATGTTTATGGCTGATATATTATTCAATACATTTACTGTCAGTCCAGTAGCGGAATTGCAGCTAAAATTGGTACCACATCTTCAACTCAGACACACCAACACACTTGTCACTGGTGCTGGGCCTTTTCATTATTCACAATCGAAATGGAGCACAGTGGACAAGGAATTGATTCCTTGTTCAAGAAGAAACATTAATGACAGACTGCTGGAAGTCCCTGGGCTAGACTCCTAACAACCAGTTCACCTATTACTGCAAGGGTCCTTAAATGTTTGCTAAATATTTACATATAATAATGCATATGTTTACAATAACTCATGTCTGATTAAGCCAAGTAAAACTGATGAATTAATCAGTCTATTTTGTCCATATGCACTATAATTTCTTTTATATATTTTCATATTATAATGTGAAGTATTAAAATGTAAAACAAATTAACCTGATTTGTAGTTGGGATCAGTATTGGCAGCAACAAAAATGTTTCATTTATCATAATAGACCAGAAATTCTGTATTGGTGCCCTACTACAAAGTTTATTTAGAGACCTTTACACTGCAATGTGTACTGAGCAATAAGGAAAGACTAAGCGGGACACTTCAGAGCACTTATGCTGAGAAGGCATTCCACACCCGCCCACTGAATGAGCGCTGTAGAAAGAGGCCCAAAATAAAAACAAAAAACACAAAGATGCGGTCCAAAATGTGAGACACTACACTTGGCACTGTACGGGGACGTTCTCGCATATGGAACAAGTGTCTCACAGAAGCCGAAGCATAAGGCCTGGATGAGAAAGGGTCGTGTTTCTTTACACCAACAGTATGATCAGTGTACCCCACGCACCATTTGTGAGGACTAAGACAGCAGCTGATAGACATCGAACCAAGACAACCTGGACATTTTAATGCCTCTAGTACTCAGTATTGGAGTGACAAAGCATGCAGCTGCTGGTCTGATTTTGATGAGCAGAGAAAAAAAATAGGACAGGGTGAAACAGAATCAACAGCTCTGAAGGCTGCCTGATCCTGTGAGGTCACCTGGTCCCTTCGCACTGCCTGGGGTGGTTGGCGTGCGCTGAGGTCCACAGGCTGACTGACCATCAGTGCCTCCCAGGAGATTAATGAAGGCTGACAGGCCAAGCCCAGAGACACGCTCGGGCCTCCCACTTAGCACAGAATCCATCCAGCCTCACAGCTTCTGAAGACCCAGCAAAAAGACTCCATATTTCCAAAAAGTATGACTGAATAATAGCAGAACGCAGAATTTGAGGGTCATGTGTATGTCATTAAAAATGACAGATCACACATGACAACAATAACAGGCCTACACACACATATATACAAACACAAACACACACATGTCTACACACACACGCGCGCGTGTATGTGTATATATATATATATATTTTTTTTTTTGTGTGTGTGTGTGTGTGTGTGTGTGTGTGTGTGTGTGTGTGTGTGTGTGTGTGTGTGTGTGTGTGTATACTCAGAAAAGCAAACTGATTATCAATATATAGTCATTTTGCCCAGTACTATTTCAAAGGTGCCAAGGAAGAAATGGACAACACAGGTACTTTCATCAGTGTATGGACAGTAAAGAGCTCTGTCTGTTGACCTCAAGGCTCATTCTTACTTCAGCTCAATGGCCATCTTCTAACGCAAACTCTTTTGCCTTCTCCTTGCATCAGTTACTGTTTTAGCCACGTCACATCCACAGGAATGGATTCTAGTAATGCAACACTGCCAGTTGTGCATGACTTGTCCTCTGAAATCCAGCCATGCACTGCATGTGACTCTAACTTGACCCTGATTCATGCGGTCTAAAGATTTGGGTCTGACCCTGTGAGGCTGAATGACCTATGAAGTAACATGTAATAAAGACAGTACAGTCATCATCTTCCCATTGGCCTCATCACATGTATGTAAAAGTCGTCTTCATGAAACACACGGGCCTCTGTGAAAAACTGACCTCCTTCTGAACTTGCTTGCTGCTCTGTGAGGCAGAGAGAATTGTAAACCAGTAAGTTTGAAACAAAAGCGCACACACCGCCCAAAGGAAAAAAGCCAAGACGACATGTGCACTGAAGAGTGAGCAGAAAGCAGGTGTGTGGTGAAGAGAGAATCAAGAATGTGAAGGGAGGAGAGCCCAGCCCTAAATACTGTTTCTGGAGGTCATCCTTAAACAGCAGGGAGCGATGAATCATGTAACAAAGGACGAGACTCTTCCTTAAAAGGCTGTAATGATACACTCAGCTCATGATACGATTTGATTTTGGAAAAAAAACCTTAATGAAAATTGGCTGACATTTCTCTTTTTATGACCATTTTTCAGCTTCTCTTCATTAGTTGCAATTAAATAAACTGCTCTCACTATGTCTTTAAGAGTGATGCATGTAAATAAGCCCTGTTCTGATTGGTTGCCCTCATTCAGAAAACTCTCCTCAATGGGCTAATGTAGCCTTAAAAGATGTATACACAGTATATTAATGCACTGGCTTCCAAGACAATTTATAAATAAAGATAATATTTTCATACTTTCTATGGGGAGTGAATGTCAAGTTTTAAAACTTTAATAACGTTCACTTACAGCATTAAACACGTCAAAAAATAGAGAGAAATTTGGTCCAACCTCTGATGTTCAAACTATACAACTGCATTAAACGGCACAATAAATGAAATGCAGCTAAAGTCACTCATCTACACAATGTATGTAATGCTTCTAGTTAAGAAATTCACAATATGTAATATTTCATCATTTGTTTTTTTCCTGCCATCTCTTAAGCTAAAACCAGCAAAAAAGAACCAGTGGCGGCTACACAACACCATTCATTCATTTATTATCTGAGCCGCTTATCCCAACCTAATCCCAGCGGTCAAAGGGCAAAAGGCAGAGAAACACCCTGCACTGGTCACCAGTCCATCACAGGTCAGAAAGTACAAATACATTTTTTCAGCATTTTACACATAATTTGCTACACTAAATCCATTTTAAACGGACTTATGATCTGTTTGTAATGAAGCTGTTCTAAAAGCACTGATTTCATTAAATGCTGAAAAAAAAAAAGCTGCACTAAATCCGTGTTTGAACAGACTAATCATAACCCGTTTGAAATGACACATGCTGTTGTTTAACATTCAAAAAACACTGGTTATATCCACACCATGCTGAGAAAAGCATATTGTGACACTGCAACATAATTTATCATGATTACAATAAATATCGTCACATTGCCCAGCCCTAAAACACTGTATATCTTTGCATTGCAATGCATGGCGTCATTATGTGCTGTTACACCTCTGCAGTGATCAGCAGCACTAAAATGGTGGTAGGAAGCACAGAGAAGGCTAATCCCAGCCCATTCTCAGCTCCACACAGATTAGAACTGTGGATTACTCGCTCAGCTCGCTGTCGTTTGACGCTGTGGGTAACCTCATCTATTTTACGCCACATACAATTACAGTGCAGAACACCCAGAAACGCTTCAGGACAGAGGAAGCGTGGATGAACACCGAGCACATTTAGAAGCAGGAAAACCATCACCATGGAGATGGTTTGCCTGGGAGTGGTCCGCTGGTGACAGTTCATATTACCCTTCAGAAAGACGTCCATAGACCTGCTAGAGTACAAAGTACCAGCTCTAGAGGCTTTTCTGGGAACACCCCTTACCCCTTACCTCCCTGACTGAACATACTGGGTAAAAATGACATAATTGCAATGTAGTATTGATAATTAAAAAAAAAAAAAATACATTCACAATGAAATGAGTTTCTATGTCCATATAAACATCTATTTTTTAATCATTATCAAGACATGCAATATGCAATATCATGTGCCTTAGTTTATTATGTGCAATATCACCAGTTATGTCACTACTTATGTGCAATAGTTTATTATGTGCAATAACAATACTTATGTCACAATTACGTGCAATAACAGACTCGGTATAGAGAACAACTCCAAAACACTACATGTCTACTTCAGCAGTAATTTTCTTTATTTATCTATAGTACTTACATCCACCTTTCTGACTTACCACAGCATTTTGTGTATTTAGCATAGTGTATTCAGTACAGAGTATTTTCTGGAAAATTTTATTTTGACTTTATAGTATGTTTTAATTTGTTATTGTGTTTCTGTGCAGTTGTAGCATAAGAATTTCCTTTGGGATCAATAATGTGTTCTGATTCTAATGATCAACACTGCATTAGAATTATGTTTATGAAATATGGAAATTGAACTGTACCACCAATACAACCCTCATGTGCCATCTTTTGTAGAAAGCACTTCTAGTGATAAAACAGGGCATCTGGGATTTTTGTATCGTTTAGAATTCAGTTACACTGTTTAATAGATTTATAAGCAATTATCCCAATAATAAGCTACTTTGGACGTCACTCCACCATCTTTGTGTTGCAGTAAAATTTGCGTTCTTCTGATTCCAAATTCAAACTAAAATTTAAACTCATAATTGAAAAATCTGGAATCTGAAAATGTTTCTTCACACCCTTACAGGCTGCACCAGTTTCAGAAAAGCAGTGCAGTGAAAAGCTCCCTACTGACATCAAGGCAGCATCTGATGTTCCCTGGCACTTATGAGTCTGGTTCATATAAGGTGACAGCAGCAGCACCCCTTTACAAAAACTTTAATGTGAGGATGTGAACAAGCTACGAGCTTGCAAATAACCTGCAAAGATAAAAAGATGAAAAAAATATTATACAATCCATTATCCCTCTTCTGGCAAGGGCTCTTTGAAATCAAAGCTTAAGGATTAACAATGAACACAGTAGCACTAGATTATAAAATCAATGTTTTAAAATGGAATTCCTCATGAAAGCAGTTCAAATGAAAGAGGTAGACTGATCAGGGAAAACAAGTAATTAATCATTATTTCACCAATCAACCTTCCAGATTTGGAGTTTTTCTCATGTCTATGGTGAATGTAAATGGCAGTGTGGTTTAAGATGATATAAAATTCTCCACTGAATCTCCACAAATGGTCAAACCATTACAACCATTTGGAAAAATCAAGTCCAGACTCCATAATTTAAAAAACCCAGCTGCCCTTTGTTTTACTCCAGTGCTTTCTGTGGATCAAGAGGTTTTATCAACCACTTCTAACATGTCAAAAGTGTTGAAACGCTACACTTTTACATGTAAAGGGTACTGAAAATGAAGAACTTCAGCTCATTTTAAGAGATATATTGTGTCAGCGTTCATCAGACAATGTTCAAAAATGGTTTTATACCATTTCTCATGCAGTTCCCACCTTAAATGACTCTTTAGTGGCTCGACTACATACTTGTCATGAAAAAAGCTCTTTTCTTTCCGATCACTCACTCCTGCAACGCACAACTTTTCCCCAAACAACACACAACCCCGCGTTTCCCAGGTGACCATTTCCACAATCTCATTTCCTTCAGCCCTGGACTGGACACACACCAGTGGCCAAAGCGGATGTAGCTAAACTTCAGCGAGTATCCAGCAGAACAATCAGGCCGCTGCACTCCAAACAGGGCGGGGACGGCCTACAGTTGGCGTTTATTTTCAGACAAAATGTCTAACAATCGGGATTGAAAAATGGAAAACATGTTCATGTCTTGGCTCTCTGAAGCCCTGGTCTCCAGACAGCTGTTTAGTTAATGGCAATCAATGCAGAAGTGGAGAGTAAAGTGCTTGTGGTGGGCCTCTAAATAACACGCAGCCTGTTGTTTTCCCAAAGCCAGAAACAGTTTGTGTCAGCAGTTTAAACCAGATGTCACAATTCAAACTAATACCTGACCACCAACTAATTTAATTAATCTTAAAATGGATCTCGCGTCTTAGTTGAAGTGGCATATAATGGGGCTTAAATCAGCATGAAGCAGCTGTTAAAGAAGCCCAGCTGGAATCATCTGATACACTCATGGCTCTTGACCATGCAATATACAGCAATAGGTGCTCCAAGATTGTCGTTTACATGTGAGGGCTTTAATAATATCCATTTAAAACGACAGAAATAGGTCAGCACGGCTACACAGAGCTCTTTTCAACAAATGTTCTCCATTTATTATAATGCGGCCTTAGTAATTCAGTTTAGCTTATTAGTCAATACAGCCATTGCACCCAAGCATATAAGAGATACAGAAAACTGCATCTATATTGTTGACAAATGATAGATTACTACTTGCACAAATCTGTTACAGATGCTTTAAGCCAGTGTTTCTCAACCCTGGTCCTGCAGTGGTTTCACTGCTCCCAAAACACCCGATCCAACCAATCGGCTCACTAACAACCCCTTACTGAACTGAAGTAGGTGTGTTAAGGCAAAAAAAGCACTAAAATCTGCGGGACGGTATGTCTCCAGGACCAGGATTGAGAAACACTTCTTTAAGCAGTGCTTTCTTCACACTAATAAAGGAAATTTTCCATTTACTCCAGATGGGGATGATTAGCCAATATATGTTTGCAGTCCAGATTTTGCCTCTAGAGTTTAGCACTTAAGTTACCAAGTTGAAGTTGCAAACAAAAGAAGTTACAAGATGTTTCTGTAAAAATAAATTGGGGTAGCTGGTGGCCTGGTGGTTAGGGAGTTGCCCCTGTGATCTGAAGGTCTGGGTTCGAATCCCAGGACTGCCTGTGGCACCACTGAGGTACCCTTGATTAACGCATCACCCCCACACACTGCTCCCTGGGCGCTGCGTCGCTGGCTGCCCAATGCTTCACTTGGTGAACAGGTTAAATGCAGAGAAAGAACTTCACACTGTGCTGTGCTGTGGCGTGTTCGCGCATTACTATAAGGGCC
This sequence comes from Brycinus macrolepidotus, assembly GCA_037974445.1. NCBI lineage: Eukaryota > Metazoa > Chordata > Actinopteri > Characiformes > Alestidae > Brycinus > Brycinus macrolepidotus. Next base: position 2,696,348 of record JBBPCZ010000163.1, on the reverse strand, counting down.
ACTTTACTTTAAAAGTTCTCTCAACTAGCTCAAACCACATCCAGCTCATCATTAAGGTGGTGCAGGCTTGTCAGTGTAGTTTAGAACATGATAGGACTTACTGTGAGCTATAAATATGAATGGAACTTCACCAGGGCTGCTATTCACAAAGCCGCCAACATTTCTCTGTATTTATGACCATCATTGTCTCAAAAACTCCTACCCCTGAGGGGGTGGTTCTCCAAAACAGCTGCACAGAGTGTCTGGTGAATTTATGCTCATTTCACAGCGCACTATATGTCGTACCATGTCCTAAACCACATCCACACATCTACACCACTGTAGTGAAGAGCTGTACGTGGTTGGGGTGCGTTTGGAGATGTTTTGGAAATGTATTTACAGTGAAGACCTGGGTGACCACTGACTTCTAGAGTTTGTTAGAAACGGTGGTCTTGCAGCTCTAGAGTATCTAGAGTATTAATATCACAGCATGTGTACATAGTATACTGTACTTCATATACATTATTTTTGGCATTTTTTATTGGATTTATTTTTACTTACATAAGCATGAGTCAAATACATAACATAAGCAACTTCCTCCAGGATGACCACTAAAGTTAAGTTTTCTGATTCAACAAAAGCATGTCTTGGTAGATCAACTAGATCTGTGGAAAATTGTGTAAATTGGATTTTTTTTGTCTTCCGACTCTTTTAAGTAGGTTTTTTAAGCCACTGTTGCCCTTGACTTGCTCATTAAGAGCAGGGACCCAGATTTCTCTAAAGGTGATTTGCAATGATGTCTGTTGTAAAAAGTGACATAAGTTCGAATAGTTTCAAGTAAGTCTGAATTCCTCGGCTTGTTAAAGTAAGGAGTCTGCAATATAGTCCCAACATGATTCAGGCTGATAAAGTACCTTAGATTAGCCTGTATTAGCTTAAATTATTCTTGGCCTGTTTTAGTCTTACATCTTCAAGCTAATGAAGAAGTCTACTGCTAAATGCACAAAATAATGAGTCTCCATAGACTACTGCCCTCAGAAGAGCACATAATAGCCACGTCAGTGCTTTCCACTGACACTTCCAAAGTCTGGTGCTCAGGCCAGAGGTTCTCAGTGTCTAAATCTCAGGTTTATGACTTTTCCTTAACGAACAGCATGACTGAGACAGACAGGGATTTGACTATATATGTGTGTGTGTGTGTGTGGGGGGGGGGGGGTTAAGATATACGCCACTTTATCACAGCAGATGTGCGATTTAGTGGTTGTACATGAGAAGGTTTTTCAGCTTCTGCATCAAAATGAAGTAATTATGGAGGACAAGAACGTTCGTAAACCCCAGCCATTTACGAAATACTTTCCAAATAAAACTGGTTTTGCTTTTGGTTGCTCTAGTTTTCCTTGTAATTTGATTTTTCTGCACCAAAATAGCACCTTGGTTTAGTATTAATTTAATATCTTACAGTAACATGAAGATGACTGGATTTCTGAGATCTGAGTCTTTTTTTCAGCCAAAATGAAGACCGCTGTTCCTGTACCAGGCCGGCAGAGCTGATATTATGTCATACGCAGCTGCGGAGTGAAAACACGGCTATGACGTCACCCACTTGTGAAAAACTTCTGCTGAGCCCCGGAATTCATTGAACTGAAATGTGAAGTGCTGTGGATGTTTCAGGCTGTGCCAGGCACTCGTTCACCAACTACGTCCCTTCTACACAAAAGATTTGCTGAAAAACAGATCAGTTCCTGCACAGGAAAAATTAAGTAAGGTTTACTGACAACAAATAAGCTTTTCATTCCCTGAGGACAAACATTTTTCTTCAGCCAGAGACCTACAGTTGCCTTGATATAGTGTCTAAAAGCTTAGACATCCACTCACCTAATATTTCCTCTGAAATTAAGGAAATGAATTAAAAAGTAGGTTTCTCCTTTACTACAGTTGTAGCATCTGCTCTTAAGGGCAAGCTTTACACTAGATGTTGTTGCAATTTGATTGCAATCCGCCACACCAGCATGACTGAGGTCAGGTACTGATGTTGGATGACAAGTTCTGAATCACAAATGCCACTTCAGGTCATCTTAAAGGTACTGATGGTGCTCTTACTCAGGGAAAATGGTTCTACTGTTCTACAGCTCAATGCCGGGGGGCTTCAGCATGATGGACCACAGGCTGTGTAGCTGCTCCAGAGCATTTCAATTTATGTTCGATGCCATCAATGGAGATTATACAAGCTGTGTGTGCAACTGTGTCAGCAATCAGTGATCCTTAAGTTATCAGAATCTGATCTGGTTAGGTTTTTGGGCATTTAGTCTTTCAATGAAGCTACAAGTCCTCCCTCCTCCTTTCTGAGAGCCAAAAACTGCAGCTGCAGGTGTCAGGCACTGGAAACCTACGCCATAAAGAGTACAGACACTGAAATGGACGCACATCAGGCCTCAGACGATGGCGTTGTGGCTATCAGTCTTCAGAAAGAACGAGGATATTGATATGACACTGGCTTTGCCCTCAGCTTTAGGATATTTAAGTTTTCTAGCATCGACTGCATTATTTTACTGCCTTAAACAGATTTGTTCCACCCCAATTAGATTTTGCAGATGTTTACCAGACACGAATCTTATTCAAGCACATAATAAACACACAATATCTTGGTCTAGACCACATCCTCTCTTGTTTTTACCTCCATTTAGCATCCATCCTAAGCCTCTTCGTTGTTTACCCTGGCTAAGAGGGCTAGCCGGCTAAGCTACTGTTTATTAGCCAGCTACCACAAACACAGACGTGTCTACAAGATTTATCGCACATTAACGTTACAAAATCACTCTCTGGCCATATTTTTTGCTTCTTTATCTCTGCACACACGCAAAGAAACAGGACACATTCATTCATCTCAGATTTATACTCTAAGTTAGCTTCCTAGCACTTCACCCCCAAAAACTGCATTAAACACCAGCCTAAAAGGCACTTTCAGACAGATTACAGAAACGGGGTTATACATCTGTTTTTCCTTTCACAATCTTTATTATAATATTACATTTTAAGGCACAACAACCGGGCTAAAAACAGGCTTTACCCTGCTAAGTGCAGATCAGCTAACATTAACCTGACCGGCGCCTACCTTTACAACCCCATTTCATTTAATTGATTACTGATTTAAACAAAAAACACAGTTTTTATAGGCCCATGTCCTCTTTATTTCACCAAAAGGTGCTATCAGTCGATGAAAATACAAGCCACATCAATAAAACAGCCCTGTTTACGTATTATGGTGTTAAATTACTACATAGTAACGGTTAATACTGGTTGGTTACTATGTAGCACTGCTGTGATACAATCCTGGCTTCTAAGTATTAACCCTGATGAATAAGACTTGAATTGGCATATAAAAAAAAACCTTTTCCCACATATTTATAGCTCATAGATGTGAATGTTAAGGTTAGATATTGTTTTTATGACGTAGTAAGTGATGTTTTGGATATATGTACAGTTTCTGGTGTTAGAAAGATGTTTATAAGCTGCATGGTATCAGACTGTTGACCCCGGGAGCTGGGTGTTTGCAGACCGGCCTGGAGCTCACCTCGGTCGGCTGGCTGATCTCGAACAGGTCCAGCCGGTTGGCGTTCCAGTGGTTGATGATGTCGGCCAGCTTGCGCCGCTCCTCCTCTCGGGTCCCGGACATAGTGGATCGAGAGAAGAGAAAAAATCCCTATGTGGACCGATGTCGAACAGAAGAAACAGTCGTTTTCTCTCCTATCCAGCAACTTTAAAAGCTTCTCAGGCTGGCTGAGTGCTGGCTGGGTCTGGGTTGACGCAGCTCTCCTCCTCCGTCGGGAGTGAAGCTCTCTGACTCGCCTGACTCGGTTCTCTAGGATCGGCTCTTCTCGACAATTCACTCGAACCGATTCTTGGATCCACATCATTCGAATCTTTCCGAGACCTTTACACCAACAGGGACTTTAATGACATTGCATTCAAATACATAGACTTTAATATGGAGCTGTAACAGCTTCCACTCTTCTTGGAAGACTTTCCACAATATTTTGGAGTTTCTGTGGGAATTCGTGTCCATTCATTCTGTAGAGCATTTATGAGGTCAGGCACTGATGTTAGACAAGAAGGCCTGGCTCACAATCTCCGTTCCA
>JBBPCZ010000163.1:2677125-2692133 GCA_037974445.1 Brycinus macrolepidotus | reverse complement strand
TATATGTACATATATATATATAGTTAGTTAGTTACAGAGATATAGAAATCTGGAGAAATCTGTTTTTTACTATGTAATCTCTTGAGAAAAGATTCAAACATCCATTTGGTATGTCATGGAATGACTCTTCTAGTGTGAACATTCATTTGTTAAATACCTAGAAAACAACAGAAGAAAACCAAGGTTAGACTGGAACTGGAACTGGATCGTCACATCCAGTGTTTTGGCATAATTTCCTGAATGAAATGTCATATTCCCACATTTAACATGTTTTAGGAGCTAATAAACTGGTGCAGGAATTACACAGGTTTGATTATGAAACAAGGCCGTTATCTCTTTCCAAAGAGACGCAAACACATGCGTGCTCAGTGGAAAAAGAATAATCTTGTATTTGTGTGCAGTAAAGCGGAGAGACTGGATGGTAGCCTTGCTCAGCATTTCAGTAGCGCTGGTCGTCCAGCTGGAGGACGTATTCAAGGTTAGAGCCAAAGGGTGAACCATTAATCAACCTGGTGATCTAATGATATGTATTGGGTGTCAGCATCCTCCAGGCCATCCATCCTGTCGCAGGTAACACCAAACATTGATACGCTTCAATCTGGGGCTCACCCAGCTGAAGCAGTTACACACAGTAACCCTCAGACTAAAATCTTAGATCTGAAATTTGATCTCCAACATGTGAAGATAAATTTGCAAGAACTTACTCTGCAAGAACAGTATCTCATGGAATGACTCCTCTAACTAGAACATTTATAGGTTACCACTTAGAACGCGAGCAGCACGGATCCGTGCTGGAAGCGCAACTAATGATAAATCGTCATTATACGGCCAATCAACTCCATTATACAACAATCAACCTCGAGTTGGTGCTCGACGTGTCAGATGCCATGCTGACCTTTGTTTGGTATTCTTATGTCACATAGAACCAAAGTTATTGTACTCTAAAAATGGCATCACACGCAAATGCCCATAAAGAACAAAAATGAACAAATTTCTTTTATTTTAGGTCCTAGAAACAGCTGGAAAAAACACAAGATCTTTGAACCCGGGAGAACTTTCAGGATAGTCTCCGCCCACAAGTGGGTGAGGAAAAAGCGCTGGGGGGGGGGCTCCGGAGAGCAGTGCGCCGAGAGAAAGAGCAGCAAATGGCGAGCATGCAGGAGATCAAACACTGGTTTTAGACTGATTTACACTGATTATATTTGTTGAAACAACATTTTTTTCAGTATTGTCACATCCAGTGTTTTGCCGTAATTTCCTATGACTGAAGGCTAACAGGAAGTGAGTACATTTTTCCACATCGTTTGGACACAGCAGCTGGCCTTTATATACGTGTGCAACTATTCTAAAGAACAAACCTATAGAAATGCTCCAAAATTACTTACCGTTTTTATTACATAGACTAGAATTGAAGAATATGTTTGTCTTTTTCTGTAAAGCTATGCATTATACTTGGTTTTTGGACAGCAGTGATATACTGAATACACTCTAGAAGGCATGATTACAGTTAAATGACAATAACATTGTCAGTATATCTACTGACCTAGAAATACTGTCATTTTTTCCCTTTAACAGAGATTAAAATGGTACATATGCTGCCCAAAATGCAAAATGCAAGTTTGCTTTTATTGCTAAGAGGATCAAAGCATCACAGTAAATTTCAGGTTTTTGAAAGCTAAGATGACATATATAATCAGTGTCAGAAAAAAATACCCTTATATCTTAGTTTTTTTGCTGTTTTTCGAAAATTCCAGTTGCCCTTTACAATATGTTCAAATTTCATACTGAACCGACCAACAGAAATGCTCACCAATCCTTGGAAAAACATTCTCTTTCATTGACTTCCATTAAAATTAAGATTGTGTTTCTCCTGTATTCTTACCATTTTGGAAATACAAGGTTTTGTCCAGGCAGCGACGAAATACAACATTTGACGAGAGAACTGTGTGGGTGAGTGATCAGGAGAGGAAAAAGAGAAGGGTTAATTCCTACGCATTCTTATGTGACACAGCCTCTGACACTGAAGGAATGAGGAGCGCTCAGGTTGCATTTGAGGCCGTGACTCAGTTTCCAGGCAGGTTGTGACCGTACAGTACTGTGCAAAAGCATCCCCCTCCCTACCCCCCAAGTTAGTATACTGGTGGTGCTGAATGCTGAGTGGTTGGAACTCCATTATCTAGGCTCCTTGCATCTTGCAGCCTGTTACAGTAAAACATTTGTTCCCATTTCTTTCATTTTTATGTATTCAGTATACCAAAGATGAGACAGTTTGACAGGAATTAAACAGTATTTTTGCACCAACAACATGATTTAAAGCAAAAGAGAAAGAAATAGGGGGCTCAAGACTTTAGCACTGTACTGTAGTTCTGTGAATCAATCAGAGCATCTCACTCGTTTCTGTGGCAGCATGAAACAGGAAGCGGTGCAGGGCTGAGGATAATATGGTTTCCTGCTGTGGTCTGAGCTTCGGCTCTATAAAAGGAGGTTTGTGTTATCTCCCTCTCACACTCACACACTCTTTAAAGCTGTGGCTTAAGCCTCAAGCCTTGAACCGAAGAGAAATGTGTTTCTAGTGACATCATGGTAAACACATGAAATGGAGATTCTGAAAAGCTGCATCTTAAAAAAGTGCCTTCATATACATTAGGGATGTTTCTCTGACAGCAGTTCAATTTGATTATGACTCTTTAGGAAATTATTCAGTGCATCATGACCTTAATTGAACTGATTCAATTCAATTTTAGTTGGTTGTTTTGGGACAATTGAAAAATACTTATAAAAATACACAAAATAAACAAAAGTAACAGGAGGAACTACAATGTATATCTAAAACATCTACTGACCCTCTGCTTATACAGCATTACGTCTGAAATCAAGGCTATTAAATGAAAATTACATCATTAGCATACCTGCTGACCTTGAAATAATGTAATTTTTCCCTTGGAGTTTGAAATGCCCAAATGGAGTTTAAAATGCCCAAACTGCCCAAAATGCAAAAAAGAAGTTTGCTTTTATTGCTAAGAGTTCAACTTGAGTTGACTGTTTTGGCACGATTTTAAAATACTTGTAATAATACCTTAAATAAACAAAGGTGACAGGAGGAACTACACGGTATGTCTAAACCATCTATAGACCCCCTGCTTATCCAGCATTACTTCTGAAATCAAAGCTTTTAATGGAGTGTTCGATCCCACTTTGCTGGAAAGAGTGGAGAATTACTTCTGGATCACAAACACGACTCCAGTAGTACTGGAAGTGGTGCCTGGATAATTTTGGATATGTAGTGTATTTACAAATTAAACAATATTGTTTATTGTATTGTACTGTGTTTTTTGTATATTGTTGTACGTAAAATGCATCTTAGTATAACAGGTATTAAACTCAATGTACTTGTATAATTACAATAAAGGTATAAGCAACTTTTTATTTCAAAAATATCCAGAGACTTTTAATTTGCCTGTAAAAAGACTGCATAGACTTTGAATATTATTGTATACAATCTGTTCTTACATTCCAAAGTCAATTAAATCAGCACCTTCATATTGAAGCATAAGAATACAAGACTGCTGTCACGCCCACCAGTCAAGTGACGCGCACGAGGCACCGGAAGTGACGCACGTCACGCAGTATTTAAACAAGGAAGAGAGAGGTACTCACTGCTCAGTCATTGTTTACTTTGCCCGAGCCGACTTCTCCAATCATCCAACTCAACGGTACTGTGAGTACTCCAAAATCCTTCTCTCCTTTTTTGACTGTTTGTGTGAGTGAGAACGCGGACTCCCGATGGGAGTCTCAACTCTTGTTAGAGCGTTCTCAGAGTAAAGCGTGTGGTTTACCTACTCTCTCGTGTTACTCCGCAACTGGGTTTATCCTCCACGCTACACTGGGCAAACAGTGAAGGACCAGTTCATGATAACTGCCTTATTTTACACTAATAGACATCCTAAGAAATCTCTGCTCTTACATTGCTAGGCTTAAAGTAGTGAAGATGTGATTGATTATATAGCAGAGGATGCTATACTATAGGTATGTCCTTGCTATTTCTCTATTTTCATGTTACCACTTTGGTATCAGTGTGGACAACTGGTCATCAGTGGACCGTATTGGGCCAGGACTTCTAATTAAGACAGATAGGAGGCCACATATCGATAAACTCAGAAGGAACTGACGCGAGGCTCCCATTTGGCTCCAAAGTTGTGGGGCTGGCAAAACTGTCAGGAGATTGTTAGTTCGATCTCCAGCCCATTTGTGGTTGAGGGTCCAAGAGAGCATTACTGGTCCCAGTCTGGCAATTGACGTCAGAGCTGGTCCTGACAACTCTATGCAAAGGGGGGGGTGTGAGAGCTTTTTCCCACAAGCCATCAGACTCCTTAACCCACTGCCTGTACCCTCCCCCCCCAACCACACACACACATACACACACACACACACACACACACCCCCGAACCTTTGCACTTTACACATCACTTTTTAATGCACATGCAGCTACATGCACAAAACATATCCATGTTAGATTTGTACTTGCAGCATTTTCACAATTTTTGGATGTGAATAATTACCCATGGTACTTAACTGCACGAAATCGAAAAATTGACCCTCACTTCCCCACTTCAAAACAAGGGGTTGGGTGGCCTGAATGAAGCCCAGTTTGGTAGGCAGACCTAGCAGATGGAACTGGGCACAGCTGCTTAAAAATATTAAGGATCTGACATGGAGCACTGGCCTTTAACTGGATTAAATGTGGTCAGCCAAAGGCCATGTGAAGCAAACAAAAATGAAATAAGCATCACAATTTCAGTCAATGTCAATGTATTTTCAGTTTGTAAGTAGAAATAGCACAATACCAGGTTTTCTTTTTCAGTACTGATATCGACCCAACACTGTTTCTTTTCAAAATAATCATGTTAAAATTACTAAAAAAAATGTACTACCCCACCGCCATTGTTTCAGGTCTCGATTGATTACAGGACTGTATCGAATTCATTCTTTTTCCAGTCTCCAGTCCAACAATTTCTATTGATATCGGCCCGATACCCTTATCCATCAATGCTGATATCTCCCAATTAATTTTTTGGATTTATTTAGACATTATATTTTATATTGTTCTTGTCTTTGTTTCTCTGTGTGTCTGTGCAGTCGTAACATAAGTAATTTCCTCCAGGATCAAGTTTTCTGATTCTGATTCTGTTTGTAAGCGACCACCTTGGCTCCTCGTTTTAAGTGTAAAAACAACTTGCATCATCTCTTCTGAAGCGTTCATGGAGCTCCTCAGAAATCTTCACTGGCACCTCTGGTTTCCTTCCAACACGTCAGACACCTCTGTGAATAAATCTTCAAAAGAAAAGAAGGGCCTCTGCCACAGAGCAGAAGTGCTGACTTTAGCAGAGAACTGAGGCATCACTTTAAGCAGATGTTATGAGTGCATGCAGGGACACGACTGCCATACTAAAAATTCCTTCAGACTCGAGAGTCTGGAAAGACTTGCCCACAGCATAGGCACAAAACGAAAAACAAAACAAGGAGCGCTGTGGAACATCACTGTTTTGTCTTACAAAACCACCCAGCCATCTGCAGACCACTGAATGCAAACCCAGAGAGGCTAATTAGCCACAAGGCTTCCTCGCCATGTTCTCCCCGACCCACCCATTCCACATTCTCTTTGACGGGAGCAGGGCTGCATCTCACAGATGGTACGGCAAGACTAGCACCGCGTGGGGCACGGAGGGTGAACCGTCATCTGGAATAAAGCTTCCTTTCAGAGTAACTGGCAGTGAAGTGAAGAAACAGCTGGTACTGAGTGCAAACCACTGTTTACTGTTGGAGTCGCAGACCACACTCAGACCCTCTGTCTATTCCTAACATTTAACATAGGCTGCACTGGGAATATTCCTGGTGTAAACAAGACTCTAATATACATAGTATGCCTCCTCCTATCACACACCCACACAATAATCTGTGCAAAACCTGCTGCTACTGAGACATGCAATTTCTTATTGTGTGCTGAATCATTATCATTATGTGCAATATCTTTATTTTTATGTGCAATAGTTTATTATCATTATGTGCAATATCACTACTTATGTCACTTATGTCACTACTTATGCAACAGTATTTTCATGTGCAATATCACTAATTATGTCACTACTTATTCCACTTATATCGCTGCTTATATTGCCTCTTATGTCACTACTAATGCAATTGCTTTATCATGTGCAGTATCTCCACTTTATATCACTGTTTTGTGCAATAACTGACCCGGTATAGAGAACAACTCCAAACCACTATTTGTGTTACTAGTAAACTACTATAGCAGTTATTTTATTTATTTATCTAATGTGTTTATATCCACCTGTCTTACTGACCACAGCGTTTTGTGAATACAGCATAGTGTATTTAGTACAACGCATTTTCAGAGTATTTTCTGAAGAGTTTTAGTTTTATTTTATATTAGATTTTATACTGTTCTTATTTCTGTGTCTCTGTGCAGTTCCCTCTGGGATCAATAAAGTTTTCTGGTTCAGATTTGGATTCTGATTCTGATCCATTCTGTTGGATTTAAGAGTGAAACATGTGGGTGAATTAGACTCACATATGAAGTCTGACAGATGCACTTCTCCCATCTCAAAAATGAACACAAACCAGCACGGCTAAAGGTGTGGTCCTCAGTAGTGTCTGCTGGAAAGTTGTACAATTGTACAGCTGCCCCACACAGTTTGGCAAAAACATATCTTAACGATGATGAACATTTCCATTGTGGAAATTTCCCACAATCCAGCCGAACAGAAGAGCACAGGAAATGAGAAATGGGAATTCATGGGGATATTTTTACATGTACATATCTGTAAGGTGCAAATGCATTTATAAGATGAAGAAACTGGGACTAAATCCACCTGGAGACAGATTTAATTAATTTCTGGAGGATTACAAAGGTATGAAAAAAATAAATAAAATTCACACATTAGCACAATACTGCAACAAACACTGCTCTTCCAGAACACATTTAAAAACGTCAAGTATTGGTTTGAAATGTCAGATCGAATCATCTGTCTAATGGCACACAGCTATAATTCAGATATTATCTTGCATCTCTAATTATCAGTATTACAAACTGCTTCCTAAACAGAAACACCTTCACGCTAATATACCGATGAACTGGTGTTATAATATGTGAGAGATTCAAAACAGAGTGTCATGTTTCTCTTTCACACAAAAAGTACAGAACAGTGAAGTGAAGCTGTCTGAGGAACCTCAATGCAATGAGAGGATTTCTTTTATGGAAATGCTAATCCACTTCCCAGACGTAAGAGTCCATAAGGCCAACCAGTAGTAAATAAATTAAGAGGCCCCCTGCAGGAAACATTCCAGAGATTCCTTGAAGAGCCAATTCTAGCTCCCAGTTTCAGGTTTTGCCAAAAGTTCAGGTTTTCAGTTTAGATCCAGGCTTGTACACAGAGTTTTGCACCCCGGCTGCTCTTTTGCCTTCAGATTACACATGTGCCCTCTTGCATGGTGGAAACAAAACATTTCCATTAGGTTCCATGAGCTTCCTCCAGTTTGGGTGCCCCCTTTTATGCAGTACTGAGTGCCTATGAATATTTCACCTCAGCCAACTCCGGCCTGTCACGCATGCACACATCACCACCCACAGATAAAGCACCAGTAATGTCTCTTCATTAAAAACAAATTCAGGGGTGTGATCCTATAATGAATGCTACTCTGAGAAAGCTTTTTCTGAGAAGAGTGTAGGTTCACTGGTAGTGTTGTGTAAATAAAATGGCTATATTTGTGCTGAAGATATCAAGACCCCATATAATCATCATTGTAAAGAAAATCTGAGTCACTAAACCTTTCAAAAACTTCACATAAAACCACTCTGCATGACTTTGTTTAAATCACAATGTTTAAATTATGCCGAAATCTTTGATGGAATTCCCCTTTAAAATAAGGTGGGAGTAATTTGCTCATTGTCCCCAACACTGAAGATGCCTCAGGATGCATCTACTTCAGTATACAGTTAAGCGTTTAAATTAACCTTCATACACATTCAGAGTACCGTTTTTTTGCTCTTGAGTCCCATGCCCTCCAAAATGTGCAGAGACCTGCTTAGATCAAGTCAAGTCAAGTCAAGTAGGTGTTTATTGTCATTTCAACCATCTACGCAGTTCACAGTGAAATGAAACAACACAAGGAACAAAAACAGAAACAACACAAGACTACATAAGTGCAGGACAGGAGTGCAAAATGAGAGAGAGTGCAAGAAAAACACAAGAACAACACCACTACAGGACTAGACAACATACAGTGCAGCCAACAAAAGCAGTAACTATGGTAGTGTGAATGAATACAGTATGATGGCAGAATCTGTATTCTAGTAGTTATTAGGTTTATTGAAGTCAATAGCAATAAATACACTGAGGTAGATAGCAATAAATAGTTGTGTAAAAATGACATCAATAGCAGAAGCAGGTTACAGAGTGTGCAGTACATAATAATTAAAGGGTATTTATAGTGGCAATAGGGGTGCAAGTTTTGCTTATGACAGATCAGTTCACTGTGTATATCATCATTTAAGATGCTTATTCTCAGTCTGCAGTTTCTTAGGTCATGTTGACTCTTCACCATTTTCTGCAGTTTGTCAAAAATCTTCCCACCTTTGACGCAACATGCATTCCTGACTTGTTTCTTGTTAACATCCCATAAAGGAGGCGAAGAGTTGGCTTAACTGGCATCTGGTGTAAAAAAAAACGTTTAGTGGCCAAATAAAATCCAGCAAGCAAGACTTTTCCGCTGTTTAACTGACTGACGAGGCTGACAGCACTTCGTCTCAGAGTGGTGTGTTTGTGAAAATACTATGTTTCTGCATATTCAGCCAGTCACCAAATTGGAGCTTCGCTTAAACCCCAGAGGGTGTTTAAGTGTTTGGCTGTGGCCCGCCTTCTGCCAGATGCCAGTATAGTTGTGTTTGATAGCAGGGTGGTTTCAGAGTGAGGCAGCAGATCCACCCCCCTGTGGAAGAAGTCTTGATAAGGTGGTTCAAGTTCAAGAGTGTGTTCTCCAAAGCGCCTCCAAAGCAATGCCGAAAGATGTGCCCTGGCACTGAATGTGGTTTCCGTGGCAATGGCTTTGGCACGGGGCAAAGCTTCACCTCATTCAGCCACAGATCCAGTGCAGAATCGAGTGCAGTCCTATCTGCATCTCATTAGGTGTCCACACAAACAGAGAAGGCCTCAGTACAGAACTTTGAGGGGAGCCGATAGTTCAGGTTATTTAGGATGAAATGATAAGCGTCTGTTTCTTCTATTCAGCCTAGAAGAGTGGGAGACGTCTGAAGAATTTGCCTAAAAACAGCCCAGCGAGCAAAGAGAGGCAGAACACAGGGTCCTTAATAGAAACAGCAAGGCTTTAGGAGGCACCTGTTAATTGCATTTTCCATGGCAACCATCTCCAGTCACTGCAACTTCTGCATCTGCGACAGAGCTGAAGGAGAGTTACCACCCACGCGCTCGGTGCACCGGGCTGAGAGGAATCCAGCAGGCAGGCAGACTACAGTAATTTAACACACTCCATACACAGACTCCACTAGTCTCACTTTGACATCAGAACATTTTTTACTTCTTTTTTCTTTTTTATCTAAGTGAATCAGAGTCACTTGCAAATAAACACAACTGATTTTGAATTCTTACATAAATTGACAGTACAAAATATATCTCAACACTTTTCATTTTTTTCATGCCATGAGGAGACAGATATGAATGGAAAAAATGTAAATAAATAAAGTAAAAGTTTTAAATAAAATAAGAACAAATTGATTGCAGAAATATTACAAAATCAGCATGGTATGTTTTATAAAACATAATGATATATGTTCAGAGCTACGCACAGTAGCTCTGAGTTTCAGTACCCGGAATCAGTATTTGAGTTGTTGTTGATTTATTTGTGGAAAATATTGAAGACTGATATGAACAAAAAAAGCTTACATTTAGAATATAAATTGTGCATTAAGACGTACAGAAATAGAGGATGTGTCCATATTTCCACCCAGAAAAACAATAAAATATGTCACTTGACCAAAGTTTTGCATATGACTGTAAATATACTTTGAGTTTTATAGACAGAAGCTAATGTAAGAATCCACCTCAATGGTGAAGGATTTGTGAAGTGAGGGTAGTGATCATGGAGCTCATAGAGATCTTAAAGCTACAGATTGTGGTTTTCTCTTCCAACTGCACCTTGACGCTGCCGGTTTGACTGAACAGCTTGAGCAGAGTGACCTGTGTGACTGTTAGCTCCTGGAATGTGCTGCAGCCTCAGAGGGCAGTGGCCCCAAAGATGAGGCCTCGGTGCAGTTATTGTATTCAACTCTCCGACGGCCACGGCTGGCTGGACGATGTGCTTGGGTGAGCACCACTATTCATTCGAATATGACACAGTTGTGTGGTCACAGCCTTCACTTCAGTCAGACACACTCTCAGTACGCCAAGTTCTCCCATCCTTCATTACTGCTAGAAAAAAAACAGAAAACCTTCTCAGCCGAGTGACTGGCACAGTTTTAGGGAAAGTGATGGTGCTAATAATACAGCAGCAAAATAATACAGCAGAGTTGTTTTCGCTCTTCTCTTGACTGAAAGCTCTTATTTAAAACAGGGTCCCGGACCAGTTTGGCAACTTGCAGCCCTAATTCTGAAGAACTGACACTACTGACCCCAGAGACATTCAGCAGCTAACTGAATAAACAGCAAAGATGGAAAATGTTAACATTTACTTATTTCTTAATAATCTCTTGTTTCTTCACATAGTACTTTTCTGAGGAGCATCAGACACGTGTTTGAAATTACTATATAAAAGTCTGGAATCAATGTTTGTTTTAAATAAAATTAGACCAAATTGCTTGTTATTCCCTTAATATTTACCAAAATTAGACTCAGTGTTCTTTGCTACCAAATACATTTACAGTATGTTCACCATTTGAGACTTTATAAGCAAGAACAGGTCATTTTTATTCATCACCACTGATGAATAATCCATTTTCTTGATTAAGGACTTAGTTTACACCTCTGCTGTTGGTGTGAAACCTGTCTCTGAAGAGATATTCAGGATGAAGATAGGCTGGTTCTGTTTCAAAATGCTAATATGTTGTTCTAAAAACTTTCTTGGATAATAAGGTCCCACCTCAGCTGCTTCCCCTTACAGTTGGAAGACAAAGGAACGCTGGGGGAACGCACGTTTCCCACAGGCCTCCTTCCTCAGAAACAGAGAACGCTGCCTGCAATTTGCCAGCCTAATTACAAGGCCATTTTAGGCAGTGTGAAGGAGAAGAGAGCGATGCTCTTTCCTCCTCAGACAGGCCTGGAATAAACCTGTCAGAGGAGCTGCTTCCACCGCTCGCTGAAGAGGACAGGGAGACAAAGGAGGAGCTGAATAATTCATGCTAGTTTTTGCATAGGAAAACGCTCCCCCTCTTCTTCTTACTGACCTTGACATCTCTGATTCTGCCCCGCGTCAACCGGCAGATCCTGTCGTTAACACACCAGACACGGTCGCCACTGCCCTCACCCTTCACTCCCACTGCAGAGGACTCCTTTTCCTGCCTTTCAGCTCAAACCGCAGAGACACAGGCAAGTACAGTGTGTAAGATAAAAAATATTAAAGCAGCTTCCAAACCCTGGTGCTGCTGCACTCAAGTAAAAAAGACTCGAGTCAAGTTAAGTCAAGTTTATTTCATATGGCCCATTATCATACACAAAGGTCATTCAGTGTGCTTTACAGGAATAAAATAAAAATATTATGCATAAAACTCAATAAAAGAATATTCTGGAAAATAATAGTTCTCAAATGGCAAACATACTGTAAATTTATTTGTCAGCGAAGAATATTTAAGTAAAGTGGCCCCTTATAGTCACGTGTGAACGCACCACAGCACAGCACACAGAGTGAACAATGTGAAATTCTTTCTCACCCATTCATCAAGTGAAGCAGGGGGCTGCCGCCAATGAGGGGCGCCCGGGGAGCAGTGTGTGGGGACGGTACCTTGCTCAAGAGTACCTCAGTGATGACACTAGCAGTGTTGGGATTCAAACCCACAACCTTCTGATTGCAGGGGCAAACGCCCTAACCACTAGGCCACCCAGCTGTATATTTTAGCATATTTGAGTAAATATTTAGGGAGTGATATGCAAAATATTTGGCCTTATTTTTTTAAAAAACATTGATTCCAAACTTTTACATAGGGAAACTATGTTTCTGATGCACCTACATCTATTAGAAGTAAGATTATTATTATTAACCTGTTATTGTTAAGGTCCTCAGAAAAGTACTATTTGTAGAAACAATTTATTTAGAAAATTATTAAAACATTACATTACATTCATTTGGCAGACGCTTTTATCCAAAGCAACTTATAGAAGGAATAGAAGTAAAAGAAGCCAACACTCTAAAACTGGTTCTTCAAGGGTTCTTTAATAAACACAGTAAACTACGTGAACTATGTAAACCTGTTAACACTCAAGGAACCATGTGAATGCATGAATGGTTCTTTATCTGATTAAAGCCTGTTGTGAATGGTTCCTCGTAGAACATTTTAAAAATGGTTCTATATAGAACTAATAGGGTTCCTCTACTGATACAAAAGAAAGCAACTTTCTTTGGTACATGTGGTACATTTTTGTAAAGAGTGTTACAGAAACATATTAAGCAGGAGTAAAAAGTATTCAAGCAGAATTCCACCAATTTTCAGAATTCTAAAATTCCTGCAGAATTACGTTTTTAGATTAAATTAAGATAAATAAAGTCATTTAGAGTGTTTTGATGTGAAAAGTCAGAATTGACTTTTAAAGAAAGTTTTTTACATAAAGCAGGTGTAAATATGCTGCCTTAAGCCTGAGCTATTGTTTTATGACAGTTTTGGGAAGGTTTTGGACTCATTTTTGTTATTTTTTAACCATTAATTGGCACAGAGGTACAAGCAGGGTGTTATGAGCCAAAATAGTGTCTAACTAGTACCTACTGATTTTTTCATATTTAGTACTGTTTTACCATTCACCATTTAATGTTACAGGTAAACACTCAGACGACACATGAAGGTTCACTGGTGGTTTTGGAGAGTAAATAAAATGGCTATATTTGAGATATCTTGCTCCCTGGTTCTTATCACCACCACTGTAAAAAAAACCTAAACTGAATTTTTTTTCAATTAATCATTTCATATTAAACCAGTCTCCACGACTTTGTTTACATCTCAATGAGTAAGTTATGCAGACATTTTGGAAAATTGGTGGAATCCCCCCTTTATGTCCAAAAAAATACCTCATGTACTGAGTTCCACATGGAACAACAGTGGAACTTCTTTGCACACACAGCATCTATCAGCACAGGAACTGAAGTCCATTAGGTGCTATTGTTCTCTTTTTTTGGTCCAAAATAAAACGAGAGTGAGAGGTGTGAACTACAGCAAAGGAGCTCAGGAGCTGAACCCACCCAACAGAAATGCACGGAATAAAAGAATGAAACTGAAAAGAAAAGAACTAACTGTTAAAGTGGAATAGAACAGAAGATTACTGTCCTCAAATGTGTTGGAGTAGAAGTAAAAGCACTTAAGAAACCTCTACCCTTCTCTGATCCCTGTCATGCATTTTTTAATGTCTTACCTGCTCTGACACAAGCGATCCAACTCACCAGCTAATTAAAAAGGCATTGCTGAGCTTAAGTGAACATGTCAGAGCAAAAAAAAGTGCAGGACAGGGGGTTTAAAGTTACACTACAGAATAAATCCATTTTGATATTAATATGCACTTTGATCTATATTTGTAACATTTTTAGTTGATGTGCTATTTTTTATATATTTGACATGCACTATTCTGATATATTTTTGACACCATATTTCCATATTTTTCAATGACATTTGCTGTGACGGTTGTGTGCAGAGCACTTTTCTCAGCCCTCAGACCTAAAATTTCACAGAGGCAATTTATTTTTGAACAACTAAATGTTTTCTAATATTATGAATCTTCCTTCATTCTTGATGGATTAAGGGAGGGAGAGCTTGTCAGAATGTTTGCAGGTGGTGAAAGTGTGGAAAAGGAGTCACGTCTTGTGTGCTGCACATGCACTCACCCACTTATGGAGAATATTAAATTAACCTTATATATGAAATCTTTCAGTAGCAAATCAAAAACAGTTTGTTTATAAAATCTTTATGAACAAAATGTAAAGTTTACAGAGCTGATCCTGCATGAAACTGTGAGTCTGGCCTGTTAAGCTGAGGCTGGAGCTCTCTTTTTTAGCATGACTGTCTATCATCATGCTAGGATGTTTAGATCACAAACTCAGTCAGCTGAAGCAGGTTGCATGCATGCAGGCAAATTACAGAAAACGATAATATATGAAAGAAAATTTGTTTTCATATTTTTAATTTAATCAATTTATTTTCTTCTATTAAATGAGCAAGACTAGCACATTTCACATTAAGTCATTACCTGTAATGTACAAAGTTACCTCCCAACATTGCTGTGAATGGGTTGTAGTTGCTGATCACATCCTACACTTAAATTCTCAGTCACCTGATAAACAGTTGCTCCTTCTTATATCACGCTAAAGCATGAACATCACGGTCACTGAATGTGCCCATTTGACCACAATTTGCAACCTTGTCTGCTGATGTATCTCCCATAGATATAAAGGCAGATGTCACTTTTCTCACTTTTCCTACTGAAACTTCAGCCAGCTGGGGACTCTTTACAACTGAAGCTGATGTTGCTTGTTCCCCAAATCTCTTTCCAAGTCACTTAGATCTTGTCGTCTTTCTATCTCGACTCAAAACTGAGGTCAAGTGGACCTGCTTACCACTTTCATGCAAACCACAGAGCATGGTGGGATGTTAATTGTTCAATTGAATTATGTAGCACACCTTGACCTTCTCCACTGATTTATTCAGGTGTTTTTCCGTTTGTCATCCATCTGTACACCCGTAATACATATACACATACACACACACACACACACACACACACACA
>JBBPCZ010000163.1:2665312-2677025 GCA_037974445.1 Brycinus macrolepidotus | reverse complement strand
GTTACAGATTCTTTCATCTTATAAAGGAAACTTGTTTTATTTGACATATTTTCATTTATAGTTGTTCACTCAACAACGTTCCAATACTTAACAAGAACAAAAATCTGCAGTTCATGAAATAACTGGATAAGATGTAAAAACCTGTGGTGTGACTGGTAGTGTACATTTCAACGATGTGCTGTGATGAACATTTAATGCTGATTATCATCTTCCCCTGCAGAATTATGTCACCTGTGCATTGGGAATCCATTTTGTTGGTTTTGTGATGATCTGCTTTGGTGCTGTGAATTCGCTGAGCTCCTACCTCTTTGGCAGACTGGCTCAGTACACTGGAAGAATTGCCCTCTTTTGCCTGGGTAAGACCATCTCTGATTAGGCAAAGTGTGTGATCATGTACATTTACAGTATTTGGTGGACGCTCTTATCCAGAGACGTACATCTGTGCTTTGAAAAAAATGTGTGTAATTCAAAGCATGATGTATTTGCATAGCTACTTCTATAGCATGCCTTATATTACATATTTGCACTTTATTTTAAAATATATTTTAATGAATACTAGTAAACCTAGTAAAACTTAAAATTCAGAGCTCCTAGAAGACGAAGATTCTACCAGAGAAGTTAATTCTTCACCAGGGCCCAGATCACACACAAAACATTTGTTTTCTTTCTTTGTGAAGTTTGTGTTAGTTAGTAAACATGTTCACCTGTTCAGTAAAGAGGAGGGTCTTCGGTCTCCGTTTGAAGACAACGAGGGTCTAAGCAGTTCTGACCACTATGTAGAGCAAAAGACCAATTCACAGTTCGCATTTTAGTATGATCCATGTCTTAACACACTTTAGCCAGACAATCAGCATTTTACACCCTCATTACCTGGTTCAGGTGTGTTTGGAGCTGAAACAGAGTACAAATGTGGACTCGACTGACTGAGTGCCCCAAGTGCCTGAGTGAAAATGTCTGCTATAAAAATATAACCCCAACTTCTAGAAGGACAGATATGGCACTTTTCCACTAGCACAAGGAACCGTCCCATACTGCAAACAAATGTTTTTCCGTTACAAATAAAGAGAGCCGTTCCTGAGCTGCCCAGGGCATCACTGGTTTCTGACTGGTTGAAATGTTGTCATCACAATATTGGGAAGAGGCCATTTTTTTTATAGTCTGTGCAAAAAATAAATAAATAAATAAATAATAACAACAATGGAGATACAAACCAACAACTGGGAAGTCGATGAAGTTCAAGCTCTATTGTCTGTTTGGGCTGAAGATAAATTTCAGTGGGAGTTTTCTATGACGCTAGCAAATTTATCTTTAACACTGTGAGAACTGTAATTCAAAGCATGATGTATTTGCATAGCTACTTCTATAGCATGCCTTATATTACATATTTGCACTTTATTTTAAATAAAGTGCAAATCACACAGGTTTTCATCACACGGATAAAGAATTCAGAGAGAAAAATAAAAACTCAAACAAAACTATAAATAATAATAGACCGCAATATCAAAAGCAGCTCTGACAGAAAAAAACTTTCCGCTGGTTCGACTCCATGGACGCGGTTTTGGGGACGATGACCGGCCATAAACTGTGTGGAGAGAATTGAATCAGAAACTCTGTTACCGGACTGAGACACACTGGAACATCAAATCAAAACATGGTACACGTTCTGTGCCGTCGCAGTACAGTTTAGGTACAGCACGGTTTCTGTATAGCTGTGGAAAAGTGTCTTTAGTGGTCTCGGCTGTAAATAACCCTGAAAGTCAATCCCACCTCATCTCCTCCTCCTCCTAGCTGCAGTAGTTAACCTGAGCTGTGTTCTGGCCCTGCTGTTCTGGAGGCCTCATCCGGACCAGCTCCCCGTCTTCTTTGTGTTCCCGGCGCTCTGGGGCGTGGGAGATGCTATATGGCAGACACAAACCAATGGTAAGTCCTTGAGCCATTTCAAAAAGATCAATAAATAGTTTGATGGAGAGACTTACACCTAAGTGCTTTCCTTTTACCCATGCAGCACTCTATGGTACCCTCTTCCCCAACCACAAGGAGGCAGCGTTCGCCAACTATCGCATGTGGGAGTCCCTGGGTTTTGTGATCGCTTTTGCTTACAGCACATTCATCTGCCTGTCCACCAAACTCTACATTCTCATAGCAGTTCTGACTCTCACCATGGTAACTTACTTATGGGTCGAGTACAATGAGTACAAGCATCCGACAGTGGTCAAAGCCATCGACAACATCATAGAGGAGAAGAACTTGGACATCATAAATGAGAAGAGCTTCAAAGACATGCCTGAGAAGAAGCACATTAGTGCTCAGACACGCCTGTAGGCCTGAAAGGTTAAACAGGCCTCTGTCTGAGACCAAAGACAAACTGATCTGAACAAAATGAGAATTTAAACTGGATGACAGATGTGGAGGAACAAGGATGCACTGTAATAAATGCAACATTTTAATTTACACAAGCAATCCTGGTTGACTTAATTTTTTAGCTTCATTGAATTTCTAGTAAGTTAACAGATCAATAAGCTCATTCCGTGAACTCAAAAAATTAAGTTTACCAGGGTTACTTATTGATTGCCTATTGTTTTAGATTTAATTTTTACTACATTCAACTTTTTTTAAAAAAAAAAGTCTGATTGTTATTTTTCTGTTAGTAACCTTTTACCTCATTTTGTAAAAAAAAAAAAATGTGTGTAATTGAAAACATGATGTATTTGTATGGCTACTTCTATTGCACGCCTTATATTACATGTTTGCACTTTACTTTAAAATGTATTTAAATGAATTAAAAGCTTACTTTGTCAGCCCCATGGCAAAGGCCAGTGTAGTGTGGTGTGTTTACTGTTGCACAATTTATTTGAAAATGCCAATTTGAACAAAACTGATCACATGAACTGGGTGTATCAAATGCTATGAATGTAAATATAAATATAAATGTAAATAAATGTAATTGGGTGTGTTTCACAGTCTAGATCAGGTTAACCACGCCCACCAGCAAACCCCGCCTCCTCCAGCGCCTAAAGTGCAGGGATTGGCCAGTGAGGTCCCGCCTCCTGCACTGGGATTGGCTGGTAGTGTCCCCTGTAAACTGCTGGTCAGTCTGGGAGGGTGCCTGCCGAAATACAGGTACGGAAAAAAAAAAAAAATAGATCACAGGGGTCCGAAACTGAAAGGTGATCCCGTTACTATAGCAACGGGAAATGCCTCCACTGTTGGGATTGACACACGATGCACGCGATGCGTATCCTGGCAATGAGAACCTGGAGAGGATGGCACAATAGTTGGAACCTGTCAGACCTGCACTCAGGTGAGCCAGAACTGACCACTGGCAACACCACGGAGCTCTTCTAGGAGGTAAGAGTCCTTGAGATTTATGAAATAAAGAAATCTTAAGTGTTGTAGGTATATAAACAGCTGTACTACATGGATAAACACCAGCATGTTTGAGTAATAACACCATTTGTTTGGTACTGTTCAATCTTGAGCCTACACATATTAGTCCAATCCAGTGTTTTTATGAAATTTTAGAGATTGGATGTAGTTCAGAAACTTCAGAACACTTTAGATTTTGCCTCATGCAAATTTAACCTTGTTTGCTACTTTACTTTACTTTTTACATTCATTTTGCTAAAGTGCAGAGTACACTACAGACTACAAGTTTGGGCCCACCCTTGTATTTCAAAAAATTAATGATACGTTGCTTTTTTTTAGAATTTTATTACAAGAAAAATATTAGAAATAATTCATACAAATGTAACTGACTGGTTTTGAAGTATAATATACATGTCTACAAAATACGCTGTAAGTTCAGTTTAATGGATGTGAAAGTTTATGTACAAGTTTCATCACCCCTCACCTTTATCAGTGTAGCAGAGATACTGGCAATTTTTGGAAATAACTTGTGTACAAACCCTCCCAGCACTTTTTCAACTGTCTCATTTGCTGGAGCTCATTTGGAACTTCTGGGTCCCTGCAGCTCAATGGTAGAAAGATCTGGAGACTGGAGAGGCCAAGACATCATTCTCAAAACTTTTTGCTTTTCTTTGGACCGATATAATTTTGGCCCAATTTAAAAAAACCGCTTGGGATCTGTTGAAAAATACTGTTGAAGAATGACATTTTTTCTGTGATCCCTGAACCAGAACTAATTGTGTGATGTTGACGAACTGAGTGATACTTTTCTTTTTTCATGATCTAACTCAAAGTGAATGTCAGTGCACTAAAATCAAACCTGGCTTGTCTTCCTTAAAACAAATAGGTTGAGCCTTTGTGGCTAGATACTGTGTTGCTGCAGACTATAAAATATTGAAAACTGGTCTGTTACATTTGTTTTAAGTATTTCCATATATTGAGAACTGGACTGTATATACAATCTATTTATATACTGTTATGTTCGTATGTAAATACCCTCAGGTCTACTAACCTCATGTATATACAGGATCCAGTTATACATTCCAAATTTATTTATTCCACATTTATTTCAGCGTCTTTGCACTCTGCGTCATTGCTTACATTGAGAGCAACAAAAACCAGACTCAAACCAGACAAAAAACCTGATTCTAATTCTGAAGTAATTCTGATATGTTCTTGTAATAACATTTTGACGAAGCAGGGTATCATTTTTTTTAAATCTGAGGGTCAGCCAAAACCTCTGGCCTGTAGTGTATATTTTATCTTATTTTTTTGTCATTTTCTGAACTACAAAAGGATTCATAAGTTTTCCCTCTTGAATAGCTACTTCACCGCTTCCTCTTGAAGTGGGGTTTCCTCCATGGCCGCAGAAGCCTACAGTGCTGCGCCCCTGGTGTTTCGGCTCCATGAGAATGCTCCAGAGGTGGTGCGAGAGGTGCTGCTGGAGCGCGGCTGGGAAGAGTATGACCCCCGCAAGCAGGAGGAAGGGGACTGGAACCTCTACTGGCGCACCTCAGCCTTTCGCAACCATGAGTATGAGAACATCTTGCCCTGGCAGAGGCTGAACCATCACCCTAAAATAGCCAGCATCACACGCAAGGACTGCCTGGCACGCAACCTGAGAAGAATGAGGGGCACGTATGGCCCTGCCTTGTACGGCTTCAGCCCCATGGCCTTCATCCTCCCGAATGACTACACCAAGTTTCTGGAGGAGTACTTCAAGACTCGCCTGAAAAACACTGGAAAGCCTGGATACTGGATCTGCAAACCAGTGGATCTCTCCCGAGGGAGAGGCATCTTTATCTTTGAGGACGTCAAGCACTTGGCTTACGGTTCGCCCGTAATCGTACAGAAATATATCAGCAGCCCTCTTCTAATCTCAGGATACAAATTTGACTTGCGGATCTACGTCTGCGTGAAGAGCTTCTGTCCTCTTACCATCTACATGCATCAGGAGGGCTTGGTGCGATTCGCGACTGAGAAGTACAACCTAGCTTCTCTGGACAACCTGTTCTCTCACTTGACGAACACCAGTATCAACAAATTTGGCCCCTTCTACACCACAGATAAAGAGCGAGTGGGTCAAGGGTGTAAGTGGACCTTGAGTAAATTTCGCAGCTTTCTTCACAGTCAAGGCATCAACGAACTTCTGCTCTGGCAAAAGATCAACAACATAGTGACACTGACCCTGCTGACGATCGCCCCTTCCATTTCTTCCAGCCCTAACTGTCTGGAGCTGTTAGGCTTCGATATCCTCATTGATTCCAACTTCAAGCCGTGGCTGTTGGAGGTCAATTACAGCCCTGCACTTTCTCTGGAATGCCCTGTTGATATCATGGTCAAGAAAGGAATGATAAACGACCTCATTGACTTGATGAATTACAGGAAGGCGGACAGTCTACGACAGAGAGGATTCCTCAGACACAGATACAAACGAGCCTGCTGTTTAGGCAGCCCTGCACTATTTCTGATACCAAACTCTGTGTATGGAAAGAAGAGGCAAAGGCACTCAAGCTTAATTTCTTTAAAAGGTGAAAATCGTCAGTGTCCTTCAGTGGGCAGAAGCATCAATGCTGTATGTTGTGCTCTTCCTTCAGCCTGTCAGAATTCAAAGACCAGCATTGTTAGCGGAAACAAAAACCCAAGTCCTCTACTTAAACAAATGGAAGTTCCATCTGACTGGTCAGACTTTGAAGATGTAGAGTCTCTTGAAGGCTTTTCAGGTAGCCACAGGAAAAGAACCAGGCGTTTATCATCCAGTTCATGCAAGTTACCTGCCATTCATGCCCATAAGATCAAGCCCCCGGCATTCTCATGGGACCAGAGGACTTCTGACAGGACTATACCATCCCTTCGTGTGGGGGATTTCATACTGACGTTCCCTTTCAACGAGGCCACTCAGAAAGCCTCACAGGACACGCTGGATGTAAAGACTGTCCTGCATGAGGTACATAAGCTCACGAGTCAGCTTACCTTCTCTTGTGTCCACAAAGAGAAGAGGAGGAAGGAAAACAATGACTGTGGTGCTGCCATAAAAAACAAATTTGTTTCTTTACTTTGGGGTCCTAGAAACCCACCACTTCTAAGTGAATACTGCTCCTCAACATGAACAGGTCTTACTTATCAATTAAAATGTTTTGAGAAAGAAAATATTCTCAAAGAACATTTCTTATAACAGGAGTTGACATTATAGGTATCATTTTTTCAATTCTCTGATTATTAGATTAGGCTGCATTCATTGCTCACAATGGTGTTAAAATATGCACACAGTATCAGAGCTGGTGTGGAGTTTGTGACCCAGAAGTAATCCAACACTGAAATCAGTGTTTGAGTCAGAAGTGTTCACAGTAGTGGTGAAAGGATCCAGACGTCCAAAGAGTGTAACGCCTCTTAAAGCTTCTTCACGGAAACTTGTTTTGAAATGATAACAAATAAACTGCCTAACAACTGAGATATTGTTCTATGATAGTTTTGACAAATGCATTTGGCCTAAAATGCATTTTATAAAAACACATTCAAAATAGGTACATGCAAAATAGCCTAAGGAAGTCCTGTGAAGTCCTGAATGTCACAAGTCTTTGCCTGAGTATGACTTTTTGGTGAGACAGGCAGGGCCTTTGCTTGAGGAGGGTAACTGGTGTGACTGCCCTGCACTTCATAGGTCTCTGCGACGAGAGGAGAAGTGAATTTAGAGATGACTAACCACCCACACCCACACCCACCACTTGATTATGAAATCCCACAGAAACAAACGCAAGAACTATCTACCTGTCTATAAATATTCACTTTCAAATAGATTATCTATCTATCTATCTATCTATCTATCTATCTATCTATCTATTTATTCAATTCAATTTTATTTATATAGCGCTTTTTACAACCAAGTTGTCACAAAGCAGCTTTACAGAATACAGGTCCGAGC
This sequence comes from Brycinus macrolepidotus, assembly GCA_037974445.1. Classification (NCBI taxonomy): domain Eukaryota; kingdom Metazoa; phylum Chordata; class Actinopteri; order Characiformes; family Alestidae; genus Brycinus; species Brycinus macrolepidotus. Next base: position 2,669,698 of record JBBPCZ010000163.1, on the reverse strand, counting down.
CCCTAATGAGTAAGCCAGAATCTATCTATCTGTCCATCTATCAATCTATCTATCTGTCTATCTCTCTCTCTATATATATATGGATAGGGAGGTGGTTAGGGAGTTGCCCCTGTGATCAGAACGTTGTCGGTTTCAATGCCTGGATTGCCAGTGGCACCACTGAGGTACCCTTGAGCAAGGTGAATGGGTTAAATGCAGGAACAATTTCACACTGGGCTGTGCTGTGGTGTGTTCACGTATGACTATTCGGGCCACTTATGTATGTGTGTGGGTGTGTGAAAGAGAGAGAGAGGAAGATAAGTTGAATGCACATTTTATGATGCACGTGCAGGCTCATAGAAAGCTGTTTGGTGCAATAAAGGCCAGTCAGAGGCTGTTATTGGTATTATGTAATATATATGGTTAGAAACGGCCGCACAATTTGTGAGTTCTTGTGTGTTTCATCAACAAATCTAGAATGACATCATGTCAGATGACTTTCCCTGGGCCCTGTTCACCCCTGGAAACAGCCCGGCACAGAGGTAGTCTCCATCTGACAGCTTCATGAATAATAGGCTACTTGGTGCAACATAAGATTCTCATTGATGTCAACTGTAAAAAGAAACAGGCTTAGTTAACGCTGACATGTACAGTTATTTTTAATCTCCTGAGTTCAAACAGAGGACGAGGTACTACTAAGTTCATGCCATCAAAGAATAAAGTCTGAGGATGTATTTCTCTTAAACAATGTAAGCACTTCTTTACTCTGGTGTTACACACATTATAAAACACATTTAATAAGAGGTCCACACATTTCTGATGTATTTCCCATTTGGGAACTTCACTTTTTGTCCATTAGAGTGATTCCTTCGTCGTTCTTATGGCAAACCCCAGAAGTCTCTTGCTTTCCATTTAAATAGACAGTTTTAACTGTGCCGTCTGGGTATATTCTCTGTTTGTACTGGCTGGTGTGGATCTCTCGTTGGCCGTTCGAGAACTCCACTCTTTTCTCACCATTTCTGTAGACACATCACAACAAAATAGCACATTACAAAATGATTTAATCTCACTTTACACCTCAAACAAGTACTATAAAACCAGTGGGTCTCTTTTTAAAAAAAAGATACTACTCTGATAACTTGACGACAGTTCCATCTGGGAAAACACTTTCCTGCCGGCCATCAGGGTACAGGCTCTTCACAGTCCCATCAGGGAAAAATATCTCCCTCCTGCCGTCAGGATAGTGCTTCTCTAAGGAAAGACGAGACATTTCAAGATATTTAAATCCTCACATATGAACTTACAAAGGTAAATTAATGCGAAATTGTGTATAGGCTGCATAAAGAGTGGCTTAACCTTTCTGGTTATTTGGAAACTGCAAAATCTCCAAACCAGACGGGTAAGTGGAGTGAGTTGTTTTAGCGTCACAGTAATGGTACACCTAGAAGAACAGAATTACAGTGACTTATTCTTCCCTCTATATAAGGAGAAAACAGTCAAGTATTTCAAGAGCCAGAGAGGACTTCAGTGCAGTGTTGTAATCGAGGGCGTAATGAGGAAGTTATGTTGAAATGCTTCTCTTAATGTATACTGCCACTCAAACATTTGCAATCAATATTTTCAGTAATATTAAGTCAGTTTTTCTGTTTTGTTGCAGATTTATACATAAATGAGCCTAATTGTAATAGGACACCTGTGCATACCTCCTGGGTTTCAAATTATTTACAGTAAGTAGTACAATTAAAAAGAAATGTGATACATTTCCTATCAAAAATATCAAATAATGAAGTGTGCAAAAAGGTCTGTGCAAAACATTGTGGCCTGTTTGATGGCACATTTTATATTTAATGTATTTTACCCCAATCTCTTAAACTCAATAAAGCAAATGTACAGAAAATGTGCACTCTTATTTGGGTTGTAAACACATCCTGTCAGAGCCAGGGGCTAAACTGGGATTAGTCATACGGGTTTTAGGGTTGCCATGGAGGTGTGTATTTATTCATTCATTCATTTTCTGTAACCGCTTAATCCTTACTAGGGTCGCAGATGCCCGGAGCCTATCCCGGGGTCTACGGGTGCGAGGCAGGGACTCACCCTGGGCGGGGCGCCAGCCCCCCGCAGATGTATATACAGTATACATATCAAAATCTAAATTATATCATCAAATTGTAAATAAGACATAAGATGAGACAACCTTCGGCTCTAAACAATAAATGCTAATCAAAGTTATTCTCTGCCACAACCATCAGCACCCGCAGTGTTTAAGATGTTTGAGGCGTCTCAGTGATTGGCAGCTAGCAATTGATGGACATTTCCCCCAATGAGGGCCTTTGTCCCTCTGTCCTGGCCCACGAGACCCATCAGGTTGCTACACTACACTACACTATGGTGCAATATTAGTTATTCTGGAAGGTTTACAATCCCATTCACACTTTACTGTTACAGTGGAAAGTGCTCCACCGAACGCCACAGGGAATCCTTCCTTCCCACCGCCATCAGACTCTACAACTCCTCCCTCTCTCACACATCCACACAATAATCTGTGCAATAGGCTGTCGCTACTTTGTTGTGCAATTTCCTACCGGGTTTAAATCGTTATCATTATGTGGATCACTATTATCTTACTATGATGTGCAACAGTCTACTATGTGCAATATTCTGCAATGTTCTTATTGGGAGGTAAAACATTATTATTATGTGCAATATCTTATTATGTGAAATAGTCTTACCATGTGAAATATCACTACTTATTTCAAAATGACTTATATACAACTTATCTCTACTATGTGCAATAATAGACTTCTAACCACCAGTTGTGTTACTAGTAATTCACTTTACTGTAAGTTACTTATCTATAGTATTTTTACCCAGGATTTATGTATAGAATATAGTGTATTTCATATTGAGGTATTTCATTTTTTTGTTTGATTTATTTAGATTTTCTTTTTCAGATTGTTCTTGTCTCTGTGTGTCTGTGCAGTCGTAACCTAAGCAGTTTCCTCTGGAATCAGTAAAGTGTTCTGATTCTGATTCATTGCTGGATTGTTTATCTATTGTACTGTTTCAGATTTACATCCCGTTCACACACCACTGTTACTTTGCTGTATTGCCTATTTGTTGTACTGTTTCTGTCATTCCTAGCACTTTGTTCAGTGCAGCTTACTACCCTTTGTGCAATATCATACTTGTGGTGCAACACACTATACTGTTACACTATTGTATTGTCAATTTATTGTATTGTTTCTGTAGTATCTTGTACTTTGTTGAATGTTGCTAGATGTTGCACTGTGGTCCATGTACAAACATCTCATCACACTATGTACATGTTCACAGCTGCTGATGACAATAAAGTAACCCTGAACCTTGAACTAGGAAATTGCCAAATTAATGTCTTTGTCATTGTTTGAATTATTGAGGATGAGAAAAATGTTAAAAATATACATCGTTGAAGACGTGCGAGGCTGAAAGTCCCTTGATGAGATCGAAGAGTGCAGGCCTGTGTACCAGGGCTGAGCCTCAGACAGCCCCAGCCCACTTCAAGCCCCGGTCAGAGAAAACCAGATTATGTAGAATAAGCACTGGAGAGGAACTGCAGGCATCATGGCACCAGCAGATGGGCTTATTTGGACATTTCTAAACTGAGCTCTAAGGGCACTTGATAGTATTTCACAACTCGCTGTTTGGAGGAAAAGAGCAAGTAATAAAAGAAGCAAGCTTACAGTCAAGATTATTCCAGCTGGGTGACCAGCGAATGACGTCTCTGTGTGAGCAATGAAGCAAGTAGAGCAGTGTGTGAAAGCATGAAGGATTCAGAATGAGCCCAGTTTCTAATTCCTGTTCATATTTAAGCAATTCTATTCAGACAATTTTATTACTAGCATTTGAAATATATACATCATAGCAGTAATGACTTTAATATTCAAAGCTCCAGTGTACTCGACCGAATCATTATCTTACTTTACTGTGAATTGGCAAAGAAAGAAAGAATTTTTTTGCCCTTTTCTTGTCCCATTTAAGCTGGACGAGACTAAGTTTGGTGCATATGACATCAGACCTGCCAAAGAACCTTTCAGAATTAGTGATATGTTTACATTAACTATAGCAGGAGTGGAGGCCTGGCTTTAAAGAAGCTCTGCTGGTCGAGCTCTTCTGATATACAGTACTGTGCAAACGTCTTAGGCACCTGCAAAAATAATATTTAAAAACTGTTTAGATGAACCATGAGTATTCTTTTCACATTTATATAACTAAATATACTAAATAAAACTAAAAAGAATAAATACAAATATCATTCTACAGTAAATAGTGATTTTATGCACAGTATATCAGTGTGAAGTCCAGTATTACTTGTAGTTTCCATCAGAAACCTGGTTTGACTCGATCAGTCCTTCATTAAATTAAATCAGG
>JBBPCZ010000163.1:2640156-2659523 GCA_037974445.1 Brycinus macrolepidotus | reverse complement strand
CACTGGGGCACAGTCATGCTGGAGTAGAAAAGGTTCTTCCCCAAACTGTGTCCACAAAGTTGGAAGCATGGCGTTGTTCAAAATGTCTTGGTTTGCTGAAGCATTAAGATTGTCCTTCACTGGAAGTAAGGGACTACCTGAATTCAATAACTAAGAATGTCCCAATACTTTTGTTCATATAATGTATGTGTTAAAAATACATTAATATACAAGTTGGATTAATCGATTAATCACTACAAGTCATGTAGTGATTATTTTGACAATTACCTGGTTTTTATCATTCAAATGACAAAGTACCACTAAGTTAATTGAGAATGTGTATTTTAATAGATTTTTTTCAGGTATTCATGTATTTGTGACAGCACTAATTTATTGGCTGAGACTCCTGTGTACCCACCCTAGGGTATAATACGATGAGAAGTGGTGGTAAATGCATGGAAAAGTTGATAAAAACAGGGATGACTCTGCTAACTGTCAGGACAAGAAATGTAACAGGGTAGAATTTCACCTGAGTTTTCAGTTACCACTCTTAAATGTCACCCGTGATGCTTAATTTTCAACAAGGTGTCTGCATGAGTAATTATTCATGGAAACACGTCAAGTCTTGGATTGATGGACACTGATGAGTGATAATGAAGACAACTGAATGGCAGTGAACTGAAAAAGTGTTGATTAAAATAAGGCTTTGTAAGCTGATAAGATTTATAAATTGCCCTTACAACATCAGAATCAGAATCAGAGAACTTTAATCATTCTGGAAGAAATTGCTTATGCACAGACACACAGAGGCACAGAGACAAGAACAATATAAAATATACAATTTAAAATGTTGTCAGAATCAAACTTTCCAGAAAATACTGAATACTAAAGTACATACACAAAATGCTGTGGTCAGTAGAGAAGTGGATACAAATACTATAGACAAATCAATAAACAAAATTACTGCTGAAATATTCTGGCAGAGTGAAAAAATGCTTTTTGTTATATACTTATTACATATGTATACAAGTATACTTGTTATATACTTCTTTTTTATTATTTACTGCACATTCTCTATCCTGTTGTTCCTACTGATATCTATTTTTGCACAATTATTTATTGCTGTCTACCTCAATATTTGCATTTTCTGCACATTTAATGACTGCTGCTAGAATACACTGTCTCTCATAATACTGTATTCACTCACACTGGTGCTGTTGCTGCCTTTGTCGGCTGAACTGTATGCTGCTTTATAATATTGTTTATTGCTTGTGTAGTTCTATCCTGCCTTTGGTTATATAATCTTATGGTGTTTCTGTTTTTGTTCTTTGTATTGAAGCATGATCCTGGAAGAACGTTGTTTGGTTTCACCATGAGCTGTTTAGATGGTTGAAATGATAATAAACACCTTCTTGGCTGGTCCTGATTTGAACTGTCAGACTTTGTACTGAATAGAGGTAAAGGTTGGGTTTTGTGCTGTTTCTCTTTACCCCATTTATTACTAGTATTAGCTACTAAGATACTAACATATAAATAACAACAGGTAGTATGTTAGTTTCTATGAACTAGCTTAGCTATTTACTACTGCTACTCTCAAATTAGATTTGCCAGGGAATGCTTTTTTGAAACATTTTGATTCTGTAATGCTGTCCTGCCAGGTGGTTTCAAAAATCTCTTATCACTGGGTATATATGAATACAGCTGCACAAATAATTTAAATGTGGGGATTTATTTTTATCTTTATCAGACAATTAACTCATAAGATATAATATTACAATGACTATATTATCATCCCACATTTATCTGTACTGACTGTGGGTTAAAATTTAACCAATTTTCCAGTTAATCTAAAGTAAATACGAGCTACATTGAGAGAAAATGGTAGTTTTTTAGTTAATATATAGTTCCAGTACATATATCCAATCCAAATTTACACTAATCTGTTGACTTTGTGTATATAAAAGATCCATAGAACAACATGAATAGATCTTAGTACATTGTTGCAAAGTTGTTGGCAAAAACAGTTATGATACATCTATGGTAGGAAGTAATTAACTTTTTGCAGCAATGTGGTTTAGTTTTGGTCCATTCTTCTTGTAAACCATTTTCCATTCCTAAAGTTATAAGGGTCCCCCGAATGGACTTGCAATCGTAAAACACTCCATATAGTAAATGTTGGCAGAATGTTTGGCAGTACAGTTCTGATTTAATGAAGGCATGTGTGCACATATTTCTGTGTATCTGTTGTACCTGCTGCTTTCAGGTGTTCTTACAACTCTTTCTGAGTGACTGCTGGCTTCTCTTTTACCTTCCTTATCATTAGTTATTATAATGTGAAAGTTTAATGTCTTTGCTCTGGCTCTGTAGCTTTTTTCCATCTAAGGGCTGCTCATTCTCCTTCACTATGAATATTACTTATATCTTCCAAACTGATGGCAAAGTCTTTTACAGTAACACCAGGTGTGACTGGCACGAGAAAAAATACATTTTTATTTTTGTAGAATTACATTGTAGAATTCCATAAGGTTATTTTATACATATTTTAATGCAGTACCTGAATACTTTTTCTCCCATTTAAAGTGAATATATACTTGATATATACTCTATTTGACCCAGAATGAAGTAATAGAAAGGTGTACATCACAGAAAGGGCTAAATAAACTAAATACAGTTCAAGTCAGTCTAACTAATAGGAAGTATATGACAGTGACAAGTAATACATTTGTAGTTTAAAGGGATAAGTGTGAGGAAGCTCACCATGCTTGGTGCTCCTGGGTGAGGGGTGGATCTGCCAGTGCTGTGATTTGGTCTCTTAGACTCAGTAATCTGACTCAGCAGAAGCTGTTTTTCTCTGGCGAGTGCATCCACACGACTCTGCAGCTCACTGTGAGCCTGCCACCATTCACACTCTCTCTCTTTCAGCTGCGCTTTCAGAGACCGAATCTGCTGTCTGAGATCCTTCACATACACGCACACACACACATACACACACACACACACACACACACATGTTTTTTAAGATGTGTGTAGGATAAATGTAACAGAATATTATGTCTTCTGTATCTCAGTTACATATATGAACCATCCAAAGAACCCTTTTTGGCTCTCTTTGTTTAAAGTGTAATATATACTTATTAAAATGAATGCTTAACTGCTTTATTAACATATTTTTACCTGAGCCTCGTTAATGTCCAGTGTGTCCTCCTCAGGTGTGTGGTGTGAAAATCCTGGAGTGTCTTTGTTATTATTAGCAAACTGATCCATTTCAGCTCTATCCAAAACAAATCATGATTATAATACATAATGCATCAGAATGTAAATGCTTTAAAAACATTGAAATAGATATAGATAAGCATAGAAAATAGATAAGCATACATTGATCACTCATAACATTCAATCCACCTGCCTAATCTTGTGTAGGTCCCCATTGTGCTGCCAAAACAGCTTTGACCCATTGAGATATGGACTCCATGAGTAAAAAGTTAAAGCTGGCTATGATAGAAAAGTGTCAGACCACACAATGTATCACAGCTTGGGGTATTGGCCTGTGTAGCTACAGACCAATCAGAGTACCCATACTGACCTCAGTTTAGCACTCAACACACCTACAGTGGGTATGTAAAGGGGGGCATTTGGCTGATGCTCTTATCCAGAGCGACTTACAATCATTAGTTACAGGGACAGTCGTCCTGGAGCAACTGAGGGTTAAGTGTCTTGCTCAAGGACACAAAGGTAGAAAGTGGGATTCGAACCTGTGACTTTGTGGTCGTTGGGTTCACAGACGAGTGTTTTACCCACTAGGTTACTACCACCCTTACCAAATGCGAGAAGAAGGTGGCTTGTCTGATGAATCGCCTTCTCTTTTACATCATGTGGACGGCTGGGTGTGTGTGTCGCTTACCTGGGAAAGAAATGGCACCAGGATGTGCTATAGGAAGAAGGTGAGACGGCAGAAGCAGTGCGATGGTCTGGACAATGTTCTGCTCGGAAACCTTGTGTCCTGCATTCATGTAGACGTTTCTTTGACACTTATCTAAAAATCATTGCAGACCAAGTTCACCCCTTCATGATAAAGATATTCCCTTATGGCAGTGGCCACTTTCAGTAGGTTAATGCTTCCTTCCACACTGCAAAATTGTTTGAAAAAGATGACAAAAAGTTTAAGGTGTTGACTTGGGCTCCAACTTCACCAGATCTCAATCTGATCGAGCATCTGTTGGATGTGCTGGACAAACTAGTTCAATCCATTGAGGCCCCACCTCACAACTTAAAGAACTTCTGCTAACATCTTGGTACCAGACACTACAACAAACTTTCAGAGGTCTTGTGGAGTCCATGCCTTGACAGGTCTGAGCTGTTTTGGTGAGGATCTACACAATATTACACAGGCGGATTTAATGTTATGGCTGATTGGTGAATATGCTGTTCCCACACCCTGCATTTCTCCTTTTTCAGCCTTTTAAAAATGCTGAATCATGAGAATTTTATGTGATTTCTTTTTGTGATTACATTGACTGTTGATTTTAGACGCCTGTCATCAGTTCCTGTGGTGTTCCTGGAACAAACTGGTCAGCACAAGTTATTTCCTTCTAGGGGTGTCACAGTGCCTTGAAAAACTGTAATAATGCAATTCAAAAATGTTGCAATTCACCGTGAAGAATGAGCCTTCAGTTCATTATGGAATTTGCATTGCTTGAACACAAAGGTTTGCAAGCAACCAGCGCCAATTAAAGCTCATTAAAGCTTAAAAGACTGTGTCTGTCATATAAAAGACATGTAAAAAAGTGCTGACAGAAATTCACCTGAAATTCTCACAAAAAGGTCTGATGAAAGCACTGACATCATGGATACTGACAGCATGGATAGAGAGGTAAGCTCAAAGCAACAACATAAATTCATCCATTAATCATAATGATGTACTGAGAATCTGGTGCTGTCGAGATCCAAGCAATGTCCTACAACCAGCTCTTCAAGTCTGATACATCACAAAATATATTGTCTATTTTTTTTTTTTTACCCAACTCCTGTCTGTGGCATCAATTACATATAGGAATAACTAATAAAAGCTGCCAAAGGTGCAGCAGATTGAACTATAATATGCTCATTTTTATACACTAGATCTTACACCACCTGATGAAAGTCAGCGCTTTGTCCTGCTCCGTTTTCATCTTGTGCATCATGAAGTAATTGCTTGTTGCTGCTCTGCTATCCAAGCTATTATTTCCCTGTACTTTCTTTAATGGTTCACTACCTGTAAGAGGTAAAGGTTAATATTTCAGTTCTTGTCATTCAAAACAAGTCTCACTAAATATGAATATCCAAAATGGCAACACTTCCCTTTGATGGTTCCCCTCAGACATTTTATAGATGTTCATACTGCCTTTTACCCTGAACCTGACATTCACAATAACTGTAACTTTAACCTTAGCCACAACCAAAAATCTGACCCTAACCTTGGTCACAATCTAAACCTTGATGTTGGATACCACAGCAACTGCCTAGCAACATCATAGCAACCACCTGGAATAGCATAGTGACCTCCTAGCACTACATTAGCAATCACCTGGGATACTACAGCAACCACTTAGCAACATGCTAGTAATCACCTGGCACTTTAATAACAAAGATACAGCACCAGCCAGAACTTGTGTTGAATTTGTAAGACCAATGACGTGTTTGTAGCAGTGTAAACATATAATAGCTGACAACTAATTGAGATTCTGTAATAAAGGCGGTTCTGTAATAATTGTGAAAGTCCTAGCAATGCAGCTGTGTTCGCTGGAGGGATAGAGCTCTATCCAATACCTTTGGGATGAGTTAGATTGGCTTTTGTTATCAAAACCAATCATCCAACATCAGTGCCTGATCTCACTAATACTCTTGTGGATAAACACAATCAAATCCTCACAGAAATGTTCCAATATCTAGTATTAATCCTTCCCAGGAGAGAAAATCTTTGAGCATTTGTAGATAATCTTTAGGGGACCATTAAAATAAAGTGTGACCAAAATAAAGTGTGACCAAAAAATAAACTTCCTCACCATTTGTAGAGTGCTGAGTATTAAAGGCTCTGCCTCGGTTTTCACTCTCAGCTTTGGCTTTTCTTGCAGACTTGATCTGGGGGAAGATCTTAGTGAGGATAATTGAGGTGCAGGGTAGTCTTGAGTCACCATTGCTCTCTTCTGCTCTTTTATATTCTGGCAGAACACTTCTTTTTGCATCTCCCTTGTCTATCTCAGTCTCTGACGAACGTAAGTACTGTAGTTCAGAGTCACTGGACTCGTCAGAACCTGATGAGCTGGAAAACTGAGCTGTGAAGTGGCGAGGAACTGCTGCTTGGTCCAGTGGACAGTCTTCCGTCTCACTGGGAGCATCACTGGCGTAATCCTCATCAGATAAATACGGATTCTGCTCATTGTAATTTAGTTTTGATGCATTAGAGGGTGTTGGACACTGAGATTTGTGAGATTTAGTATCCTCTTCAGCACTACTGTCACTAGAATTGCTATTAAGCAACTGCATCACTTCAGTAGTCAGGCTTAACTTTTTCTTGCTGGGTTCAACACTGACAGTTTGACCATGCAGACCTTTGGGTGAATGACCTCTCCTTTCACACACTCTGACGATACGGTCATTTATCGTTTTAAAGCTCACCCTTTCTTCACATGGCCCAGTGTTAAGGTCATCCTCACTATCTGAATGGATAGCACAGCTTTGATTGAGTCTTTCATTTTGTAATTCGCTATTTCTACTTTTTTGTGAGGAGGTGCTGTCATCATAACTCAAAGAATGAGGCACATTTGGAGTTTGCCTCTTATTACTTGTTGGAATTAAATGATCAGGCCGTCGTACCTTGATGTCATCCGGAGGAACACTATTGCTTCGAGGCCTGTCTGTTGCAAATCTTTGATCATTGGAATATTTGCCTTCACCTTCAGTCTTTATCCTTGAATCCAACAATGCTGGGCTTTTTCCTCTGTCTTTGTCACCATGCTTTAGAGAAGATCTTTGCTGTTGGGCAGAGCTCTTGGCCTTGACCTGCTGGCTACAGGACGCAGGTTGGATTTTCGGTGTACTCTTCCCAATTCTAGATCTGCCATCCCCTTTACGAAGAAAGTTCCTTTTTTCTGTCCCTTTAAGTCCTGTTTTGATCTATGACAGCAAAATCACCATTGACAAATTAGCAGCCAAAACTGATTCTGCATAGCTGCATCATTTACTAGTTAATCTAAATCATAACCTCCTGGTTGCTGGATCACCCCGCTTAACTCTAGACCATGGGCCACCCAACAAAAACCATGCAGCCTGCATTCTCAGGTTTGGGCTTTTGGGGGTAGGCCAGTAGCCTAGTGCAGCGTTTTCCATGCCTGGCCCTGGATCCCCGTGCTCTGCACATTTTAAGCATTTTTCTTGCTCCAAACACACCTGATCCAACTAAACTGGTTATTAACAGCCCCATGCTGAGTTAAACTGGGTGAAATGTTAATACTGGGAAATGGGTAGGTCACCAGGCCAAGGGTTGAGAAACACTGGCCTAGTGGTAAGAAAGGGGAACCAGCAACCAGAAGGTTGTGGTTTCAAATCCCAGCACTAACTGGCTATTTCTAGCTGTGCCCTTGCACAGGGTACCTAACCACCACTGCCCCATTTAGTGCTGCTCTGATGGTAATAATCACACAGCAAAACGACAACATTTCCTTGTAAGCAGAAAAATAGAATGTATACATCACAGTTACACTGAAATAAGTGATTAAATGACTTGATTCCTGTTTTATTTATGTGGAAACTATGTACATATTTGAATCAAATGAATGTACTTTTTTCAGTGCCTCTTGCCGGGTGTGAATTGGAGCTGTTAATGTCAGAGATGTAGATCATTTTTCACACATCTCATACCTGCTTATTGGTGCTTTCAACTTCTTTATCCACTTTGATCTGCTCTTCAACTAGATCTTCAAATGTTTTCTCTTTCAGTCCTGGACAAATAGGCCTGAATAAAAAAAATAGTTGAAATAAACAGACAAAGATGTATTGCACTTCTGGAGACATTTCTTATTTAGAAACTAAACTGAAGCAAATTTCATTTTTAGCAAAGTATACTGTATGCGCACAGTGTAGTTATTGTACAATAAGCCTTATGATTATTTTATGCTTAGGAAATTGCATTTATTAGTTTCTTCTCAAATGTATTTGGTCTGTTTTGGTGTGTATGACCTTTCCTCTGGGTTTGCTGGAAGTTTTCTCCTGATTCCAAAGGGGCTGACAGAGCTCTGCTCCTCCGCAGACTCAGAGCTCTCCTCTCTAACAGGAGATAAGCTTCTGTGCTCTGCTCTGACAGGCTTTAGATGCATGCATTCTAAAACATAGATAACATATTTTTTGCAGTAAAAATGTAATGTATTGTGTTAAACAGGACAAATTTGCTCACATTAGTGCTTTATCAGTGGTAGTATAGAATAAACTTTTTTCTCTTTTGGAAACCAGCCAGCCAAATAGTTTTGTAAAAATTTGCCCAAACTCTTAAACGAATGCCATTTATTATGCACTCCAAATTGACCGGTTAAGTTAAGACATCTTAAAAAGGCAATAAAGCCTCTAGATGGGGTCACATCCTTCTGCCCGCACGTGAATCATTCTTTTTAAGTTCCAAACAAGCTGAGACTTGTCTGAACTAGTTGCTGATGTAATCAGCTTTGAGTAAGAATCTAAAAAAAGATGACAGTAAAAGAACAATAACAGAAATACTAACAAAAAGAAAAACAACTCCCTGGAATAAAATCTCTGCTGCCTGCTGAAAGAAATGGGAAAAATGGAAAACGTGGTAAAGGCACCCTTTTTTTAATACAGTTTCACTGTCTATATCCAGTTACTCTAACTAGCCAGTGTATACCACTCTCTTAAAATATGTTTAACATTCCTGCCAATCATTAGTCACCGGCCCAAACACATCCTTGTCAGTCCAGTTTACTACAGTTCATGACAAATGAGGCATTTACACTGTTTAATTGGCTCTATCTCTCAACTCAAACTTTATTGCACAACCATAAACACACTGACAGACGTTACTCTGTAAAGGAAATCCCCTTCTAGAACCAGCTGAAGGAGGATTGCAAGATGACATCAAAAAGATGACAAATACAGCACAGCTACTAATAGCTGGTGTGGCTGAGGACATTTTTCCGTTGTATTTCTGCTGGGATCATGCTCCCGTGGGACCAGCTGCACATCTCTCAAGTCTGCTGTGACGTGCTGCTACAGGCATGGGAAGCGCTCTGCCAACAAGTCTGAGCAACTTAAAACAGCAAGACAGAGAGCCACCCTGAAGCACTCTGCAGAAGAGCTCTGCACACAGCTTGTGAAAGACCAAGAAGACTGCTTTCAAAAGGCAACTGATTTTGAAAGCAGATCGGATTTGCTTTTTGGATTTTAACTAATTGGACAACTTTTTTCCAGTTGGTCTCCTGGACTTCCAGTTCCACAAAACGTAGGATTTTTGAGCCCAACAAGTGGACAATGGCTATTAACCACCCGAGTGACAACTGTACAGCCAGGAACCCGGATTTGTACAAGTTCTACTTCTCTGTGATGATCACGGAGATCATCCTGGCTCTTCCCTTGAACATTTCGGTGATGTACGTCTTCATCTTTAAGCTCAAGTTCTGGAAATCGAAGAGCAACAACATTTACTTGTTCAATCTCGTACTCGCCGACATCCTGCTGCTTATATGTTTGCCAGTGAGAGCGAACAGCTTCTGGAACGGAGAAAGACGGAGTGAAAATGATACAACGTGCAGGGCTGTCCTCTTCCTCCTGTTCCTGAACCGAGGAGCCAGCATTGCCTTTCTGACCGTTATTTCCATCAACCGCTACTTCAGCGTGGTGCATCCGGGGCTGAAAAACCCCCTGAAGGTTCTGAAAAGGTCATTCCTCATCTCTGGTCTTATCTGGCTCTTGCTGCTCCCGATGACCATACCAACCATGATGAAGACCTTCGAGTGCTGCATCACAGACGAGATCGTGGAGGACAACGTTGTTGTGGACGTCCTCAGAGAGCTTGTGTTCTTCAGTCAGGTTCTGATCCCTTTTGCAGTCCTTGTCTACTGCACCGTGCGCATCACCAACCGGCTGAAGGAGAAGACGGTGGGTGACAGGACCAAGCTGAGAAGGGCCGTGTTTCTGGTCACCTCAGTCATTCTGGTCTTTTCTCTCTGTTTCTTGCCATCCGCCATATCCAGGATGGTCCTGCTCATCCTGAGAGGCCAGGTTGCCCTCAAAGCAGAGGAGATCACGGTTCGAGTTTACGACGGCCTCATGTGCCTTTCCTACTTGGACTGTTTGTTGGACCCGATTGTGTACTGTCTGAGCAGCACAAAGTTCAAAGACGTGTACATATCAACCTATTTTCCTTTTCTAAAGAAAGAAACAGATTCAGATAACGAGTGAACACTGACATTTACAAACACGTGAACCAAAGTCAGCGCAATAAGGAAATTTTATTTAACAAACCTACAATTATCACTAAATGTTTTACTCTGTATTATAGTAAACAATATAAAAAACAACTTTGCAACATAGAGCATTGAGTCAAAAAGTGACTCGTTGTTGTCATGTGTGTGTGCTGTATTATTAGTATCAGTGATGTCTCTGGCTAACCAGAGGTTTTGTTTAATACTTTATGCGTCTTCTTTTATTAGAGTTGACTGTAGAGATGTACAGTTTTTTTTTTTGTATGTCCAGTTCTTTTTTATTATTGTATTACAAAATCATGTACTGTATTTTTGTGATAGATGGTATATATATATATATATTTTTTTTTTATTGTGGTTTGGTATTATTTATACAGTCAAGAACTGTATGTATCATTAAATGAGCCATTTTTCTGCACTGAGTGATATGCCCATTAAAGGCACAACATGGTTATTTAGATGCGACAGCTATCACTGGGTTTCAAGCTTGATCCTATTTGGCTATATTCTCATTAGAGTGCTTCAAGCAGTTTTCTATTATCAGTTTAAAATGCGATGCAACTGAGCTTGACTTTGTTGTAGTTGTAATTTGCTAACAAAATTTATATCACACCAACTATAGGACAACTGCACAACATATAACTGCGCTGTATCTATCGCTCTCACTACAGAGAGTGCAGTTTCTCATCAGGCTGAATGGGTTTTTTGCCAGAATTTGTAATGCTTGTCCAACAGTGGGTGAAAAAAAAATGTTTGTGAGCTGAGCATCCATACGCCAAATGATTGCCTGGGGTGGAAGGAACGTCAACGGGGTCAATGGGCCAATGGGTGTACAATTTTAAATTTCTACATGATTCATGTAATAAATAAGTAGTTTTAAACAAATAGCAAAATAAACAGGTTGAAACTCAGTAGTTCTAAATAGGATGACATTTTGAAATTTAATTTAAATTTGGAAAATAGTTCTGGATGCCTTCTCATTCTTTTTTGTTGGAGCACAAATGGTGAAGTCTTCACCTTTACTAGATTTTAACGCACCGTTTTCATGAAATAAGAGGTGCGGCCATTTGTCTCAGCCTGCTCTGTGTTTGCTTAGCCATCTATTCAGAACTCATTAAACGGCTGCAGGTCAAATAACCTGATGCCGAATTTCTACAAGTAGGAACAAGTGCTGATATGCAGTAGAGGAGAGACTAATATTATTTGTTTAGGACTAAATGGGCAGAGAAAAGGGGAGAAATGAATTGTTTTCAAAAATGTTCATTATTTTTGAGCAGTCATTTAAATGATCCTCATTAGTGAGGCACAGGTCTTACCAGATCCAGGTGCTGGCTGAGAACCACAGGCTGCTTCTTCACTCTCTAATCCAGCTACACTAATCGTAGCGTTGGAGGAGTCCTTCCCAGAATCCAGTAGACTGTCAGTGTGAGCGACTGGATCCCTTTCAGAATCCTGTCCAGATGAATGGTCTCGGCACCAAGTTGCGAAAGGGGGAGATAACATCAGTCCTGAAAGAGAGAGGTGGTAAATTTGACTTGACTACAGAGCACTGACCTATTTTTTGTATTGCACTGCATATTTTTGTAAAAGAGAAAAGGACATTCCATGCAAGCTGTGAAATATTTGGCCAATGTTTTGAAATTTTTGCAATTTTTAAAATCTATCTGTGGCATTATTTCCTTACTCCTTGAAACCCATTTTAGTAATTAGGTCTGTATTGAGTCATTCACCACAAGTCTCTTCACAAAGCTCGCTATAATTAAAGTCAGTCATGCAAGCATTCACACTTGAATGAACCCTCTGAGGTTGCCAAATACGTCTAATGTTTTTAGTTTAACATGCGTCTCAGAATTTGCACAACAGAATTGCAGTAGTTCTAAATATTTATACAACATCATTAACATTACAAAGGAGCATTAACCCAGTATTCAGATCCCCTGTAACTGTGTGAAACTTTATGTTTTTAATAGTGACTTTACGAAAAATACCATATCTATCTTTGATGCATCTTCATAGGATGGGTATTTAATTGCACAAATAAATGATAAATGATACATTCTTTCATAGCAGTCGTCAGTTTTATTTATCTATCAGCTATTGGTCCGTCAGGAACCTCAACTGTATTACTGCAAGGAAAACTTCCTTGAAAAGCAAGAGGAAAAATCTTTCACTCTAAAGCTATAGAGCAGACTTGTTGAGGCATAAACCTGAAGCCTCAATCAGCTGAGTATGAAAGAGTAATGTTTGAATTGCTGCCTGTGGGAAGAACTCTCTATATGTAATGTTTGGGGGGGGTGTTGGTTACGAAGGGGGGAGCGGGGTTACTCTGCAGTTGGAAATGTCACCTTTTTTGACAATTTATTTTAATTACATAATAGGTTTTGACTGAAACCTGGCTTTAGTTTAGTAATTGAAATGCAGAAAACATTTGAAGGAGTAACCCAAAGGTGATGGAAAAGGGGGTGACAGTTCCACAAAGGGGATTTTAAATGTATTTATTTATTTTGCCCTGGGATGACCTCCACCTGCACCCTCCTTTAAATCCTTTAAATGATGGGCATTTTCCATCCGCATTTTTTTCATTATAATTTAATCTCTGAGCCTTAAATGAGTCAGCACTTGTATATAGACATACAGAGCTTTTCTATCCACTCTGCATTTCAACTAAAACGGATTTCCAAGCCAAGTTATTCAGAGTGGCATTTCTTTAACATTTTAGCCTACGGCCCCTTTTATAGACAGTGGGAAGCTTGTCTATTCTTCACAGCTGCCTCTGACCTTCTCAGACTAGAGACATGGTGCTGTTTTCTTTGACTTTAGAGGTAAATGCTTAAGGCTGTGCTGTATAGCTTTGAGTTGAGTTTGGCTGACATGTAAATTCTCACGCACTTTCTGTAACCGCTTAATGCTCATTAGGGTTGCAGGTACCCGGAGCCTATCCCGGGGTCAAAGGGCACAAGGCAGGGACTCACCCTGGGCAGGGTGCCAGCCTACCGCAAGGCGACATGTAAATTAAATGTTAATGTTTACTATCTACCATTTTCAAACACAACTTGAGATATTTTTTTCAGATATGACCAAAGCTGATTTGACAAACTAACAAAATTAAACATGACTACACATCTTCCCTTTTTTTTCTGTTGCCCGTTTAGCACCCCAAAGGACCTACAGCCTCCAGTTTGACAGTGATGGATTTAGAGGGTCCATATTACTGTTACTGTGCCTTTATCCAGTTCTTTATCCAGCGTGCACAGATCCAGTTCAAATATACACATAGCCTTTTGAATTCATACTGATAAATATAAACAAAAAGGATGTATTCCTAAGCATGAACAAAGATGGATAGACCCATACCGGCAATTCCAGTAGATTTTAAAAAGCAGACCATATTGTGACTCCCATCATAATATGGAAGGAAGAAGCATTTCTAATTCACATGTAAAAATATTCTGATGAATTTTCTGGGCTAAATTCAATTTTTATAAGGAATCTTATCCAGCTTGAAGGATCCCATATTGGCGCGGCTGGTGGCCTAGAGGTTAGGGAGTTCGCCCTGAGGTCAGAAGGTCCTGGGTTTGTATCCCGGGACTGCTAGTGGCACCACTGAGGTACCCTTAAGTAAGGTACCGTCCCCACACACTGCTCCCCGGGCGCCCCTCATTGGTGGCGGCCCCCTGCTTCACTTGGTGAATAGGTTAAACGCAGAGAAAGAATTTCACATTGTTCACATTATGTGCTGTGCTGTGGTGTGTTCACGCATGACTATAAGGGGCCACTTTACTTTTATCAAATATACCATATTAACTCCTGGGAGAGTTTTCAGTCCTTGCTCTACTGCAGTGATTCATACTTTTCAGTGGACTTCATGTTGTAATGCTTATGGGAAAGCTACACAGATCTGTGATGTAATGTGTCACTCACAGAACTGCACTAGTTTGACAGGTGAATTGCTCAAGATCAGTCAAAATGGGGAACGTCTTCCTCCTTTAAAAAAACAAATTCCCAGTATTGCAAATATAGGGTGTGTTTTCCATTTAGATTGTTAACATTAACTAGATTAATCTAGACCAGAGACTGAATAGTGTGTGTGTGTGTGTGTGTGTGTGTGTGTGTGTGTGTATATGTGTGTGTATGTGTGTGTGTGTGTATGTGTGTGTGTGTGTGTGTAATTTAGTAGTTTCATTTGGACTGTCCACCTTATACTCACAAAGTGTACTTGTTTGACAGACGTGTCATGCTTTATTGACCTACCTGGGCTCAGAAAAGACAGTAGTGTGTTCTGTGCGTGAAGAACCTTCTGCATCTGCTTCAGCTGAAGCTGTAAAAGCTGCTCCTGCTGAACAGATCACAGGAAAGACACAAAACAAGCCTGGTGTAGTAGCATGGAGGATTTGATCCTGTTTATAATGAAGATTTGTGAGGCACACAGCTTAAACATTACTGGACCAAAAGCAGATAAAATCATTTTAATTTGGTTTAGAATTAGCTGTCCTTCTGTTGTTCTGTATTTGTTTTTTTCCTTTTTTGTAAATGTTTTCCTGATTTTTTGCTTTATTATAAGGGATCATGCTCTTTTAACTTTATGCTCACGTTTATGTATATGCAGAGTGACTCACACTCATTAAAGTAGTGTGTTTGCACGGATGCTGAATCAAACCTCAGTTTAATAAAATACAAATGATGATGATAATGATTATTATTACTATTATTATTTATTTACTTACTTATTATTGCATTTTCTTGACATGTATTTGTATGCATATACTGATAAATATTTGTGTGTCTGTGGACACTCCATTTAATTATTGACCCCCCTTCTAATTATTAACAGGTGTATAAAATAGAGCCATGTATTGTCCACAGACAAACATTAGTGGTCACACCAAAGAGCTCAGTGACTTTAAACACCTTCGCCACAAGTCAGTTTGTGAAATTTCTGCCTTGCTGGATCTGCCCCGGTGTGTATCATCCATGTGAACCAGTTATTGCCCCCTAATCTTACGCAACTGAAACTAAATGCTTTCACATCCCTGTGGAATTTTGGCCCACTTCCTTCTGTAGAATCACTTTATTCCAGCCACAGTATGAACTGCGCATGAACTGCCTGTTTGAGGTCTCAGCCCAGCATCTCAGTGGGATTTCAATGCTGTTGTAAATTGGTAATCAGTTAAACACTTCACCTGTCAGTGGTTTTAATGATCTGTGCATAAAGTGGTGCAAAATATCATTTTAGAGAATGGAATCAAAAGGGGACGAGATCACACAGCTCTGAGTCTCAACAATATTGCCGTACACATTACTGCTACAGTCCTCAGATACTTTACTGGTAAATAGTACTGTAATTTACAGGGTAAAGATTTGAGTGAAAGCACAATATTACACAGCACAACAGTTCATACCTCAGAATAGAACAGTTGTAATGTTCTTCTTGTCGTTTACCTGTTTTTTGGCTTTTTGTAACGTTCTGTGTTCTCCCTGTTTTCTTGTCTATGTTGTTGTTTACATTCTCCATGTGCCTTTGTTTATGTGCCTGTTCCATGTGTGTATGTTTTGGTCTTGGCCCTGCCTCCTCATTTGTATTTCCACCTGTGTCTTGTTCCTGTCTCCTCCCCAGTCCAGGTGTTTTTATTTCTTTAGTTAGTGTATATACAGCCCCTGTCTTCAGCCTAGTTTTTATTGTTCTTAATGTTGGATTGGTGTTTTTGCTTGATGGTTTTGGATTAATGTTTTTGCTCAGTTTCTCTTGCCCTTACTATCTCTACTCAGAGATTTTGGATTGGCGTTTCTGCTCTGTTCTTTTTGCTCTGTATTTTGTCCTGCGCTTCTTGCTGTGTTTTTGCCCCCCTTGTGTTCGGGTTTATAGATTTTACTCCCCCTGTCTCTTTCTGATTTTTGTTTCATTTTGTTAGTCCCTGTGTCAGTTTAGTGTTCTGTTGGTTTCCCATTTGGTCTCCTTGTTCTTTTGTTATTAAATCCCTTTTTGTGGTTACGTCCTACTCCATGCTCAACGTTTCCTCAAGACAACAATGTCATTATGATTCGCTATGTATACACTATATGTCCAAAAGTATCCAGACACCTGATCTAAATTTTGAGATCAGTAATGTGCAAACTACAGTATGGTGCTGTGGAAAGCTAATACCAAGTAATTACCTGCATAAATATATAATATTTATGGTACGCTGCCAACACTTTCTGAGTTCTAAAGAAGCCTGAGAAAATTGAACAATTGTACAAAACACATTTAACAAAAATTAGAAATATGTTTGGGAAACAAACCACCATTGACAGCAGCAGATTAGGCTGGGCAACACATACAGTCATCTGGATTACCACAGTATATCATGGCCTAAATACAAATTTCCAGAATAACCCACAAAAACTGGCCACTCTTACAGGAAGAGGTGGGCAATAACTGTTTGTATTTATTCAGTTTCATGTATCTAGTCACTATTTACATATTTGGCCTTTTTGTAGTACTTTCAAACTATGATTTTCCTCCATTTAGATCCTTGGCATCTTGTTCCTTATTCCTTTTTGGGTTTAATTCTGCACCAGATCCCACTACACCCTATTGCTCCCACCTCAGCATTTTATTTTAGACCAAAAAGATCACATAAAGAAAAAAAGAGCCAAATTAACTACAAAGCAGTTTTGTAGTGACCTTATACTTTTTATTGCTCAAGGGTTTGGTTGCATGTGCACAGATTAAGACTGGTAGTTTTGGATTTAACTGTAATTCTAGTGGTGATTCACAACTGAAAATAATTTATAGGCTTAACACAGTCTGGATGACTAATCCTTATAGTTTAGGCAGTTACTTTTACTTCTGCTTGAGTATTTAATTTAAGTGACAACATTTCTAGGAAAATGTGGTTCTGTACTGACCTCCTCAGGGAACCTGTGGCCTTTGAGATGTTGGCAGGTACAGCTGGACAGCGCCTCCTTCTGGACACCACCTTGGTTGACTGGCTCAGATGTAGAAACTGGACATAAATCCACCACAGGTGCATTTTCTTCTTCTTTACAACTCTCTCCAGCACCTTCCATACTGGGAGCATTGAAGTAGGAGGTCAGAGAAGCTTCACTTGACTTCAAATTTCTCCCGAGATCAGCTGGTGTGACAGAAGCTCCATTTTGGGGTATTTTTGCTGACATCGGCCCTGCAGGTTATGAAACAGCGTTTGGGTAAAAGTGCCAAGACAGAAACTGAAGTATCAATGCTCTAAAGCAAAAGTAGACATGTGGTGTCTTTTCTGAATGAAAGAACCTAAATAACACACAATCAGACACATAAATCCATAGTTTCAGACAAAAACACACTGTGTAACACAAAATACAAACTAGTTTTTACAGCCAACTCAATGCTGTACACATTTAATAACAAAATAAACAGGTCATACCTGTCCTCTAATATTTTTGACCAGGAATAAACCTCCACACCCGTCTCTGGCCTCCGTTTAGTTGCTCTTTGAGTAGTTATAGTAACTGTAAACAGTGCGTGTGGAGACGCTGGCAGACTAACCTGACCTGTTATGCTTTACTAATGAATGTTAATAGTGGCTATTAGAGACAAAAGTCTCATGTATTCAAGGCTGTCAAAGAAAAGGGCAGATTTATACTCTATACATCTACTAATGACCCTTTTAAAAGGAGTAGTTTAGTTTACAGTTTTTTCACAGCTGTAATCAATAAGCAAACTCATTTGGTTTAGATCTGCAGTTGGATGGTAACGTTGATAATTAACACTGGAGCTTAACAGTCAACCCTAATTGCCTAATCAATTCCATAAAAGTACCATCACCTAACCAAACTTTGGATATTTTAAGTGAATGATGGGAACCGACTCCCATAAGAGTGTTGTTTTTAGTCACTTAATACAAGTAAGAATGTTAGGATGAAAGTTAAAGCTGACTTGAATAAACCTTTAAAAAGCTGCTGCTGTAAAAAGAACAGGCACATTCAGTTGAGAACAAACATGTTGCATTCTGAGTGATTTGTTTTTTAGAAAGTCTATTATTTATTTTATTATTTTATTTTAAATGGACATCACAGTAGCATTAGAATTGTGACATACATTTATGCATAAGGACCACATGCACTGTGTCTAGTGTTGGTAGCAAAATGCTACAACTTTCAGTATAAATTAAATGTTTAATACACGTATGATAGTGTTTGATGTTTTTACACTGAATCTTTTTATACCAAACATAATGTAAATTTGTGGTATTATGGAAAGTATATGGTCTAGAACAATTACATTGAATAATTTAAGTGATATATGTGCACACAGATTAATCACAGGTCAAAACAAATCATTTGGCTGAATGATAAAAGGCAGCAGTGGTAAAATGAAGAGCCGCTTGGGAGCTGAAAGAGTCGACTCTTCTTGGTGAGCTGAGCCAAATGATCCCGATCACTAAAAAGAGCCTGAATTCCCATCACTAACAGACAGTTTAGGACACAGTGGCCGTTTCTCAAAATATGCTCTTCGCATTTAGCAAACAACAAACATATTTAGAAATGTTAATAACCAGGCACTGTAAAAGTAGATGTTCTACCAGTTTTCCTTTCATCACTGATAAGACTCAAAGGAAACTGAATTCATACTTACGCAGCCCTGTCTTTTTATGTGGACGATCCTGCTTTCAAAAAGATAGATTGTTGCTGGACTTTATGTGAAGAAAAATATGTATTAATGAATACTTTGGAATGCAGTGGTCTACATTTTATCACTTTAACACTTTAAATAATGTTTTTAAAATAAACTGGCTATTTCTTGATAATCCCAGTCCCAATATATATATATATATATATATATATATATAGTACTGTGCAAAAGTCCTAGGCACCTGTGCAAATTGTTTGAAACCATTTATATCAGCAGTGGGTTTGTTTCTGCCAGCAAAAACACAAGAGAAC
>JBBPCZ010000163.1:2624455-2634530 GCA_037974445.1 Brycinus macrolepidotus | reverse complement strand
CCAAACTGTGTCCACAAAGTTAGAAGCATGGTACTAGCACCTTAATGCGGGAGTGGGTGGGGACTGAGAACAGCCACTAAGATTGAAATGTAGTGCTGTAAGCGCTTTACACCATGTACTTGTCCCACCCCAGTAACGCACTGTTTCAACTTCTGCAATCAGGCAGAAGGTTCTGTACTATCATGGCTAAAACAGAGAGACTCAAGAGGACGTTCTATCCTCAGGCCATTAGAGTCCTAAATCAGAACATGCTGTTTAATTTAAAATTGTACTTATTTTTTATAATGTTTGCACAGTCAAAAAATGAGCGGTTCAGGATACATTTCACTGCACGTTGTACTTGTATAACTATACATGTGACAAATAAAGAATCTTGAATCTTGAATCTTGTACACATGGCTGAAAACAGTGTAGAAAATGTAAAGTATAAAGTGGCCATTTTTGTCATGCGTGAGCACAGCACACAGTGTGAACAGTGTGAAATTCTTTCTTTGTATTTAACGCATTCACCAAGTGAAGCAGCGGGCAGCCAGCAACGCAAAGTACCTCAGTGGTGCCACTGGCAGTCCTTGGATTCGAACCCACAACCTTCCGATCACATGGGCAACTCCCTAACCACCGGACCACCAGCTGCCCATTACCGTGGTTACTATTGTTATCACCATTTGTAATGTCTACAAACATTCAGAAACAATATAAGGCCTTTTGTCATCAGGGCACGAAAGTAGTTGCTAGGGCAAACACTGTTTTTTAAAGACAGCTGGACACAGTCAAGACCAACTAGACCAATGGCCAAGGCCGAGAAAACTCAGAGTCCAAAAACCAACCAGTCCAAGATGAGTCAGAGACAAAAGACAAAAGAACGGGTCCAGTTCTACAGTCCCGCTTTCCACAGCTGTATCTTCATGCAGTTGTGCTTTACCCCCAATGGATTACAGTTAATTTTCAATACTGATGCATTTAGAGCCGCTCTATGATCTGCCTCTCACCTTTGATGTAGTACTTGGCCTTGGTGGAGGAGCCAATCTTCCTGCAGTAGGAGGCGTCTCTCTTCACTTGGCAGATATTAGCTCCCTGGCACTGGCACTGTGCCAAGGAGTTGTTCTGGATGCCGGACAGCTGGATGTGGTAGATGTAGCGGTCACCGTTGGGTCGGATGTCTCCAGTGGCTTTGTGGAGGCTAGAAGTGAACAAAGCAAAGAGGGGGAAGGCCTAGACATTAGTTCAATAAGTTTAATGTGTTGTCAATTTTGAGTTGAATTCAGTTGCATTAATGTGCCAAATTACTAAAAACCATTATGCTGCTTGCAGATTAATCTTTGACCATTTTGTCACTTGGCCACCAGAGCCTACGGTATGCAAACTACAGTGCTTTGAAGAACTGCTTCGTTCTTCTTAATAAAGTAAATTATTAATTAAACTTTTGAACTTATAAAGGTAGTAAGACACTAAAGGCAGTGGATTACATGGGTTTTACCCAAATAAGAGGGGGGTTACTCTGCCTAACAGCCCCCTTTACTGTACAATATGAAAGTTCTGGAGATTGCAGTCAGAACTGATGATGCCGTTATTAGCAGTAAGGACCTGAAGTAGAGGGCTCCCAGGCTGACGGTGGCTCCTGTCTCTGGAACTTTGATGGTGCCGTTCTCGATCTCCACTTCACGCTGCTTCACTGCACAGGCTGCACGAGTCTCCCACTCCACCCAGAACTCACATGAAGCCTTGTCCTCACTACAGAAACACACACCCACACACACATACAAATCTCAGAAAACAAAAACTAAACTTAAAGGGCCACTTAAGAATCAGACTGAAAGTTTAACCACGACTACATCTGTTGTAAACATGCCTACTCGATTCCTACAGTGGTGCTGCAGAACATAAACTTCTGGTCTAAAAATCAGGAAAGCCTACTTTTGATGATGCATCTTGAAGGTGGAATGAACTTTTAAAAAACTACAAGCACTGTGGAGTGGATTTTTAGGCGGTGGGCTGTTTGAAATATTTTGTTAAGCTAAAGTTACTCGTTGAAAGTTATGTTTTATTTCATGTCTGCATTTCTTAGCCTTTACACCAAAGGCTATGTGAGGGGTCAGTATTTGTCATAGAGGGTGGGAGGTTTCCATCAGGGTATTGTAGCCAGAGCACATTAATAAACAAAAATAAAAAAATGATATAAAACAGTGAACTGGGTGAAACTGATGAGCCTGAGGGAGGCAATGTTCTGTTATACCTTATATCTTATAACACCACAGTGTATTAAATGCTAGATTTAGACCGAAACTGCACCTCCAACCTAAAGTTCACAACATTTCACAAAGGTGTAACGTAGTGGAGCAAAGGGAAAAGATCCTTTGCATAACATAATAAAAATGTTAACTGCCAACACTTGGTTAAGCATCCCTTAAGTAAGCAAATCAACAGTTAAGATACAGAGACTTAAAAGGACAACCTTTTGATTTATAAGTCAACTATACTGCACATAGAGGGTAAAGGCCGCTGATGTGCCCTGTCGCTCCATGCAGTGTCAAAAAACAATGAAACCACTTTTTTAATTCCTATGCCGCATACAACGGCACTTCTCTGCACTGTTCAATTTCTTATGCACCACAGTGTATTTTGCTGTATTCAATTAAACCCAGAATGAAACCATAAAAATCATGTAAAGCCTAAATAAACAGATGAAAGCTATTGGTATGATACTTAACATTAAAGTCTAGTATCTTTTTCACCTCAGCTTGGAGACAGTAATTTGTGAAGAGTGAGTAAGCTGAAACGTAATAAATTCATTCATTCATGTGAAAAGTTTTATTTTACTGAATACTGAATTTTTCCCCCCAGAAAATTACTTTTTCAGACTAGTTTAGGAATTAAGTAAGTTCTACAATGAACATGCTTCTGGACTTGGCTTCATCACGTAGCGAGACTGACAAACACTGAAACCTTGTTTTATTTTCTGGAACTGTTCCACTTTGCTGGACTCACCGTAGGAGTCTTGGATGGCCCACAGTGGTGCCACACGTCAGCTGCACAATGGTTTTGGCCTTGAGAGAATTCCCACACACAGCATCTCCCAGAGTGTAATTCACCTGAATCTTTCCATCTGGGGAGACAGGCAGAGGAAATCGGTTTTTGGCTAGTTTTTGTTGTATGAGTGCAAAGGGAGAGTGTAGTGTAGGAGTGCACTAACCGACTGATCCCATGATCTGAGTGTGTACCCGTCCCAGAGTCTCAGTCTTCCCACTACTGAGTCTGCGGCACACTGCGGCTCCATCCGGACAGTCCGTCAGGCCCCCGTGGATCCCTTGGCACAGGTTCATATAGTACCTATACAACACATAGTACCATATAGTTCATGTAGTATAATGTCTGTCCTAATCTAGCTGGTTTATTATATATTCACAGAGATGTGTTCTCATACACAGGATATGGGGGTCCTCAGCTGTTCCTTTTAATAGAAGCCTTCCACAGTAAAGATGTAGGCCAAAGAGTTTAACACTTTTTCTTGCTGAAATTTAGCAGATATTACAATACTCAATAAACGTTCCATAATTTCAATTATTACAGTTATATATTTAAATAAGCTATCACCAGGTGGACCGATAAAAAAGGAGATCTAAACAGCAACGGAATTTAGATTATAACAGGTACCACTGGAAATGCGCTGTTATGGGTCTATATTTGTAAAGTGGCATTTGGCAGACGCCCTTATCCAGGGACAGGGACAGGGACAGTCCCCCTGGAGACACTGAGGGTTAAGTGTCTTGCTCAAGGACACACTGGTAGAAAGTGGGGGGGTTTGAACCTGCAACTTTGTGGTCATCGGGTTCACAGGCAAGTGTTTTACCCACTAGGCCACTACCAAAACAAAACCCTATTTGTTTTATTGCATTTCAAAATGCATGAAAAAAGAAAAAAAAAATAGATTAATGACAGCCATTGGGGAAAACAAAAAAAAATGACTTTAGATTACATAGTGCTATGTAGGTGCAGGAAGGTGTTTACTCACGCATCGTTCTTGTCACTATTGCTGAACTTCCATGGTTCAGTGAGGGAGGAGAGAGTGCGCAGGTCGTAGGTCTGGTGTTGGCTCACCAGTTTGCACTCCATTTTCTTTGGTGGACAGACCACACTGGTGGGCCAGTTGAAGGTGCTGGAACAGCCCTGTGTCTCCTCTAACAGCTGGGGGCTCCCACGGCCCGCCGTGCGGTCACAAATGAAGAAGATGGATGACTGCCTCTTAGCGGTAACTGAAAAACACAAGCATTTGTCCTGTAATGCACTGCATGTTGAAAGATTATGAAAGGACAACACCAAGCACGTCAGACCTCTCTCTGGATTTTCACAGGTGATACACAGGATTCTCAGACCCCCAAAGAAAGTTTTTTTTTCGTTTTTTTTTTTCCTCTCAATTTTGGACGAATGTTATTACGGGGACACGTTTTCTCCAGCCAGGGGGCGCTATTAGCACACAGGCATGAACACCAGCGGGGTCTAACAAACACACACATTCTCAGCAGCATCTTTCAAAACTCAGAGTTGTTTGTGACCAAAAGATGTTGAGTTACTCAAAATTATACTACTTAATATTGATGTTTACATTCAATATTATAACATTTTATAAAAGTATTTCATCACATGAGTTATTGTTTAAAGCATGTAAGCTAAAAACCACACATGTAGGCCTAAACTGCAGCAGACCATGTCTGTGTATAGCTAGTCTACTAGTCTAGCTCACACTGCTTTACAGTGTAAACTAAAAAAAAAAATAAAGAAAAGAAACAAGAGATACTGAGTAGATTAAATGAAAGAAACGGGAACAAATGTTTTACTGTGAAAGGCTGCAAAGTACCTAAAGATACAAGGCCAAAAATGGCCATTTATCTTTCAGCCTAAACCTGAAAGTGTTTTTTTAAACCATCTCCAGTTGAAAAAAAAAAAATCACAGAAATGACTGAAATTCTGGTGTGTCCTTGATTTTCCTCAGCAGAAGTGTTCAATGGTGCTTAGTGAAGGAAGATCTGAAGCTCTGAGGGCAGCGCAGATTTAACTGAGAACATCACGTCTCACCATTGGAACAGAATCCCCATTTCCGGTCTGTGTCGTAGTTGGCGGTGGTGGCGCACCACTTTCTGCCGTCGTTTCTGCCGTCGACCGTGCACTCGGTGTAGGACTTTTTCATATAGGTGAAAGGAAAAACACACCCGTCTCCCGCTGTCGTCACTGTGAAGAGAACGGCAGGATTCCATAAACACACCCCACACTCTCAACTCACATGAAACTAAAGATGCACCAGTATCTACACTACCAGCCAAAATTTCTGCACACCACAGGTTTTAGCACTTATCCATTTATTTCATAAACTGCAGATTTTTATTCTTGTTAAACAATGGAAAGTTGTTGATTGAACAACTATAAATGTCTCTGAATGTAAAGGAGTGCATGAATCAAGGCCGCTGTGCAGACGCAGGACTGACCTGAAGGGCAGGCGTCTCCGCCGCCGTACTGCATGATCACAGCCTGCTGCTCCCAGCTGTAGTTCAGACTCATGGCCTTGCTGATGCCAAAGGAGGAGGTGGAATCACCGGACACCAGACACACGGGACTGTTCTTACAGCCTTTATCCGTCACGGCTCCACACACGTTCATCTTATAATAACCGGTTGAAGTGCGAACCTAGAAAATATAACAGGATGAGCTCAAGTACTAGGCAAGGGTGTAGAATTCCCTACCAGTACCCAGTGACTACTGAACTGTCCCTGGGAATAATTTTAACTACCTAACTAACTACCTAACTAAATAAATAAAATAAAATAAACAGAATAAATAAATAAACAGAAAAACGTTGTTTTCTGTCAGTCTTTGAAACACAAACAGTTAACAGCTCTGTTTCTCTACTGTGAGTCATACTTTCCTAACCCAGTATCGTTATCTGATTGGCTGTGATTAGCTGAAGCTGAATCTGGCCTTAAGAAGCACCAAAGCTCAGTGCAGTATTTGTGTGGATGCAGGTGAGAAAGAGGACGTCTTTCTACTAACAATTTTGTGCTCAAAAATATGGAACACATCGCATTTGGTGTTGATCCAGTAAGAGACTAGTGTTGCATGGTAAACCAATACTCAAAAAGTACTGCGATAACCCATCCTTGTATTAATGATGTGGATATAGTTATTTTTCATGTTTAGATCATCGGTTTTAAAAGGTAACAGCACCTGCAGAATATGAAGAAATGAGGTTGGCTCAAGACTTTTGCACGGTGCTGTAAGTCTTAACATTTGTTTTAAAAATTGCTGCACCAAAACAATTTGCCGATGTTTGTGTGCCAGCTGAAAGGTACCTGAACGTTCTCGGACAGAACCGAGAGATCAAAGGTGTACTGCAGATTTGAGACGTTCAGCAAGCAGCCCCGGGCCTCGACCGTCTCTGGACACACCACAGGAGTGGCCCATTCAAACACATACATGCAGTCCTGCTGGCGAATCATCACTGGAGAACCCTGCAAAGACAAGGGAGAGCCTCATACTCAGATAAGAACGCATGTGTTTTGAATCCAGAACACAGAGGAGTGTCAGAGTGAAACTCACCAGCTCTGTGCCTCTCTGACAGGTGAAGAGGATTTTGGAGGTGTAATTGGCGGAGGGATCCACAGCGCAGGGCGTACTGCTTTTGAAAGAGATCTCCACCTGGAAAAGGGAAAAATGAATCAGGTCCATGTGTAGGACATACGGGGCCGTTTTTTTATATTCTGCTCCGACGGAAAGCGCGATGCAAAGTGGTTCTGCTAGTTTCATTCCAGTGCATTCCTAGAATTTAGAAACGTGCGGGTGCACAATGCTCATTGCGGACATACATACGCACTCAAAGTGCACTAATGGTTTTTGGATTTTTATTTCATTTATATATGTTTATTTCATTGATCTATACATATTTCATTTATATACTGGTCCTGTCACGTAATCATATTGTTTAATGAAACACCAAAAATGTAAGTAAAGAATAAGCTGTGTAATAAAAAAAATAAAAACACACACCAGGTTGAGGGTATTCATTGGAACATTTTGTAAATAGTGGGAAAAAAGAGTTACATTTAAATATAGAGGCAGTGGTGTACGATGCACAAGCAGGTCTGATCTGGTTTGCTGGGTAAACACAGCTCCACCCCACCTTTATTGCATGTTACACCCAAAACACACCTCAGAATAATTAAGAGAGTTGCGACAACTTTTTTGCATGTTGCGCTGGCATCAAGTCTGTTTTCTTCTGCTGACAAAACAGCAAAATGGATTTGGACACGCCCATTAATTTTAGTTTCACCTTGTGCTTAATACTTTGCTTCAGATAGCCAAAATAAAGCCCATAAAAGGGAAATAGAAATAAAACATTTCCCCATTCTCAAATTAAATAGGCTCAAAATAAAAAACAAAATAACAAAGGTAACACTTCATTTGGATAGTACACTTATGATGCTTTGTAGATACACAAAGTTAAATTCCACTTAATACCTATTACATTCATCTAAATTTCCTTTAATGCTAAACCTGGGCCTTACTTTAACTTTAACCCAAAACCTAAACCTAATCATGGTCCAAATACTTACCCTAATCCCAACATTGTCAACAATCACCAGACTAATCATTTTGAAAAACTGTTTATAGTTAAAGTCATAGTGGCCTAGTGTGTAAAACATTTGCCTGTGAACCCGCTGACCACAAAGTTGCAGGTTCAAACCCCCCACTTTCTACCATTGTGTCCTTGAGCAAGACACTTAACCCTCAGTGTCTCCAGGGGGACTGTCCCTGTAACTAATGACTGTAAGTCGTTCTAGATAAGGGCGTCTGCCAAGTGCCACTTTAATAGAGGGCTACACTGAACTATCTATATAAAGTGAGACCAAAATGAAATGAAAATATCACTAAAATATAAAACAGAGTGATCACCTCATCTGTGGTGGGGTCATACGTGGGAGGGGAGGTCACACGTCCAATGTCCTGCACAAGGGAAAAAAAGGCAGTTAAAAAGACTTATCAAACCAGAATGAAGAACTACAGAACTTTGCTACAGAAAACAAGGTTAGTAAAACAAACTACACAGAGAAGACACACAAATGACATAAAGGGCTGAAAACATCAATCTCACAAACAAGCAATTTTTTATTAGAGCCTCAACTGACAAGTTAGCAAATGCAGAGACATTTTGATTTCCACCATTCCACCAAAATACTGCCTACAGAGAAGCGCCTTTATCTAATTAACTTACTATGGGGTCCCCATCAGCAGGGTCCATGCAGACTGCTGCTCCAGGGGGACATGTGACCCCCGGAATGGGGTTGAGTGGCTGGCAGATGTTGATGTAAAAGTCAGGAGACTTGTCCTTGTCCACGTCCTCGTCTGTGGCCGTGTAGTAACCATTCAAGTGAATCAGAGGACTCAGGTCCAGCAGGCTGGTTCCGTTCCAAACCGAGCACTTCACCTAAACACCAACATTTTCATATGGGACACAGTGCACATCCACAACCTGAGGCCATTTTTAGTGAATTCTGGTAGGATGATGAGTTAAAAGGCCTAATGAGAGTATCTGCATACAGACAGAAGTAAAGCACATTCAGTACTATTGACTAAAGCTAATATCACTTTTTTTTAATACATATTTTCTATTTTTATTTTCTATACTATTTAATATCCTATTGAATATAATCTCAAATGCTCTATCAGAATAAGAAAAGTTCAAGACATTTCTCAAGACATTTCACTTTAATGCCTAAAGGGGAAAAAATGATATATCACTAAATAATAAGATATCTCCATAAATAACAATAATCATTTTTAATATTACATTATTTCTTAGTGAGTATTATTAATAATACACCACTTCTACACTACTCTACTAAAAGATCAAACATCACTGCTAAAAAATTATTTTCTCATTAAGCTTTAAAATGCACGATCCTACACAACCTGGCAACACTACATTGGCTGCTGTGCTACTTGAGTGTGTAAGTGATGAGCAGAACTGAAGAACAGAGCAAAGAGCAGAAAAAGAGCTGGATTTAAACCTTGTCTAAAAAAAAATAAAAAAAATAAAAATGCTTTATAAGGAAGCACACGCTAAACTCGGTTGTGTCTGCTGAACAGCAGCCGACAGCTCACTTTCATTTATTCTCAGGAATAAACGTGTATAATGAACAACTCTCAATCTCTGGGGTTTAATGACTGAGAGGAATAACCACCACATCTCTTATATGCATAACCTCGACTCGTACTTAGTACAAGATGCAGACGTCAGAAGCCCGGATGACCCTGCATTTACTTCAAGAAATGTTTAAATGATTGCAGGATTGCATAATAACTAAAGGCCACAAAGCACGATGGATATCACATGTGTAAAGTGCCCATTCACAGCACACCGTGTGAACAGTGTCAAATTCTTTCTCTGTATTTAACCCATTCACTAAGTGAAGCAGCGGGCAGCCAGTGACGCAGCACCCGGGCAGCAGTGTGTGAGGATGGTATCTTGCTCAAGGGTACCTCCAGCTGGCTCTATGGATCCCATCCCATGCACGTGTGTGTGCCAGCTACATTTACTGTTTTCACATATCAGTCTTAACATTCATTTGAAGACTTTACAAGCTGTATTCACTACAATGTACAGACAGCTGTTGGTGGAGCTGCAAGGGAATAAGGACTAGTACTGCAATTGCACTTTATGTACACACTGTGGTACATATCCTGTATTTCTTTGTATTTTTTTGTACATAAGTTCTAGATTGTATATCATATTGTATTGTTCATTTGTATGCTTATACATTATCGTATATGTGTGTGTGTGTGTGTGTGTGTGTGTGTGTGTATATATATATATTACATATTATATAATATAGGAAATATTGAATGAAACCTGATATATATGGAACGAAAGCAGATATATATGGAACGAAAGCAGATATATATGGAATGAAACCTGATATATATGGAATAAAAACTTGATATATATGAAACGGAATCGGATCTTTCACTGTGTAATCCTGGTAAATGGGTAAAATCCCGTCTTGATGAACAGAGTGTAGGATGTCTGCCT
>JBBPCZ010000163.1:2569914-2581694 GCA_037974445.1 Brycinus macrolepidotus | reverse complement strand
GTAGTGAAGCTTAATTTATTGTTGAGTAACTGATAGCTTAGCTCACTACACTTTACCAGTAGCTTGCCCAACACTGGATGTTAGTGAAATGTAAGCAAAATAGCCATTATCCCCAGTTCTAACCACAATCATCTCTCATTCCAATCTGTCACAATGATGCAAGCAAAAACCCCTGTCAACAAATTGTAATTATAGCCCCAAATATTTCAAGATCTTAAAAACACCTCTGTTGATATATCAAAGTCTGACTTCTGCCAGAAAATAAAAGCTTAAAAATTGTATATTTAGTTTTCAGCTTCAATCTATTGGGAAGATCCGCTACTGTATGGATGCTGAGTGCAGTTAACAATCTTTGTTTCTTAAACCATTTTTACAGTTTTATTATTATCACCATTTGTTAATTTATCTTGTATAATAAACTGTTTACATATTGAACGTATTTTTTGTTTGTATTTATTCCTGTGTGTTAGGAAGGGAAAGGAAGGTATGAATAGGTACAGGACTGTATTTTTATTATGATACAATAAAACTCTGAAACCCTTAAAAAAAAAAAATCTTCATATTATGGTCAGTATTGTCATTCCTCAGTGTACATTGGTATGGAATTTGTTTTTTCAGACTAATTTTATTTTAGATTAGATTAGATTTCTATTTTGCAGGTGGGGATTGCAGGATACATTAGATATCTACATGTTTTTCTTTTTCTTTTCTTTGCTTATTTCAAAATATATTTCAAATTAGCGGATGTTTTGCTTAATATAATCATTTAATCCCACAATATTTACAAAATCATTATATTAATCATCAACAATTATGACATTTTCAAAATAAATACCCATGATGTTTCACAGACAGGACAACAAAACCATATACGGATGGCTATCAGTGATATAAATGTAAGCATATTAGTAGAGGAGAAGCGATTATTAATTGTTAATTGTGCAGAGAGATTGGGCTAAAAGTGTCCCATAGCAGCATGTATAAGATAAACATTTATTAATCCCACAAGTGGGAAATCTGCATGTATAGGTAGGTGGGGGAGCCAACACCTACCTAGGAGGGTTGGAAAGTCTTCCAGAATGTTGATGACCTTGCAGATGCAGCACTTCTGGTTGGAAGTGTTGATGGTGGATCATCAACAGATATGGAGCAGGCTGAAAGGTCTCAGCAGCACACTATGCTGAAATCAAAAGACGTTTTGGAAGAGATGAGGAAGAAATTTCTTGAAATACGGGATGTGATCCAGGATGCCCCAGATTGGGACGAGGGATAGAAACGCCTAACTTGTGGAACAAGGAGGTTCAGTAGCTTCAAGGAATGGCAAGAAACTCGGCTCTTTATGATCAAATTATAAATTATAAACGAACCCCAACTCCTGCGTCCTCCTCGCCTTAACCAAACAGAGGATCTACAGTAGGTGAGTACATTCTGACTCAGACTGTTGTGTGGATTCTTTGGACATTGTCCAGAGTTCACGTGTGAAAACAATTGATAAACCCTTAGAATGTGAGTGGCACGGATACGTGTCGGAAGCGCTACAAATGGTAAATTGTCATCGGTAAAACAGCTCCTTATATGGAAGTTCCCCCAGTTTGAGTTGGTGTTTGAGGTGTCAGACATCATGCTGAGCTTTGTTTGGTGTTCCCGTGTCACGTAGAACCAAAGTTACTGTAATTTAAAAAACATGTAATAATAAAAAACGCTACTGCGGTTTTAAAAATGGTGTCACACGCAAATGAACATAAAGAACAAAAATGAACAAATTTCTTTTATTTTTGGTTTTAGAAACAAACAGAAAAAACACAAGATCTTTGAACTGGGAGAACTTTCAGTTTTACAACATGAGGCCTCCTCTGTGTTTTCATGGGCTGGGGGTGGTTGTGAAGCTAAGGTTGTGGGGTTCCATCTACTGTAACTTAAGTGATAGTAATAATGTTAGTGTAAAGTTTGCACACATAACTATGAGTCAATATGGTCATATGATTAGCCAATAATGCCACAAAAACAATATTTAGTTGTGTTACAGAAAGGTATATACTTTAACAGGGCGGCATGGGTAGCACTGTTGCTTCACGGGGAGGAGGTCCTGGGTTCGATTCCTGGCTGGAGCAGCTGAGGGCCCTTTCTGTGGATTTCCTCCAGGAGCGCCGGTTTTAATATGATAATTTACAACTCTCAGTGAAAATTACTGAAATTTTATTCACTGGCTTTTGGTTCATCCTTCTGTGACAAAGTTTATGTATTTTGATTTTGTAGAGAATCTTAGGAATTTTAATTCATATGGAATAAAAACTGGTCATTGTGGAAAACCTAAATCTGTTATTGCGTGCAACATCTGTAACCTTACATTTACAGTCTGTCCAGGTCAAACGCCTTCAGACACTCTGGCAGTAGGTTACGCAGACCTGTGGCGCCGGTCCAGGGAGGATTTCCAGGGCAGGAAAACAACCTGAAATACACAAGCTGTGGTCACACTTGGCGCACTGAGCCACTGTGAGAATAAACTGTTAGCAGACAAGGCAATAATGTGATACCAAATACATGTAAATTCTAATGCAAATCTGTTTTAGGCTTTAATCGCAATTTTAAGACGAGGAAATGACAATAATAAGGTAATTCATAGAAAGGCTGTTATCTTGAGCGATATTCTCAACATTAACAAACTCTCAGCCAGTATACTGTTGGGACGTATGAAGGTATCTTTTAATAGGGTTATGAAATTACTGAAATTTGAGAGCTCTCTCATATATTTTATTTTCTGAATTTCATACACTAAAGCAAATCATCAAAAAAAAACAAAGAAGAAAGAATATAAAATAAAGAGTATTATCACATAATAACCATCACTGCTAGTAATTAAACACTTTAAAGTAATT
Source organism: Brycinus macrolepidotus (assembly GCA_037974445.1). Lineage (NCBI taxonomy): Eukaryota > Metazoa > Chordata > Actinopteri > Characiformes > Alestidae > Brycinus > Brycinus macrolepidotus. Next base: position 2,578,818 of record JBBPCZ010000163.1, on the reverse strand, counting down.
AAAAAAGGACTTTTTCAGTAAGCAAAAAACATAAAAACTGTATAGCTTTACTGTGTGCAGATCTATAACAGAATTCTCGAATTCTGGTATGATGATTTTATTTCACTCCGTTGAAACTCCTTAACACTGAATAAGAATAAGAATGATTCATTAAACAATCACAATCCTAAACTACGTTATCATGCCATTGATCACTGCCTTATAGACAGAGAGGAGGCCTACACTAAAGGCGAAAAAACATCAATTACAACTGAGTAAAACAAAAAAGACAGCCCACAGAGTACCTCATTGCCTTGATAAGCTTACACTCTTACGTGGCCATCTGTGCATGCTAAGAGTGTGGATCTCCAATCCTCCTTTATCCTCTCAACCACTCGACTATTTGAAGAAGGCACAGCACAGCTGAGACTGCGTTGGTTGTGTTTCCTGGGAAATCTCAATGGAAAACAACTTGTTGAAGAATACCCAGGCTCAGGTTGTCTTGTCAGAATTGGAAAGAATTTCAAAGGGCAGCTGCTTTTTTAAGAGGATCAAATCCAGAAGAATCAAGAGTGAGACTGTGCCGACAGTCAAGATGGAATTCGTGGACTACAGTTCTTAACACATTGGTATTTTGAGTCTACACCATTGGCTGATCCAACTGCTCCATAATCAACAAAAGGATCAGATTCTGTACATCATAATGGGCTGCTCGCCTTCCAAAGGTCAGCTCTTTGCAGGAGTTTCTGCTCACAAAGCTCTGAAGCCTGGATCAAAGGAGGGCAACGATGATTTCCACTCCAACGGAATAGAAATTCAGGACAAAACAGAAACCTCTATTGTTTCGGCTGAACTAACAATATTAGAAGACGAAAACACACCCGTGCCAATCCAAGCTGATGGATCCTCTCCGTGTGATGTAGAATGCGATACAACAGTTGTCAGGGAAGCTGTAGATGTAGAGACAAATGTAGATTTACAAGAGGGACTGCTGGCACAAGACAAGACAAACAGAAAAGATGGCAGAAAAAAGAAAAACAGAGGAGCGAAAAGGAGCAAGCAAAAAGAGAAGATGAGAAAACCTGTGCAAATTAGGTCGAAAGTGGAGCTCCCAGAAAAAATGGTGAAAGCTAATCAAGCAGCCTATGCTTATCTGGACCCCAATATTCCTAAATACGAGTCCCTTTTGGGGCTTTTGGACCAAGCAACAAAGACCCAGCTCTCTTTACAGCCCATGGTGACCTTGCTAGCCTTACGCTATGAGGAGATAAACCAGGCCTTGGAGGAAATGGCAGTAGAAGGAGAGCAGATGCTGGAAGAGCATGAAGCCCACATGGTCTGGCCAGCTGCATTTAAGGAAGCTCAGTTTAACCCAAGCAAACCAGATGCTGAGCTGTATTCATCGGGACCTTCTTCAGACCTACTGCAGCAGATGCTCCATCACTCCACTGAAAAACTGAGACTAATAGGGGACTCTGTAAAGGGGCTGGGGGATGCAGCCTTGGAAGAAGCAATTGTCTACTTTGCCTCAATCTCTCAACTTTTGGGAGAAAAGCTGGAAGTGAAAAGAGCATCAGAGGGACATTTGAAACAGGTGCTGGATCGTGTGGAGGTTGCAGTTCTGAGGAAGTCTAGTCTGGAAGACTCTGCCTTGCACAGTGAGGACAGTGGCATTGGTGCAGACAACGAGTGCCAAAATGGTTCTGTGCGACTTCGTCGCCACCGGGAGAGCTCTGGATCCGGGTCCAGCACTGGTTCATCAATTGGCTGCCCTGAAAATACCTTATCTGCCCAGCCCCACCTTAACGGAGTTGAAGAGGACAGAAATGATGATGATGATGATGATGACGATGATGAAGATGATGAAGATGATTCCAGTGAGGATGAAGAGGAGGCAAAGGATGAGCATGGAAGAAAAACTTCTATGACAGGAAAGATGACTGATTGCTCTCAAGCCGACCACTGTAAGTATGCCCTCCAAGCTAGTCTGCAGAGTGGCAAGCAAGCCAATAATACAGTGAAATGGACTGGTCAGATAGACACAAACATTAGACGGCCCCAAACTGCAGGTAATCCCTCAGTACCAAGTCAAGTGAACCTCAGATATTCTCGTTTAAGGGGCCCACGACGGTCACAGTCTGCTGATTGCCTGTATTTCAAAGTGGACGATGAGACAATGAAATGGCAGGAGAAAAGTCAGAATTATAACCAGAAACCTGAAAGCAGCGGAAAAGGTTTGGCTGGGTCTGTGGCTTTTGGTGGCCTTGGCAGGACAAGGGTGAGAAGAAATTCACTTGAGGGCCAAAATACAGCACGATGCTATGGACTTCAGTATGGGAGTAAAGGGCCATTTAAGGCAACAATACCACCGAGCTCACCCCCTGCATTTGTGCCTGCCCCACCTGGCCGAAATGCAGTAAAGCGACTCATAAATACCTTTAGTCAAGGGGCACAGGACAATTCCAACCAAAAGCCCACTAATTTGCCCACAAAAGTTAAAGGAACCAAGAAAGCCTTTTTGCCCATGTTAAGCAATAGCAAAGGAGGTGTTTCCACCAATGGCAACAACAATAACAACAGTTATTCTGTTGACCAGAGATTCTCAGATAGACCTGAGGATGTAGATGTGGACAGCCTTCCTCCCCCTCCTCCTGAGGTATTGATGGACAACTCCTTTGAGAGCAATGAGGGCCCACCTGGTAATGAGGATGGCACTGCAACCCAAAATCAGGGATGTATCATACAGAGACAGAGAGGCACTGTCTCTCAGCGACTACGAGCATCGCTGCAGACGGTTACTGTACTCCCCAGTCGGGCCAGTGTTCCACGGCGCACTCAGAGTATCTCACCCGCCCGTCCTATCAGACAGGATGCTGTGGTCGGAAGCCACCAAGATCGGGACTGTGGCCAGACAATGGGAGTCAGTGCCGAGAAAGAGGAGGCAGCCAGCCTCTACCAGCAATCTAGGAAGATCATTCATCTGCGTCACTCATCTGATTCCCCGGCCAAGACAGGCCCAGGTGACCAGGGCATCATCAGAGCAGGGTCAGTAGTTAAACAAGGTAGCAGGGAATCAGGGGAAAATGAATCCTTGGCCCCTTATCCAAACAGCTACCCACCAACTACTCCGCCAGTCTCCAGAGCCCGACTCCCACCCTCGTGTCCAACTGTATGCCACAGAATCCCGAGTCCTCCTGCTCTACCTACTTCCCCAGCCTGTGAACAGTTGGGAGCTTCTGTTAGACCATCCAGTCCCAGCGTCCAAAGATGGAGCAGGAGAAGTAGTGATGAAGAAAATGGCATTAGTTCGCTTTCATTTTGTGATGCTCGCTCTGTGTTCTGTCAAGAGGCCCAGTCAGCACCTCAGTCACTGACACCTTCCTGTAGGTCCACACTACCAAGACCATGGGGAGAACCACCCAGAGGAAGGCTGCAGACTGCTCGTCTGCCTCAGACATTCAGGAAAAGCAGCCCTTCAGGTGTCAGCCACACTCTTGTTGACCAGCAACAGCCACTTCCCAGTGCCATGCAGCCCCACACCCACGACAGTGAGAGGTAAATGTTTCTCATACTGTTAATCAAAGCTGCAAATGATTTTGCACAAGACAAAATCATTTGCAGCTGTTTTTTTGTGTGATGAATAATAGTATATGTGCTTTTTGGTGATTGCAGGTATAAAAAACAAACTGCACCCAAACAAAAGTGGCCATCTGCTGCCACCCAGACTGCAGCTGTCAGCTGTGTTTCTCTTGGGTCAGTCTGTTTGTCAGTCTGGATGACCTGACCTTTAATCTTTAGAACAGCTCATCACTGACCAGCAAACAACAGCAAACACTTCTCTCTGCATTCCCTCCTCTTCATTTGGTTCATCACTTCTTTTTCTACATCAGACATCATAATGTAAGGTTGCTGATTGTTTGGTCTGGTCTTATGGGTTTATAAAAGAAGTACACCAATGAGACAAACACACAAAACACAGGAACGTTTGGTTCCAGTGCTGTGGCTGTGTTTGACACCTTTCAATTCGCTCTGTCTGATTTGTCTTGTCTGTTCTTTCTCTGAACAACAGCATTACAACATTAGAATGTCCAATAAATGTACTCTGACCTTTAGAGTTGCTTGTAAGGTTCAGCCACACACCTCATTTATTTAAAAATATCTGCAATACATTTTAGTGCATTGACTGCTAATGTTTTGCTCTCCTTTTCTTAACAGAACTGAACTTTATTCCAGTGGTTCTCAAACTGGGGGTTGTGGCCTCCTGGTGCTTAGGGGATAAATTTCAGAAATAGTCATTTAAAAGTTAAATCTGCTTTGTCCATTAAATCTGCTTTGACCATATCTGTAAAAAAGTGTTACCAGGCTAGAAATGGTTAAAACTCTACCTGCAACTCAAAGCCATCCAGCACAATCTTAACCAGTTATCAGTGATGTCGAAGGGCAGTACCATGTCTCCTGTATGAGAGGGTCTGTGATAGCTGCAGAGAAAGCAAGCAATGTGGACAAGGTTCTGATAGATGGTGGGGTCAAGTGGAGAGAGAAGGTTGCAAAGGAAGCCTTAGAATGAGAATCACTTTGCATCAGAGGCCATCTGATGTTGTCCAACTAGGAACTTCCACAATCAGGTAGCAATGCATCACTGTAACCACAACAGACAGGGATGTTCTGTTCATGAAGCGCATTTGAAACACTGAAAACTTCAGTCCAATTTAATGGCATTACTTGTACATTTTTTTTTTTATAACACTGTAAATATAAAGTTTATGAAACACGTTAGTCATGTGGTGTGAATTCAGAAGCTCTAGAAAACACTCCAGATTGTTTAACATGTTTCCTGAGGGTGATGATCCTACTGCATGTGTCTAATCATGTTATTAAAATAATCAGCTTATTATCTATTTAATGTTTAACAAATTTTTACATAAAACTGTACCCATGTTTATTATTCATCATTAATCGCAAATAGAGAAAACACTCAAAGCATTTGCGACCTTTTGAGGATGTTTATGCTGCATGGCTTTCGGAAAAACTCCCAGAGAATGTTTTTGAGAAGAAGAGAGACTTGAACATGACAGATTTGACATCCCAACCTGTTTGCCTTGATTCTCCTGTGCAGAAGAATATGAGATCCAGGGACTTTACTAAGCACTGACTGCATTGCAAGACAACCCCAGCTCTGAACATAGATAGGAGCGCTGAGTGATTTTCATGCCTGAATGTATGCCACTACAACCGGCAAGACCTGAAAACAAAAAAAACAAAAATCTTGCATGTCTTGTAGGCATCATGCTATCTTCCCAGAAATGAAACCGCAGAAATGTCGGTAAAATGCAGGCATGGTAAAGGAAGTGAAGGAGGGAAATACAAACAGTAGACATTTCTGCGTAACGTTCTGAGAGTTTTGAAAAGATAACTGGGCTTTTATATGAGGCCTGTTGGCATTGGCAACAAAATGGCTGGGTTTTGTTGGGAACTGAATGGTTGGACGAGCAGCAACAGAACAACCCCCCCCCCCCCCCCCCCCACAGCCTCCTGGATGTAATCTCATCAGGAGCATTAACCTGGGCAAGGCTCAGTGTAATCCCACCAGATTAAAATCCCTCTTCTACCTGGTCATTGGTGAGCTCAGATTCCTGGCCCTCTGCCCTACATTATAGTCCCCCAGGTGGCATAGCTGGGCCCCAATATGGCACAAGTGGCAAAAAGGGTAGTATCCTGTTGCTAGGACCCGAATTTTAATTGTAACCAGGGAGAACATTATTTTTATAGTTAATTATTCATGTGAATGATGTGAATGATCAATAATTAATCAATTATCAGCCTGTAAAGTGAAGAGCTGCAACAAAAACTGACCATTTGGTTGCTGCTTTTTAATGAAGTAACATACACATAGAATACTTTCTGTACTGTCTTTCACTCTAAATTTAATGTAATCGCTTTTTCTTGCAATGTTCTGACTTAGACACTGTTCATAATAAATTACCAATGTAGAACAAATGCATCTATCTGAATCCTGCCCATAATTTAGATCTCTTCTAAGAGCACAACAGCTACAAAAGTGCTATAATAATAAATATTTATATTACAGCTAGAATTCTTTATGCTGCAGCTTCATTTACACACTTTAACAGTTTAACAAGTCAGTCTGATTGTGCTTTGAATATCTAGAACGTGGACACATTAAAACACATCACATACAGTGTGCTCTGCGTGTCCTGTAGGTGGGTTTACAGTGTGAGCTCACCACCTTCTCACTGACCTCTCTATGGGTGAACTGCTGCCCCCTTCAGGTGAAGCCATAAACTCCTTATAGGTTGTAAATAAAAAGGACCAATACAAATATTTTTCTAATTTTTTTTTTTACTGTCTCCCAGAGAATGTTTCTGAGGAGAAGAGAGACTTGAAAATGACAGATTTTACACTATTGTCATAACAAATAGTGAGGTGTGCTGAAGAATCCGTCTTACGTGTCTTAACAGACATCCCAACCTATTTGCCTTGATTCTCCTGTGCAGAAGAATATGAGCTCCAGGGACTTTACTAAGCACTGACTGCATTGCAAGACAACCCCAGCTCTGAACGTAGATAGAAGCGCTGAGTGATTTTCATGCCTGAATGTCTGCCACTACAACCAGCAAGACCTGAAAACAAAAAAAAACTAAAATCTTGTATGTCTCTAAGGCTTCACGCTACCTTCCCAGAAATGAAACCGCAGAAATGTCGGTAAAATAAAGGCATGGTAAACAAAGTGAAGGAGGGAAATACAAACAGTAGACATTTCTGCTTAACGTTCTGAGAGTTTTGAAAAGATAGCTGGGCTTTTACATGAGGCCTTTTGGCAACAAAACGGCAGCATTGGGAACTGAACAGTTGGACGTGCAGCAACAGAGCACGTCCAAGTACAAATGTTGCTTCTTTAGTTTAGAACTGGAGCTGGGAGGCTAACATCGCTAACACTAGAAATCAGTAGTCACCCAAATATTTCCCAAATTCTGGATGCGGTTTAGGACACGGTATGACTTACTGAGTCATCTCAACTGATAGACCACATCTCGGGCCAGTTAATAATTGTGTGAGTTTGATTTTGAGTCATCACAGGTCTTTTTTTTTTATTAGTTTTTAACATTAGTTCAACTTTAATGCTGATATGAGCTGATCTTAACCTCCTAACACACCCCAGACGAACGACGCTGGCTTGCCTTCAATCTTTTCCGCAAATTCTTCAACAAAAATGCTTGAGAATCTAAGGTACTACTAAAACCAGGTCTGACTTAAACTGTATGATACTGTCATTTTTATTTCATCAATACTCAAGTAAAGCACAAATTGTTCAAGATAATACTTAGGTACAGGTACCAGGTACAGTCACTTAAGTATTTTCAAGTTCTGGCTTGAAGGACATGTAGAACCTTTATAGTCTTCATCAGCACTGCTGTAACTCCAGCGTTGTTTATCTGCTCTCTTTTCCAGGAGAGATCCATCTCCAGCCGGCGAAGTGGCCCAGGAGCTCCCAGACCCCCGGAGCTCTCAGGGTGTGACAGGGGCACAGGAGGCCGAGTCCAGGCAGATTACGGATAATCAGGATTAAGGCCTTTTCTCTTTTTACCCCTCTTCCCAGGGGACAGCTAATTCTGAGCGTGTGTACTGGGAAGCATGTCCAAACACATCGTGAGATGTCAAAGATGATTATAGACTGTGTTAGTTACTGTAATTTAATTACATTTACATGTTTTTCTGTGACATTTTCTATCTGTCGTTTCTAGCCATTAATTTATATTGAATTTCGATACTGAAATCACTGTTAACTGAAAGTTTTCACTCTTAATGACTTTTGGGATCAGTTTTCCATGGAGAGGTGATATTTAAGGTAAGATAACATAAGATAAGATAAGATAACCCTTTCTTAGTCCCACAGGTGGGAAATTTGCATTGCTACAACAGCAAAGTGGACAGTAAAAGAAAGTTGAAGCAGAATAATCAATAGAAATAAAACTATACAATATAATAGTATAATATATTAAAGCTGTACACTAGATAAAATATTACTAATATAGCATAGTAATAAAACACAGTAATATAGCACCAAAAATATTGCACCTGTTGGTATGGATTCAAAATGAGAAATTGCACTTATCAGTGCTTTGATCTGTCATTTTTAAGACCAATTCACGCACAGAAAAGCACCGACCAATAGAACGGGCTCTGGAGCAGCCACACCTGACCATAAGGCCTCGTGTCCAATGGCTAGAAGGCTCTGGAGTGATGGAGCTCCATCCGGTTCGACTGGGATGAGCTGGAGTGGCGTTTGTGATCCAGAACTGATCCTTCAATCATTAGGACTCAGTACAAATGACAGAGGTGGGCGTACCTACTAAATTTGAGCCCAGCCTTAAATTTTGGTGTTGTTCGGAGTATTGAAGCTGCTGTTTATGGTGAATACAGAGTGTCAGGTTTGGAATTTCACAGCCGACATTATGTATCTCCCCACAAAAACACTACCAGACTTCTCTTTCAGCTTTCAGTCGTCCTCTTTCTTTCACTACCTGTTCGTATCCCACCGGTGCCCCCTACAGGTGAAGTTATGGATTCTTTTGAGGTTGTAAATGAAACGTGAGTGATGGAAACGCTGAACCTGAGGTGGGACAGTACATATCCGCCTCCTCGGGTCTCCAAACGTTCTTTCCACAGAGCATACAGCATTTTTCCTGACATGTCAATTCATACATGAATAATAAGAGCCAAACTTTTTTCTACAGTCTGGACTTAAAATTGTTTCTCCTAAACAGAACTGAACTCAGTTTAACATTAGTATGAGATTCTGACCATTTTCTCCCACTTCTTAAATTCAACTCCTGAGAAAGAGCTTCCTCTAATCTCAGCCCGATCCCAGTTTAAGATCTTCAAATGAAATTTCTTTTCTCTCAC
>JBBPCZ010000163.1:2476522-2496874 GCA_037974445.1 Brycinus macrolepidotus | reverse complement strand
GTAGGAATTTGGCCAAAAAAGTTAACATTTGCTGGATAAATAATTTAAGCAGCATTTTACATTATATTTGTCATCAAATCATGTGGAAAGAGCTAAGTTCATTCTGCTTACACACTATGCCTGGTGTTTCAGATGTCCAGTGAAAGAAGACAAGCTGCTCTCCAATGGTCAGTTTCCCTTCTGTAAAATCATGAAAGTGTCTTTTATAAAGTACTGTAATTTTATATATATTTTATATAATTTATTAAAGCTGTGTGTTTACCATGGTTACAGGGTGTTTCTGAAATGCTTGCTCACTGGTAGCTGGTCAGACACAACTCCAGAGACAAGGAGCTGTGGACATATCTGTTTGGCTCAAAGGAACACTTGACATTAGTCTCTAGCCTCTTTTAACTAGGTGTAGTTAAAAGAGGAGGATCATGGGTTTGAGCACTCTCAAAATATTTTATTAAGCATTCCAAACGGTTCAAAGGTGGATAACATAACCCATATACAGAACAGCTAATTATACATATATGAAATATCATTGTCTTGGGCAGGAGTAGCAGGTAACGATGTTTATAAAAGTCATTCTGATGATGTCTAGTAGCTACCTAAAATGTACAACTGTGTCTCAGTTTTCAGTTATACTTAAATCATGGCGGTGGATACCCTCATCTGTCCTTTGTGAACTCTCAATCAATGGAGCACTTAATATTCTCCTGCCAGAAGACCTTGCTTTATGCTTAGTAGCCTGAAATGTTGTTTTGGCAAGTTTCAACCCATCTGCGTATATCCCCTGATGGAGATGCTGATGGCGGGGATATTAGGGTAGCATAACGTTGCTGTCTCCATTTCCTTGATTTTTAAAATACATTTTTTGAAAATCTTACATATGATACAGTTTGCACTGGATCACAAGTAACCATGAGTGGTTACTTTGAAAGTTAAGAACATTTTTTCTTTTTACTTTTTCAGAGACACTTTTTTGGAGACATTATCAGAGGTTTAGTTTGTTTAATGAAATATCCACTAACGCTCATAACTTTAAATGTTTATTTAATGCGTCAATATTCAGCATTAAAATTTAACTGCTGGAGGCGGAATAGGCAGATATATAAAAATGTATTGCTTTTTCTGACTTCAGTGAAAAGAACAGTGAATTCAAAACAGGTAGCATTTGCAGCTTAGTTTCCATATATGGACTGGGGAATGAGAAGTATTTTCTGTTTAACACACGACATCAGCCTCTTCTGCTTTCCATTATAGGGGTCATTCTAAACAGGATAGGGCTGTACTGTATTGGTTAGGCTAGTGTACAATATGCATCACTGTTTATAAAATATCACCAGCAAAACTCAGTATAATGCAAGTTTGTTGCATTCTAGAAGTCATGTGACACAGTGGTGAGTTGCTACCATGCTTTAGTTTTTCATACCAGATGTGAATGATAATTGTAGTGTAAGTATTCTTGACATGCTTCTACTGGCACATCACTCGGAGCAAACAGCGAAAAAATAGATTCAAAGCACTGTGTGTTTGTGTGCCTCAGCTGCTGCTTGCTGGTATGAAAGACCAAACTGATGAACACAGGAGTTCACTGCAAGCGGCAGCAGTGTGTTTCCCATTTCTGTTTACAGGGCTGAGGTGGTGATTACTGTCCTAATAGCTTGTTATGATATTGGTTGGTTTTGTGACAGTGAAGAGAGGAGCTACACTGAATGTATAAAAATAAAGATTATGAGAGAGAAAAAAATAAATAATTTTTAAAAATTAGAGTCTCAGGGATGGGCCATAGCCATGATCAGTAATGAGCTATGCCACAAAGCAATTTTTTTTTTCCCAAAAGATTAATATAACAACCTTTCTGCCTCGAGACAGAGATAAGTGAGAATGTCAGTCATTATTACTCAACAGTTCTCTAAAATTTCAGTGCAATTTCATTTTTAATACACAAAACTGAATCAAACACCCAGAGAGGGTGAGAAAATGTGGACAAGCTACAAATACTATCAGCTGTCATTCAGAATTCAGGTTTGTGACTGGGCTCAGTGACCATATAGAGATATTTTGTTCATGTCTCTGTTTGAATTGCCTGTGAGTCATCTAGATTTTAAGAGAAAACAATCTACTGAGACTACACTTGTAGTTTCCTTGGTAACTGTCCATGGGAAAGGAGTTGTCATGTGCAGAAGAGACCTGTATCAGGTATCAGGTATCCCAATTTGTTGAACTGTTCAGAACAAAAATCAGCACAATACTGTTCTGGTACTGCAGTAGTATAATATTTTTATTCATAATTTGCTTATCATGATGCCTGACACGATATGAACTTGCTGTAGTGCTATGCTACAACAAGAAAAGAGAAATAAAGTATTTTTGTAACTTGTTACATAATATTGACATAACCATGAACAGTGCTGTTGCCATTACTGGTAACTGTCATGACAGCACATGACATCTGTCATGACGTGTTTATGGTACAGTTACATCAGTGTTATGCAGCAGGGTTCTAGTAAAGTGCTAACACCTTTTTAAATAACTTAGAATATCTTCATTATCCCCAAAGACAACTGTGTTTTCACCAGAAGTGACCAATGGCAGTACATTAGTGAGTTGATAGGTGCAGATGTTTGGTGCCATAACAAAATCCAGAGCCAAAAACAGCATTTATATAAGATGCAAAAATAAGAATTTCTCCTCATTTTCTCCAGTTGTGACTTCCTATTACTGTGGGTCTCTTTTCTTTGTCATGACAGTGCCAAAAATCTGAGGACATGCATGAACTCGTACTTGTTTCACCACTATTGCAGAACATTCCTGTTCAGAAGGAGATGAATCCTGACTGGTACGGTCAACCCGGCCTAGTAGTGCAAAAGACTGGGGTCCATTTGGGACATCCCGAGAGCAGCAGGTTGAGTGTTTTTCCACTGCTCTTCCACTTTCACCAGAAAACTGGGCAAGTGCTTTTTTTCTGACTGGCCATTAGTCTAGTATGAGCGTTTCCGGTTTTATAGTTTTCCTTACGAGGTTGGTACTAACAGGACCTACTCAAGGTACTTGAGGGCATTCTCCTCTGTCTTTGCTGACATTTTATACACCTCACAACTGGCAGTGGGCACAGTGACCTGAGGCTCATGTGTGGCTACTCCAGAGCGTTTCATGCTATTGGTCATTGCTTTTCTATGGCAGGTCTGTCAATCCTCCCATGGTTTCCCCAGTGTAGACTTATTTCCTGGTGTCTTCTCATCTTAATATTTTCTGTTATTATCCCATTTTTCCACTCCTTGTCGACAAATTAACCCTCTACCTGGTTAACAACTGAAATCACCCCACCACCCTTGGATGACAACCACAAGCACCCTCCATTGACCAACAAAATTAACACAGTGACAAATGAAATCACCCAGTCTGGTCAACAATTGAAATAACCCCCCAATCCCACCACCCTAGGATGAAAACTAGAATAACACCCCATCCCACTGACCAACAAAATCAACATGTTGACAAACAAAATCACACACAGTGCACACACATCACACATACATTCCCCCCCCCCACACACACACACACAAACACACACCATTTTTTGATTGTATTTCATTATTTTTGACATAAAACACCTCTTTGAACTGGCCTGAAACTCTCTTTTACTAACACACATTCAGCAGGCTAAAAACTCTCCACAAGGGGGCACTATTAGCAATTAAATAGCTCTTATGACTCAAGAGAGCAATAAAACCATGTGTTAAATCCCAGTGAGTGAAGAGTAAATATTTATAGTTTATACCAGTATATGATCTTTCAGCAAAATAATTCCACATAGTCATCTCAAAGTTCCAAAGTTATGCTTAATTTATTTTTATAATTTCCAAAATAAAAATATTGGGTACTCAGGTTGGAGCAAACCGAACCAAAAATGTCAGCAAACTGAACTGAAAACAACAATAACAACAAGGACAACAACAACCACAGAAAAACAATCGAGTGTAGTTATGTATCATGTATCTAGCCTGATTTGCGAGTACAGTCTCTCTTTTTATGTCTTTTCGTTGCATATATGTGTTAAGTCTATATCCACATAGCTGTTGTAGGAAGAGGTGATGGAAACTGTCCATGGTGCCAGCATTGTGTTTACGATGGATTTCAAAAGGTTTTTAAAGGAAATCAAATACAATCACTGTGAAAATGGTTCATTCCGATTTAATACCATGCTGTTTGTCCATTAATGCATCTTATCTGAATGTGTCTCACAGAGACGGACTGATGAGAAAAGGAGGGGCTGATGATATAACTACTAATTATTCTTTACAGTTTATATAATATCAGCAGCAGGACTCACATAGTCTGCCTTAGCAGAATATTAAGCGAGCTGAAGACTCACTAAACACAGATATTCATGGCCTTTTTGGGGTCCGGTGGGTTCTATTAGGTTGAAACAAATTTCAAAACGATGTCTGCATTGCAGCGATGGCATTTACCTACACTTTCTTTGCTACATCACTGGTCCATTTACTAGCTAGATCACTAAAGTGCTGTTGCAGCTGACAGCAAGAAGAAACGAGCTGATTGGTGTACTACAGGTGAGACACGCCTTCTTCACCCCAAGCGGGCTTATGTTAGCAAACCAAGTGACCTGAGTCGGCAAAGTCACTTTTGGTGAAAACACAGAATAACTCCCTATAACTTTGGCATGATGAGCAGGATTTTCCCTTTACAAAATAAAATAAAATACCTTTTAGAGTCTTTGCTTTGGACAGACTACATAAAACAGAACAGCCAAAAATATATATATTTTTTATGTCAAGGAATGTTTCTCTTAGTGATCATATATTTCTGTGTACTATTTACTTTATTTTTATAAATAGGTTTCTCTTTTCTCTGAATGAAATTATACAAACATTTTTAAGAGGATTCACAGTATAACTCCAGTATATGTATGGGGTTGTGCATGTGGACCTTAGATCTCACCGAGCAGTTCATAACAAACCATGTAAACTTCTTGGGAAGATTCGGAATGAGTTTCATATGCGTTTCAACATTGCTCTGTAGAAACCACACACTTTTTATGAAGTTCAAAGTGTAATCTGACATCACTAATAATTTTCCATCTCATTTTCAATTAAAGCAAATTCATTCAGGTCCTTCTACAGCAGAGGTCACCAAGCCTGGTCCTGTAGATCCGTCTTCTTGCAGAACCACAAACGGTCACACTGCTCCATCTCATTTACTTCTTCAGATACCCTTGACTGGCCGGACCAGATGCTGGGCCGGGTATGTGGGGGATGCAAAATGCAGGTTGGATTTAAACTCTAAAGGTAGGTAGATCTCCAGGAGGAGGCCTGGTGACCACTGTTCTGCTGTAGGTTAAAATACAACAAAACATTTGATCCTGCTTTAAACTGGATTCAGCTTGTAAACTGCAAGTACAGGGCTGATGGTTCGGGAATATTATTCTTATATTCTTATAATATTCTTAGATCTTCAACCATCAATAAAGATAAATCATCATGCAAATCTGTCAAACCTTCAACAAGTTGCCCTGAAAAATATTTTCACCTTTACAGGGGAAGGCTTTATGTGAAGGAAGCATATACCTTAAACCAGTGGTCCTCAAACCAGCCCTCAGGCACCTCCAAATGGTCCACATCTGTCCTTTGTGCCTACGTGTCGCGAGTTGGGTAGGCACAAAAAACGTCTGGGAGTACCTGAAGACTGAAATGACAACCACTGCTTTAAACCAGTGGTTCTCAAACAAGACCTCAGGGACCTCCAGATGGTCCACATCTGTCCTCTGTCCCTGTTCCTGTTGTCCCTGAAGCAAAAAGTGGACCATCTAGGGATCTCTGAGGTCTTGTTTGAGAATCACTGCCTTAAATGATGTCATGTGCTAAGTGATTAGTCCAACTTTGTCCATAATAGCTCTCCAAACAATCGTTGTGGTGCGAGAGCATCCACAGTAACTTAATCACCACAGTGGCAAAGTGCTGCAGTGTATGGTGTATCCTGATTTTACTGATGCGCATCGTAAATTTGGATACCTGACTTGATCAAATGGCAGACATTATAAAGGCCATCACACACCAGACACACAATTCCAAAAAATTGAAAATGAAAGTGTACATCTCTCTTCTGACAACCATGGTCACCACTCTGCAACTGCTCTCTGTCTCTAAATTTCACATGGTGCTTCTTGCCACTGCTGTATTTTTGCATTAAACAAAACCTATAACTAGTTCGGGCAGCTGGTGGCTTAGTGGTTAGGGAAATGCTCCTGCGATCAGAAGGTCGTGGGCTTGAATTCCAGGACTGCTAGTGGTACCACTAAGGTACCCTTGAGCAAGGTACCGTCCTGACACACTGCTCCCCAGGTGCTGTGTTCCTGGCTGCCCGCTGCTTCACTTGGTGAGTGGGTTAAATGGGTTAAATGCAGAGAAAGAATTTCAAATTGTTCACACTGTGTGCTATGGCATGTTCACACGTGACTATAAGGGGCCACTTACTTACTTACTTACTTAGACTACAAAAATCAGTAATAACTGAAATAAAGACTGTCTTTCTGAGTGTAAAATTCAACCAGACCCACATCAATGGTTCGTTACCCGAGTAAACTTAAGTAGCCTAATCACATCATAACACCTCTCATACCTTGTTGCTGGAAAACAGCTACCTAACTGATTTCACATGTAATAAATAAACAATGATAAAAATAAAATCATCTTTAGTCTAGGGTTGTACATATGCTACGAGATGCGTCTGGTGTGCTATGGTCTTTAGAAACCTCAGCAAAGGACAGCCACATGTCATAAATGGATTGAACATTCACAGTAATCAATCACATTTGATCAAATCAAGTCAGCAGGATGCAAGACTATGCATGTGTACTGTAGTTACACAAGAGGCTTTGTGGTTAAAAATGTAACACTGACAGAGACAATCAGATGGCGGTGACATTCCTTGCATTGCTTACCACATTCCTAGGTCAGAGATTGGTGATGATGTAAACAAATTTGAAGGAGAAACACAGCAAAATGGATCCCTTAGTGATGGCTCAACTAGCCTAATGTATGCCAACGTGGCATCCTGACCTCAACATAAAAAAGCCTAGTGATCATCTCTGCATAGGGCAAAGGGACAAGGGCCTTGCACCCTGGCTCTTTGTGTGCACAGGCTTCAGTAGTGCCTTGCCCCTGGTGTTCAGGCTTGTTCTTGAGGGCTAGTCATTTCCCTCGGCCTTATCCAGTGATTAGAATGATCAGAATGACATCGACAGGTATGACATGGGCCCACTAGTGTACTTCCTGCACCAGAGTTCTAGACTGGCACTCCTCTGGCCTTCTGGTCGACTTCGGGTTTTCTTTTTTCTGCTGGTGTCCAGCTTCGAGTCCCTCAGTGGCCTGGCCCCCGGAGGTCCGGTAGGGCTGACAGGGCTAGCGGGGCTCGTTGGACTGTTGGAAGTTGTAGGTCCCTCAGGTGTTCCTTCAGTGATCTGGATGCGGGGACGATTCATCAGGTCAAAAATGTTGAAGGGTGCCGGCTCAGGCTGGCACATGACTGAGGCATCTGCAGTGTTTTGTCTTACTGGACCACCGTTGTTGGTCTGAATACCAACCGACACTCGTTCACTGGACTGAGGGGTACAACTGCCAACTCCTGTTGCTGCATCCCTGCACAGTGTCCACATGTTGTAGCACTGAGTGAAGTTAAAGAAGTTACTGTTGAAGGTCTTCAGCTCACTGCACACATCCCTGCGCAGCTCTGCCAGCTCATACCTCATGGCAGCGATTTCGTCCTTCCACTGCATGTTGAAGGCTGCTACCATGTTGGCAGACTCCTTAAACGCCTGAATGGCCTGTGGAACATGTGCCTCTGGAACGGAAGGAGTCGGGGCGGGGACACGGTACACGGGTGGAGAGGTGGGAGGGACAGAGATGGCCGTCACTGTGGAGCTCGTACTGTGATGGCTGCGAGTGGCATTTTCTCTCTCGAGGCGTTCAAGCTCTTGGTAAGCTGAGGAACTGGCTCCATCATCGTCTTCAATCATATCCTCATTTAGCAAAGAGGTGCCTTCCAGTGCATCATACCCCTCTGGAAGACAGATTTAATTATGCACATACAAGGACATTCAGAGGAATGAACAGCAGTGGAGAACCTGTCAACACAGGATTATACGCAAGCGCTACTGGGGGCCCTTCCTTACCTATATCTATAGTACAAGGGTTGGCCAACCACAGTCCTGGAAGGCCAGCATCAAGCACAGTTTCCTCTGCTTTAAAATATCAGCAATTAACTGATAAGTTTAGAAACTGTGTGAGCAGGAAAATCACCAAACTCTGCTAGACTCTGGCCCTCCAGGGTCGGAGCTCGCCACTCCTTCTGCAGTATGTGAGCAAAAACTTGACTTATGAACACACATGTCACCAGCAATGTTGGGAGTAAGGCTGTCCAATGTGATGCATTACAGTGCCGTAATAACTTTTTTGACAAAAATTTGAAATCTTTTTTACAGTTAAATATTACATGACTGTCACGTTACATTAAAATAATATTACAGTTACTAACCCTGTGAGAGTAGTATTGATCATGTGCAATGCATTTGAAACATAACTTTCCTCTGTATAGATAATTTGTGCCTGTCCTTTTGTGAAATTTATGTGCACGTGTGCTACCTGCAACAGTGTGGAAATCTTTCTAAATGAACTTGGGGTTTTCTCTTGCACATCCGAGTTGGTGCAGGTTTGCATGGGTTTTAGAGAGTACCGTAGTAAAATAAGTAAGAGACTCCCAATACAGTTTTAGAAGATAAATTAGTAATTTGCTAGTAAACTTAGATTTTTTGAGTGACTAACATTGGTCATCACGTCGCACCAGAGGCAGGAATCAAGAAGGAATCTGATTTACCCAGTTGAAGCTGGACACTGAGCTGCTGAAGACCAAATTGGTGGATATATGGGAGGTAAGATAATTCTGGATTTGGGTGCCTTCGCTGAAGGTATGAAGGCATGACTGTGGGTCAGAAATAATCATTGTTGTTACAAGTAGCCACGGCCTACCTCGCACACCCTCCACAATACCTCGCAAAGTTGTCCACAATGCACTGCACTGTCATAGCTGGCAAAGTGTGCTGGGTGTCTGTTTTTACTCACACACTGTAGGCTTTGTATTGTGTGTTTACACTGCCTTCTCACTCCTGTCAAACAGCAACAACCTCCAAAAGTCTTTCCATCTTTTCATCATGCAGGGTCCCTTCGGCATTTGCCATCATCGTCATCATCATCATCATCATCATCATCATCATCATGATCATCACTGCCATTACTTCATTCAAATCAAAGGATCAAGTGCTGTATCAAAGCAGCCGTCTTTTCAAAGCACGATCACGTCAACAGATTTCACAAGTCTAAAGGTTCGTTTGTTCTTTTTTGTGCAACAGAAAAGATGAAAAGGCATTCCAAGAATCACAGGTGAGTGGGCCGAGTAATAGATATGAACCCTATTGAACATATCAGGTCCCCCTCTGTAAAGCCGATTGGATTGTGTTGGGGTGGAGACAAAGCAAGGAACAGTCCTGCTATGTCCTGTGGGTCCTGCACCAGGGAGAGGCTGCAATCCCACTGTCCTACGTGGCTGAAAACGTCCTGAATTTGAAACCGTCCCTACCTTTTTTTTTGCACTGATGGTGATATTTAACAAACAAAAAGACACTGAAACCCAAATAGTTTGATTATACTGTTAAACAGGGGTCCAAAAACACCAAAAAAGACAACAACTCACAATACCCACTGTGGCTTAAATGTCAGGTGGTTATTTAGGAAGTTATATGGTTGTTTAGGATATCAAAAAAGCCTCCTTGGGGATTGTCAGTTGTTCAGAGATGCCTTTTTTCTCAAATAGCACATTTCGCTATGGGGCAATCATTATTTTGCCTAATCTAGACTTATAGACATGGCAGCTGTCCCTTATCAGTTGAGAAGGCAGTGCAAAAACACACATATACATAGATATATGTATGCGTGCTGACAGTATAATACCTGTGACAGGAACCCCTGCAGTCCCTCCTGCTGCTCTTTCCCCTGGATCTCCTTCCAGTGCTGCTTTCCTCCCCTCTGAGCAATCACGGGATACCTGACCCATTCAAGGGCCAGCTACACCTCACAATTACGAGCTGAAGGAGTCTCAGAGCTGCTATGACTTTTCTGGCTCGCACTAATTAGTCCTGCACCTATGCACCTAATCAAGGATGGTAACGTTATCTTGGTTCGTGCTACTCTTTCAGATCTTCAAGGCCCACTGTCAGTGAACTCTTTGACCACATTCAGAGGGATTGCTACTGTAGATGCAAACCACAAGGTCTCAAACGGGTCTCAGTAACTTAAACTCTTGTCTTTGCTGATAATTCTAGGGCACTCAAAGTCTTATTTATTGTCCCAAAGAGGGACAAAGTCAGGGTGCTTTGCACCAGGAGCGACCCAAAACCAATTCTACCAAAATGTTTAGGCTGAAATGGGAGTGTGAGGAGCTCCTGGGTACGGAGTCGTACTGGGCGACAGCGCTTCAGCAGGGTATGACCGTGGGATTGGGGAGCTCTCCTTAATCCGCAGTTCCTGCAGTCACTTGCTTGGCTGTGATGGCTTTGATGAAACCAAACCAATTGTGTAAAAAAAGGTCCAATCAAAATAAAAGTCCATTTAGATTGACAAATAAACAAATAAGCAAAAAAAAAAAAAATAACCCACATCAAAAGAAAGAAATACAGAATTCATCACAGTTTTCAATTGGATCGAGTAAAGAAACTGAACAAAAACATAAACCTCTGTAGGCGTATCCATACAGGAACATGATGGCTTACAATATTTGACATCAAATATTTAGATTGAGTATTTCAATAGGGTTCATAGCTATACTCCAGGTGTACACAGATGCACCATTCATGTGTTGAGGGAGCGGCACTGTTTGCACAAAGAACCAGATGTACCCATGAAGTGATAAAATTGATGCATGTGTTGCAAAAAAAAAAACGCTAAATGTCAGAAGTAATCTATATTTCCACCTTATATGAAATAATGTATGTGGCAAACTGTTATGCCCATAATTTGTGATACTGTTAGATTAACGGAACCATTTGTGCTAAATGTATTACCTCAATTTGCTTAATTATGACCTCAAACTGCTGTAAAGAATAGCTCAGCAAAAAAATCCCACTGACCCCACATGTGGTTGATCAATCGAGACATGTTTAGAGTACAAATTTCACTTTGGAACTGGAGCTATGAGGCTAACGTCACTAACACCAGAAGTCAATAGTCACCCAAATAGTCCAGCTCCAGATTCCCAGCAAAACACTTCTCTTGACCTGCTCAAACTGCATCCAGCTCTTCATTAAGATGTAGCAGACTTACGGATGTGGTCTAGGACACAGTCCTTTAAGTTGCGACAGCTTTGTGAATACCAACCCTGATGGGCTGAAGCTTTAGTTAATTTTTCCAGCTCACAGTCATACTGTGTCCTAAACCACACACAAGTCTTCTCCACCTTAATGAAGAGCTGGATGCAGCTTGTGTGGGTTGAGAGTTTTGGTGATGCATTTGTACAGAAACTATTTAAGCTAATTAGTTGAGAGTTGAGTTCTAGTGTTTATTGACTACTTTAACCTCACAGCTGCAGTTTCAAACGTTCGACCACTAAACATGTCTTTAGAGACTGAGTACGTGGAAGCTGTGCAAATGGGATTTTCCACTGAACTGTTTCTATTTTTAGATATCAATTATATAAATTTTAAAAGATCCTGGGATACTTTAGCCATGCTAATTAATTTCCTACAGTTATCATGGTCGAATTTCACTGCATGAATGTTACACAATGAAAATATAATTTTAAAAGTAGGTGTTTTCTACTTTTTAAATGCACAGGTTTTGTTCTGACACATTCACACCCTTTCACTTTTGTTTAGCGTACAGCATCTGTCCTTCAGATCATTTATGCAACACAATAGGCAATGTCAATCAGAATTGATCAACCTTCGGTTGCGTTTGGTTGTCATTACTTTGTGCAACCAGGACCAGAGGACTGAAATGAAGCTTGTCATCTCATCATGGCAAGCTGAAGGTTATGCTGCTCACTAGCTTGCTCCTTTGCACTAGGGCTGCTTTGGGATGCTAATCGTGAGAACAGAGCAAAGAAGAAGCTGCGTTGTGAGGTCTCTTGTCTCCACCTGCTTCCCTCCCTGACCCCCTGCCTCCCATTCTCCTTTACTCTGACCTCCTCTCTAGGGCCCACTTTCACGTTGCTGGGGTTGTGACATGCTCAGCGCGTCTTTGCCTTGTTAAAAAAGCATGCTCAGCTGTTTGCACAGGAGTGTGTGGGGCATTGTGAAAGTGTCCACCTCCACACTAATCTGTCTAGGCTGCCCCTTTCCCAGGCTAGTCTCTCATCATCACCACATGGCACCGACCCAAAGCCCGGAGGATGATGCATGACTCGTGCAAACTGCAGGCAACCATCATTTAACACTCGGACACAGAGGCAGAAGGAACGGACACACAGAAAAACAGACAGGAGTCGACAGGAAGGACCAGGGACATTCAAACTCAGCATCTCTCAAGCACAAGGGTACCCCACTGTACATATGTAGGTATGTCGAAGGATGTACGAAGCATGTGTTGACTGTATGACGGGTATGTGCTCTAAGCCTTCTCTCTTTTTTTTAGTTTTGGAGGAAGGGGGCGGAGGGGGAGTTGAGGCATACGGTTACCTGTTGTGGATCTGAGAGTTGAAGTGACAGTGGAGGATGTCATTGAAGGCAAGCAGTCGTCGTCTTGGGAATACCCAGCCTGAATTGCACGCAGGTAACTGTGGCTTCGAGTGCGGAAAGAGCCAGGCAGGTCCAAGGCCTCCATGGCCTGGGATTCTGCTTCACTAAAAACGGACTCGCAAACTGACTCAAACTGGCCATTGACCTCAGTCTCACTCACCTGAGAGACAAAAACAGGAATAGCAGTCCTTAATTTTTCCTCTTCCTTTCTCTTTCTCACTTTGATTCTTCCCCTTTGCACAGTAAATACGAAGGAGCGTTAGAGGGAGAAAATACAACTGGCAACAAATTTTCGACCTTCAAAACATCTCAGCAGAAGTTATCTTTTCAAAAGAAGAAGAAGAAGAACAAGAAAAAGAAGAAGGAGAAGTTTAACAGTAAAGTAAAATGAGAGATAACATTTCTAGCATTAACAGAGAGAGAATTGGTGAAATATGTCTGAGGGGCCTGCTTGGAAGAAAGACATGGTAAGATTCCAAACACATGCAAACAGACAGCAGAAGTTACCACAGAGCACCTATACTTCAAGAGTCTACTCAGGAATGGCACAGTCTAAAACACATGGAGATCCTTTCTTCACCATGAATCACACACATGCTAACATGCTACTAGCCAGCACCTACTCCAAACACTGTCCCAAAGCCACAAGACAGAAACTCATGTTTAAAGGACAGTTTAGAACCAGAAACATCTACCACAACATCAGCACACAAAACTAACGTCCATCTGTGTATCCTTCACACTTTCTTTCCTTCTATCTTGTAGCTTATGTATCTTTTGTCCAAAAACTAAAATATTCAACAACACATCCACTTACAATACAATACATACGTAGCACTTGGGTAATTCCACCAATTTTCTCCATAATTAACTAGCTGAGATGTTAACAGAGTGGTTCAGAGTGGGTTTGGAGTGAAATGCTCCATTCAAGAGAAACTTGAGTCAGAATTGTTCATAGTGAAGGTGAATGGAATCAGACATCCACCTTTAAAATCTCCCTCACAGGAAGTTATTCCATGAAATGGTTATGGTTGCGCCACCTGACGCCTGAGACGTTGTTCTACCAGAGTTTTGAGAAGCTTTTGGTCCTAAAACTAAACCCATTCATGGTGGATGGATACATGCAGGGCGTTGCGAAACAAAATAGTCCCCAAAGAAAAGTGATTAAGTTCAGATTCACTATTTTACCATCATCACCATCCATATAAACACTCAGTGACACGTGGAGCTTCACTGAGGGTTGACAGGAAATAAAAAGTCTTTATTTGTTTTGGAAATGTCTGGTTCCATTCACCACCACTGTAAAGAACTCTCTCTACAATGAACCGTTTCACACTAAACCCACTCTGAAAGACTTTGTTTACATATCTGAATTATACAGTAATGTAAAAAAAATTGGAGGAATTCCCTTCTAAATTGCTGCTTTCATGCATTCTAGACATTGGATTGGACTGACCCATGCTCTGAGCAGACAGTGTCAATAATCAGCAGTCGAATCTCCCTGATCGTCGGTCCTGTTTGTATACGGTGCTGGGTGGAGGAACCTGCTCACACTCACCTGGCTCACACAGCTTGCCTGACTGAGGGTGCTGACCGCACGCATGTAGCTCTGGTTGCGGGAGCGGAACTGGGGAGGGTTGTAAGTGGTTGCTGGGTCCAGGGATACGCTGGGATGCGGACGCATATCTCTCGTTGTTTGCAAGTGGTAGCCATGGCTAAATAAAGGGAACAACCACAAAGACGAATGTAATCATGCATCAGTATCACACACAGACCTTGTTTACACCTGCTTACTTCACGTGGTTTAGTATCTGGGTCGTATCCTGATCACATGTGTTTACACTCGGTACTCAAATGCATCAGCCAACATGAAATCTGATTAAAAATATGCAATTCAGCTTCAATAGAACAGCCACTGCTGCATTGCTCTAGTCTGTTCTTAAGTAAAGCCCACTTTTGCAACAGCACAGTCAGTGTTTAAAGAAGAGCCTTTTTACAATAATGATCTAATGCATCACCATCATGGACCGTGTGTTAAAACGCAGTGTGTTATAGCAAGACGATGAAGAATGACGAGATGAAGGTGAAGTTTAACCAAACTGGAGCTTTATTTGAGCCGTCCATAGCGGATACATCAGGAGTGAAACTGAAAGAGCAGTGATGCTGCATTAAGTGGTGGCAGTCCAGAGGATAAGCAGAACAGCAGGGGGCACTGTGACAGGACTGGGAGGGGTTTTGGGTGGTGGGTATGTCTCTTCCATAATCAGAACACCAGGGGGCGCTGTGACAGTACTGGGAGGGGTTTTGGGTGGTGGGCGTGTCTCTTCCATAATCCGAACAGCAGGAGGCGCTGTGGCAGCACTGGGAGAGGTTTTGGGTGATGAGTGTGTCCACTCTGTTATAACGTGGCTCAAATGCATCTCAAAATCACCTTAACGGGTTTGAGTGATCAGATTTAAATCAGGTTTAAATACGTCTAGTTTTTGAGGCTCAAACTCGTCCCAATGCATGAAGTGAGCAGGCATTAATGGGGTTTTAGCTGCAGAATGACATGATCTGTATTATCAGAACCCGTCATCACGTCAACCTTTATGGCACCGAGTCACTCATATAGTCACTAAATATTCACTTTCTCATTAGTTATGATGTTAAATCTCTGATTGTGTCAAGAAATCTCCTTCTCCGTTTCGAAACACAGCAAAAAGGCATTCACACAAACTAGAGGAAATCTACAGAAAAAGACACAGAAATGATTATTTTAAGCAAAAAAAATTGGATTAAAAATATTTACTGAGTAAGATTTCTTGATAATATCCAGATCTTCACAGGTTTTAACTTTTAATTTGGCAAATGTGTAGATACAGCATTTTATACATGAAATAAGCATCTTCCCCCAGGGAAGGTGTAGTAGTTTTATTTCCTATTTCAGGACCTACTGCATTTAAAATATCATAGCATATATTGTGTACATATCTTCACATATTGTGATGTTGTTTTTAGTGCCCAGCCTTATTATTGCTTATTATGAGGCTACAATCTATGATATGCATTTTCTGTTGCTGCTAGTTTGCCACCTTCATAATACTGATTAAGCATAGCTGGGACTCTGGTCCCAGTACAGAACCTGGTCTGTAGAAACCAAGGGTGTAGGTCTGATTTAGACTTTAATGGGGACACATAAGCGGTAACATTACTCCAGACATAGTGCAATCTTTCATACAATAACATCAAAGTACATGTACATTGTAAATATGGGGGAACCTACAGGCTGGAACTGTCCTCCATGTAACTAATAACGAAGAACCGTAATCGCAGAGCACAAGAAATTCTTTATTTTAATTTGTCAACTTTCTGGAACCTTGAAGTCCACATTTCAAAGCAGGTAGTGTCACCTTTTCAAACCAATGATCTAGAAATTTGTGTTTCCATCTAAACAAACATACTGTGAACTACATCCACATCATAAATACAAGGATGGTTTACCGTGCAGCACTAGTCTCTTACTGAATCAACACCAGACGCGATGTGTTTCATATTTTCGAGCAAGGAACGGCAATCAGCCAATCATATAACAACACTGAATTAGGAAGGTGGGACTTAGAGAAACAGAACTGTTAACTGTCTGTATTCTAAACACTGACAGAAAAGTTTTTTTTTTTTTTTTTTGCTAGGGACAATTCAGTAATCATTGGATATTGGTAGGGATGTGTCCCTACCATCCCTACCCAATTCTACGCCCTTGGTAGAAACAAGTCCTGGTCCACAAAACCATATTATAAGCTTTTGGTTCTCATCTTCAGTACTTGAGGATTACCCTTTCAAAAGCAAAAGTAACCAGATTTGGTCCCGGAGGGTCAGTGTCCAGATGTTCTTGTTCAAATACACCTGGTTCAGCTCACTTGTTAGTGGCCAGGTTTAGTGAGTGTGTTTGAGGAAGAGAATTACCAAACTTTGGGGGAACTCCTGTTCTAAGAGGATGAATATTTAACCTTTGATGAACAGAGAAGAGATATATTCTTTTATGTAAATACTTTAAACTACATAAATCATAATCAGTTTATCAACACTTGGTAAAGTCATGGCTACCTCTTTCCCCCATCCACTCTGTCAAAAGTCATGGACCTCATAATTGACCCTTCACAGAAACCTTGAAAATGTTCTGGATCCTCTGACTGGCAGTAGTAGTTTTGGATAATTAGCGTAAATTAATGTCTGGACAGACAAAATATATCCACACGTGCTGCTAAAAGTGTCTAACGGTGGTTGCCAAGCAATGAGTGAAGGGCTGAGGAAAATGGGACGGGTGAAAAAGGTCTGACTGGCTCAGTCTAGTCATTGCAGTAAGGGACACGGCTTTGGTGTCATACTGGAAACTCTACTGCAGACTACTGATGAAGAGTAGCACACAGTATACAGCACTTACTGATACAGCATGCAGTATACAGTATATACCGGTGCAGTACACAGTATACATTATATACTGGTACAGTATTCAGTATACAGGATATACTGGTACAGCATTCAGTATACAGGATATACTGGTGTAGTAAACAGTATACAGTATATATTGGTGTAGTAAACAGTATACAGTATATACTGGTGTAGTAAACAGTATACAGTAGATACTGGTGTAGTAAACAGTGTACAGTATATACTGGTGTAGTAAACAGTGTACAGTAGATACTGTTGCAGCATGCAGGATATAGTATATACTGGTTCAGTATACAATATACAGTATATACTGGTACAGCATTCAGTATGCAGTATATACTGGTGCCATATATACTCATGTAGTATACAGTATACAGTATATACTGGTATAGTATTCAGTATAGAGTATATATTGGTGCCATATATACTTGTGTAGTATACAGTATATACTCGTACAGCATTCAGTATACAGTATATACTGTTACAGCATGCAGGATATGGTATATACTGGTGCAGTATACAATATACAGTATATACTGGTACAACATTCAGTATACAGTATATACTGGTGCCATATATACTCATTTAGTATACAGTATACAGTATATACTGGTATAGTATTCAGTGTACAGTATGTACTAGTCCATTATGGAGAATTCAGTGTATTATTTCAAACACAGTCAGTGTTTGCATCCTAATTATGTTAATTTTGCTCTCATGAGCACACACTATGCAGAGCGTATGCCCTTTACCCTCAGCGGGGTCCACATTCCCACCTACGTACGTGGAGTGTTTTACTCACTCCTCCCCGCTTAACTCGCGCTGTTGTGTTTAGTTCAGCACGAACTGTGTAGGAGGCAGGAAGTCTTCAGCAGAGGGATATCACATCTGCTTTAAAATATTAAGACCACGCCCAGTTCTCACTGCAAAACAGAGCAGTGTTTTTAAAAGCAAAAGCTCACCTGATCAGCTGTTCAAAGACCACCTGACAAAACAAGCGGCTGCTACTTGATTGGAAGGAAAACTTGCAGCCACACCAAACTTCCACAGTTGACACCGGACCCCTGTGTTCTATAGTATTGCTCAAAGAACCTTTCGTGGCACCTTTCTGTTCTGCAGGGTGGGGGTGGGGGGGGGGGGGGTTGCTGTGGCACTTACTATCCACAAAGGCTAAAAGAGTTTGTCAACTGCTACTCTAAATGTTCTACAAAGCTCTGTGTGGCATAATGTTCTAAACGTTCCTGGACTCTAAGGTACAACCGGATTAAGAGCTCCTGTTTTGGAGATTGAATTTGTTCTTGAAATTTTACATGGTTTTCAGGGATGAAAACAAATAGTTTTTGTGTGTTATTGCATTTAAATGTGGTAATTTTAACTCACTTTTAAAATATGATCTCAAAGCAAAAGCAAAAGCTTCGAGCCACTGTTTCGAGAACCCTTATTATCAGTCTGGCTGTTTTCTTGCTTGGACTAAGTGGACAGTCAGAGAGTCCACTGTCCCCACATTTCAGGAAGACCAGGGTTTCTCAACAGCCGGGGCACTGGAACACAAGTGGGCCGTGATGCACGTTCCTAGACTCACACAGCGGCAGTAGTAAGCCATTAAAAATCCACTTTATGAAAACATAACTTAATAGTAAGTAAGAACAGAAAAAACAAGTGTTTTCAAATGACAAAGAATATAAATTATAATAGAGGTGCATTATTATATGGGTTTTTTCATACTAATCTAGAGGGTTCAGAAAAACCTCAGGTAACAGTAATGGTAGATGCTAAAGTGACGATTCCCAGTTTGAAACACTGTTCATTTACATAAACTCTTTTCTGCAGAACCTAATTGACCCGATTTAATTGGTGACTAATGTCTGACATAATTGGCATAATCATTAGGGCAAGACCAAACAAAAAACTAGATGCATTTCTGCAAGAAAATGCGAAGTGTGATTGCGTGGTTGCAATAAAACCAGTGTTTGGTAACACTCAGACATTGGTTTATGGGCAAAAAAAGTTTGTGTAAAAAAAAAACTGTACTTGCAGCATGGTTTCGAATCAGCGCCTCTTCTGACTCTCTTCATTCGGAGCCGTGTTTTACCGCTGAACCATGGAGGGGGGGGTGGGGGGGGGGTTAACTCACCGTCTCTTACCAAGACACTTATGATTAAGGGCAGAAGAACGCATAGCTGCATTCACGAGCTGATTATTTTTAAATAAACCTCAACAAACAGTGACACACGACTTTTTATAACTGACCAGAGCTTTAGTGTCTTGAAGTCTGTTTATGAGTCTGCTGTGTTTTGCTCCGCGAGATTGACTCGTTTCTCTGTGTTTTGTCCCTTTCTGGCCTGTATAGCCGTGAATGTCCCTGACTCTCTCTCCGACACACATTTTTAAGATGACTCAACCGACCGATCAATACTCAACTCCTGATCAACCAATCAAAACTCTGAATACACACGCACTGTACTAGTATTAACAGACGTTTTGATGTTGGAACCATGATAGTATTTCAAAAACTGTAAGAGGAGAATAGGCACCAAATTTCAGCTATAAAAATAATAATAATAAAACTAAAACTTAAGGAGAACAATGGTGTTATTGCTTCCGCAATCACAATAATAACTCCAAATTTTGGATTTCAGCCTTTACATCAGTTCTCCATTGCTCTGGGTGGGGGAGGGGTGGTTTGGGAGGAGGGGCAAAAGAGACAGCAGTCCAGTGAAACGAGGCTGGACCGGTATCAGGCCTACCTCTGGCTGTCTATATGAGGTCTGTGGATGGCGGATTTGAGGACGAGTGCGTCTGGCCGGACGGACTTTTGAGGCGATGTTTTGGGGCTGGTGTCGGAGTCGCCGCTCTCGTCGTCTCCCATGGCTTTCACGTAGCTGCTGCTGCGCATCCTGCGACACGGAATCTCCTCGTCTTTCTCGCCCCCTGGATAACCCCCCCACTCATCCAGAGGAACCTGAGGAGACAAACAGCAGACTTTCCAGCTCTACTCTGCTGACTTTCCCAATCATCACACACACACACACACTCCAACACACACACACACACACACTCCAACACACACACACACACACACACACACACACACACACACACACACACACACACACACACACACACACACA
>JBBPCZ010000163.1:2398440-2410429 GCA_037974445.1 Brycinus macrolepidotus | reverse complement strand
ACATTTGTTCTCATTTCTTTCATTTAATCTCCTCAGTGTGACAAAGATCAGACAGTCTGACAGAAAATAGGATTTTTTAACCAACAAGGAGATTCAAAGCAAAATATGAAGAAATGACGAGTGGCTTGGGAGTTTTGCGCAGTGCTGTAGTTTTCAGTTTGAACGTTTCTCTGTAAGTGAACCTCTCACTGTTGCCCTGTTTGTCTGAGCAGGTCCTCGTACCCGCTTCAGTGTCAGTGGTCAGTAAAGTCGCTGCCCCGAGGAAGGAGCCTCAGCCTTCCCGTGCCAAGGAGAACGACGAGAACAGCGGACCCACAACCACGGTGTTTGTTGGGAACATCTCGGAGAAAGCGTCAGACATGCTGATCAGACAGCTGCTCTCCGTGAGTGCTGGGGTGGAGGGGGTTCATGCGGGGGTCCGCTGTAAGCGCTGGATCGTACGATGGTCGTGCGTTTAGAAGAAAATAGAGCCGCATGATACTGACATAATATCAGTACTGTGATTTTACTGCTGCATATTTTGAACATGATTCCTTTCAATATATTAAAGCACCCGTTCATCACTTCTTTAATGAGTGAAAGTGACCTTTCTGTCATACGTGAACACGCCACAGCACGCGGTGTGAACAGCACGAAATTCTTCCTCTGCATTTAACCCATTAAACACATTAAACCCATTCACCAAGTGAAGCCCGGGGAGCAGTGTGTGGGGACGGTACCTTATTCAAGGGTACCTCTGTGGTGCTTAGCAGTTCTGGGAATCGAACCCACGACTTCCTGATCGCAGGGCGAACGCCCTCACCACTAGGCTACCAACTGCCCCAATTAATTAGTGTCATCGCAATACTCTTGTTTTTCTTGCAGCCCTATCATACGCCATGTCATGTTTTTATTCAGACTTTATATTTTATATTATTCTTGTCTCTGTGTGTCTGTTCAGTCGTAACAAGCAATTCTGATTCTGATATTCTCTCTCTCTCTCAGAAATGTGGCCTGGTCCTAAGCTGGAAACGAGTTCAGGGAGCTTCTGGAAAACTGCAAGGTAAGACCGCGCAGACGCAGAGTTTGGTGTGTAGGTTGAGTGTGTGCCCGGCGGCGTGTTCTGTGTGTACTGACGCGTGCGGCTGTTTCAGCGTTCGGGTTCTGTGAGTATAAGGAGCCCGAGTCCACGCTGCGGGCGCTGCGGCTGCTCCACGAGCTGCAGGTGGGAGAGAAGAAGCTGCTGGTGAAGGTGGACGCCAAAACTAAAGCCCAGCTGGACGAGTGGAAGGCCAAGAAGAGGAGCTCCAACGGGGTGAGAGCGCCACCCTCTGGCACCACAGTGTCCTCCCTTTCTTTCCACACGTTCCAGACAAGCTGCCACATTTTAACTGGCATTAAGTGCGTATCAAAGAAAAAATTACATACAGAAAAAAATAGACAGCATTCCTGCCCTTTAAAGAACATTTAAGGAACGTGAAGTCATGTGTTGGTCAGTATTTGGATGCTGTAAAGGCAAACCAAACAATTTACTATTTAACATATCGACATTTTTTACTGGGGCTGCAAAGCATGTGGTTTAACATGTGGCGCGTTGCCTGCCCCGGTTAGAGACTCTCCCACAATCACTAAATGTTTGTATGTAGTTTTAGGATCTTTGTGCATTAATACCAAGTTCAGTACAGTTTAGTTATTTGCCCTCACTTGTTTACAAAGCATTAAACACGGGCGAATTTGGTTGTTTGTATTTAAGAGGGGTGATATAAATAACATTCATATACAAAACATCAGTGTAAGACATGGGCCATGTGTTTGTACCAGTGCTTGAAGTCAGAAAAATATCATTTTGCGTTATTTTGAGAACATTAAACATGAGGATGCAGTAGAACCAAAACGATTAAAAAAAAAAAAAAAAGACTTCACTGCTGGGTTCTAAATGTTGTGCCGTCTGTTACTGTGGCCGCTTTGAGCTCAGATTATAGATGAGTGGATCTGCCTAGCTTATAAAATAAACATAAAACTTTATCAGAACAAGAAACACGAGGATGGAAAAACAGTGAGTTTCTTTACTGATCAGATATTTTTTTTTAAATACACGACTACTGTTGCCTAGCAACTCGCCAGTTAAATGACCAAAACTCAGCGCATGGCCCAAAAATTAAAACTTTTTTTTTTCTTTCATTTTTTATCTTAAAATAAGAACATATATATATATATATATATTAAACGCATACACAAATATTGTTTGCAAGTCTTTTACTGATATTGTCAACAATTTCAATGTACAAGATTTTCTATCCAGTCACTGAATTATTGCTGTTTGCTGTGAGTATCGTGACCAATCGCAGGTGTTCACATGATCCAGCAAACAGGATTTTGATCAGCATAAAGCAGGCCGTTCTTTAACCGCTTAAGGGAAGCACAAATATGTTCATAAACTATAGAAGACAGGTCACTTTTGCAGTTTGTACAAAGATAATCTGAGATTTTTCTGAGATTATAATCTCCAAGTTCCTACTTTTCTGTTTCCACTAGAATGACAAGGCTGAAGAGGGAGGTGAGGAAGAAGAGGAGGTTTTGGATGAAGAAACCCAGAAACGGGACCAAATAGTGAAGGGAGCGATCGATGGCCTGATCCGTGAGTATTCCAACGAGCTCAACGCTCCGTCTCAGGACGACGATTCCAGCCGCCGCAAGAAGAAGAAGGAGAAAAAAGAAGAGGTACGCTGGACGTCAGGTTCTCCTCAGACTGGCCTTGCCTCGCTCTTGGCCTGAAATACTGTTTTGACTAAACTCTGTACATGTTTCTGTTGTCCCTGTTTAGGAGGACATCAATGCCATAGAAATGGAAGAAGACAAAAGAGATTTGATCTCCAGGGAGATCAACAAATTCCGCGACACTCACAAGGTAACACATTCTCTAATTTGTTTTTATGTCCCAGGCAGTGCAACAAAAAGCTGCACTCCTAGTTGAAGTTGTGACTGTACAGATATGATAGATGAAGAGAATCTGACTAGAGTAGAAATCCTGAGCCCTTAGACTGGATTGGCTGTACTGACCAGGCCGTAGATCACTTCATTTGAGTGACTGGATTTTTGTGATTGTTCTATTCACATTGCTGAACTTGTAACATGAAAGACTCAGATTAAACCTAGTCAGGGTCTAAAACGCTTTTGATCTGAGATTTATTAACTGAAGCCGCGTTTTAGTATGAGACTAGGCCTAATCTCGGTTCTAGAGACCCTGTCCCCGTCTGTCGTAGTTTAGTGATGTAAAAGAAAATTGCCTGGAAAGACGGACAGGGTCGTTTGAAAGGCCTGCATTTTAAGAGCTCGTCAGACTTCAGTCACACATGAAATGAATGCACGTAATGTAAACTTCCCTCAAAGCTAATCTCTTCATTAAACCCCACCATTATGATAGAGATCATATGGTGACTAAAGCAAGATGAATCTCACAGCTTTGGAAAAAGTTGCAAGGATAGGATGTAAGTATGAGCTTTCCATTCTTCTCTACATATACTGGGCGCCCCCTTCTGGAGGACTTGCACAGGGGCAGCTGTGTCAGTTCTTTGGGGAAATTTAATGACACTCAGGTTCTTTAGCAGAAGATCTTTAGGTTTCACTTTATTCTGGGATGGACAGTCTTACACGTGGGTGTGTTTTCCCCATGACGTCAAAATTAACACACAAACCAAGCAGGTATCAGATGTGTGTAACGCCTGTAAAAGTGGCCTGCGGTGTATTTACTGCAGAACGCTCCTAAACGCGTCCCCTGGGTCCCCGAGCGGCCAGTGAACCTGTGTGGGTCCCCCGTTATTAAGATAATGTTCATGATATTGAAATGATTACTGCTGACTGAATAACCACTGCAGTGAATTGGCTGTGAGGCCAGTGTGACAGTAGGGGGCGCCCTTCCACAGCACGCGGATACTCTGAATACGCGACATGTATGAGCGAGCTGTGTGTGTGTGTGTGTGTGTGTGTGTGTGTGTGTGTGTGTGTGAGTGAGTGAGTGTTAGTGTGACTGTGAGCACTCCCATCTTTCCTGCTTGCTTGTGTGCTCTTCCGTTACCTTTCATCTCCTGTTTTTCAGTCTTTTTCAGTCTTTTTTCTCCTCTCCTTCTCTTTTCAGTTACATTTTAGGATTCTGTTCTCATGGTGGCTTTAGAATGCATTAGTGCTCGGTAGAATATTATATGATTATATAAAAATGCCAGACAGACACTGAAAATGATGTTGAGTGTGAAGTCTGCTGTTCTGGACGTTTGGACACACAGAACCACCGCGGTGCTGTTCAGTCTCAGACTGGGCTTAATCAGGGCTGGGTCTTTTATTATTGTTTGTTCATTTCTTTTTCCCTCTATTCATTGAATTAAAAAAAAAAAAAAAAAAAAAGCCCTTTGGTCACTTATACTCTTACTCCATGCCTTCCTTACTTTCGCCTTAATCTCTGATTTTTCTTCGACAGGGTTTGTTAAGGTGTGTAACTTAGCTGGCAGTGATTTGGTTGAATAGCGGATGTTGATTTAAGTTTAGCTTTACAGGTTTGTGGACTATTTGAGCACTGATGTCTGTCGCTCTGGATAAGAGCGTCTGCTAAATGCCGTAAATGTAATCAGTGTACACAAAATGTATTATTTTAAATGTATAAGTTTATTGTGAGATGCTCAAAACACAAAACTGAAGTATTTTTCCAAAAAGGGTGAAATAACTTACGTTTAAAACACGGTTTCTGTCGAGTCTTAAAGTCTAAAATTGATCGTAATCTTAATCTAACAAAGATTTTACATATTAGGTCTTAAATAGCTTAAGTTTAGGTCTTAAATGTCCACGCTACTTCTGTCATGTTTCCTTTGGGTTTTTTCCTGACACTGTGTGTATTGGGGTGTAACTGAGAGCTGAAATGAACTTTACAGTCCCCTCGGAGTTCATCTCCGCACACTAAGCTGGTTTGTGAAGTAACGTGGTGTTTCTTGTGAAGGTACTTTAAATTAAATTTTTTACTTTAGTGAGTAAGTGCAGGTTTGGCGAGTCCTGGCTCGAGAATGAAACATTTAATGGTCGTCATAAACCAGTTAAAAACAGCGAATGCGAAGCTGATTCTGAATCGTCCGCATCACGATGCGTCTAGAATAGTTTTCCTCACCCCTGACGTGAACTGAAACGCGGAGCTGCGCACCATGTTTTGAGCAGTTAATAGCGATCCCGAGCTCATTAAACCTCAAACGAAGCTTGAAGTCATCCTAACATCTTAATATGTCTTATAATGATCAGAGTCTACAACTTGAAACAGGCACACAGCTGGTCTGTCATCGAACATGGAAAAAACCATCCACGGTTCATCATTACTTTCATTCTGTCCCACTTTCTTTCTTTTCTTCTCTCCATCTGTCTGTTGTCTGCCCTCGCGTGCATCACACCCACCGTTTTCTGCACCACCTCGCTTTCAGCTCAGGTTTTTTCTGTCAAAACAGAAAGGAATTAACAGGCCACGTTTCAGCACAAAAGCACATTTTAAAGCAGCCTTTAGTTAATCAGCAGAAACGTTCGGGCTCTAGATAGACGCCGTTTGCTTTAGAGGTGTTTTCTCAAAACGGTGGGTGTCGTGCTGGCTCAAATTCTCTTCATTCTCACTGAGTCGACCCCTCGGAGGACCAGGGAAGCCGGCTGCGGGGTAAGCCAGCCTCTACAAATTCATTTGTTGCCCATTCTATCCAAACCTGAAACGCAGAGATCAACAGATTTACCGTTATGCAATGCACATTGTCACCATGTTTTTCACAGAATGTCTGGAAGTTGTTGTTGCGGTTGCTTGTGATGAACGTCATGTAACAAGAAACAAGACATTTTTCTGAAACTTTTTTAAAATTTCTCCTGCAAATCCTTTGACCTGCTTTTCCTCCCAGGCCTAACAATAAAAGGCTTGTAGGGGCAGCGAAGCTCTGAATCCATAGCTCAACACCTGTAAGTCCAAAAATAACTAGTTTCACAAGGATTGATGAAGCCTGTCTGTTGCTGATGTGATGAGGTGGAAACCTTTTTCACAGCCTTTTTACCTGATTGTCATCCTTGTCTCTGAAACTGTGGGTAGTAGGACTGGAAGAATAAAGTGGTTTCCAGGTTTCTTAGGGGTGGTGTGAGGGTGGCGGGGGGGTGGGAGTGTGCATGGATGTTTGTTTAAAGTACGATATTTAATTTTACACTGAGGAAAAACAACTCTGGAAACCCATGGTTACTCTCTGACATGAGAAACCATGCCTCAGTCTGTAGAGCAGTTTCCTCTTAACCCATGACACAATTTTCTGCAAGGAATAGCTTAACCGTACATGCTAATGTTGCTAACAGTGACTGGAGAGTAGTAGCCACCACTTAGCATGATGTCAGTTTCCTATTGCTAATTGGTAAGTGTTCTTTTTCATGCATTTCTAGCTGAAGTAACGTGTTTGAACTGTTTATATAAAGGAGGGGGGAAGGGGGAGGGTCTGAACTCAGATAAAGAAGTTGCTGTCGTGATGGGCAGTCTGATGGGGTGCAGGAACTGTAAACCACTTCTGCAGTCTAGATTTCAGTCATACTGTGCTGTCCATCTGTCCGTCCGCCCGTCAGACGCTCAGCCGCTGCCTCTGTCGCTTTCTGCAGAAACTGGAGGAGGAGAAAGGCAAGCGGGAAAAGGAGCGGCAGGAGCTGGAGCGCGAGCGGCGTGAGAGGGACAAGGAGCGCGAGCGGGAGCGAGAGAGGAGGGACCGCGAGAGGGAGAAGGACCGAGAGAGAGAGAGGGAGAGGGAGCGCGAGAGGGAGCGAGAGAGGGACCGGGAGCGCGACAGGGAACGCGAGAGAACGAAGGAGCGCGAGAGGGAGAGAGACTGGGACAGGAGCCGAGACCACAGCGAGGACCGCAGCAGGTCCAGGTGAGTGTAGAACGTCTCACAACAGAATCCCAGTCTGGTCCCACAGGACCCCCAGATGGTCCAGGTTTTTGCCACAAAGCCGGTCATGCCTGATTAAATACAGACTGTACAGCAAAGAGCAGTTGATGTCAGTCTCTTCCTGTTTATTTAATAATAATAGCACAGTTATCTTTATTGTCTGGGAAACACTCAAAGCCCCAAGTCCAACAGCATTAGCACACGATACGAAGAAAGCTGGACCTGGACAGGATCTGTGCTTTTATACACAAGAAGTGTCATGAAATTCATAATGGAGTCCGTGCATGAATATGCGGTTTGGGAAACGGAAATATCTTCCTATTCTGGAGAAGCATTTCACCACAGATTTGCAGGCTGATGTGAGATTGTGCCTTGAAATACTAGCGCTGCACAATAAGGACAGAATATCAGTTTTGTAATTTTACTGCTACATGTTGCGATTTTGATTCCTTTTAATACATTAAAGGATCCAAATCATCACTTTTCTGGAATGAAAAAGTCTGTAAATGATAAAATTATAGGGAGGACTCTGATCACTCAGGAGCTCAGTCGTAGTTTCTGTTCTTACACTGACGGATCATCCGCTCCGTTAGTTGCTTTAGGAAGAGGCAAATCGTGGTTAACGTCTTCCTAAAGGACCGTGTAGTGACCCCCTAGCTCTCGGTGCTCCTGCACCACATATTCAGCCTTAAAGACCCGTTTCAGGAGTTTTGGGAGGTGGGACTCAGCTGAAGTCTGGGGGTCCCTCAGTGCAGTGAAATCCTGAGGTAGTGACCCCCTCAGGGCCAGACATTTAGTTCCAAAACACATGACCCTAGAACTATGGTGCTCCAGAAGGGGAGCTGAGGAGCTTCAGGGCAGAATGCTGTGAGCTGTCTGATCATCTGGGACGTTGTCTGGTTAATTCATATCATATTTGTATAATATTTAACCATGGCTGCCTTTATGATTCTTTTCTGGTAAATTCTGACATCTTCTGTGTGTCATTCAGTTCTGGTATTATTGGACATCACAGGCTTAACTGATGAGTTTAATTTATCAGTTTTCTGAGCGTGTGGCTGTTTTAATATTTATTATGAGGGCATTTGAGCTCATGGTTATTACTCGAGACAGTAAATACACACGTCTGAGTGACATTTTGATTTACAGAGAGCAAAGCCGCGATCGAGACCGAGATAAGGAGAAGAAGCGGGACCGTGAAGAAGACGAGGAGGAAGCGTACGAGCGGCGTAAACTGGAGAGAAAGCTCAGAGAGAAGGAGGCGGCCTACCAGGAGGTACACAGACTGCTGGGTTTAACTATTGCACGTTTGAAATCTTTAAATAACTCCAGAATTCGTCCTCGTTCGCTGTAACAACTTTAGTGTGGTTGTTTGATTTGTCACTTATTCCCCACAGTCTAACCATGTCAAAGTAATAAAGCCCCAAAATCACATCAGGACAGTCAGTAACTCTGGATTAATACGGTAGATCTTAATTACATAATGGCATAAATTATGGTCCCTCCTGAAATTAAGCTAATCTAGCATTAGTAAAGCTTTAGAATGTTTTCATCCAGGTAACGGAACTATTTAGTCGTGGTAGTTTATTTCACGCTGCTGTGACTGTTCTGCTGGTTATTAAAACCTGCGTTTTATTTTCCACAGCGGCTGAAGAACTGGGAGCTGAGAGAGAGGAAGAAAGCCAGAGATTACGCCAAGGAGGCGGAGAGGGAGGAGGAGCGCCGGCGAGAGACGGTGAGAGAGGAGCCGTGCTGTTTACACTTTATTCATCTGTGTCAGAAAGCACAAAACAAGACAGCCTAAAATTATTTAAAAAAAAAAAAAAAACTGAATGAAATATTAATTGTAAGCGATTTAACTGATTCCTGAACAGTCTGTAACTCTAATTCTAATTGGGCGTAATTGTCAGTAATTTGTACTTGCTAAGCTTGTTTTAAGAATTGTGTCCATCATACTTATTTCAAGTTCTTTTTGTTTCCTGAAGGAGAAGTAACCCTTTCCTTTCCTTTTCCGCTCTCAAACAGGCTAAAGAAGGAAAACGACTGAAGGAGTTCTTGGAGGACTACGATGACGACCGCGACGACCCGAAATATTACAAGTATGTTCTCATGAGTCTCAGACAGTTCATACAGTTCTGCTCCGAAACTGTCCAGTGCTCCAAGAAAACGTTACTCTAACCCGATTAAACTCATCAATGTAAACATTATTTTATTAACAGACCCCAGATCTGTGACCTGTCTGAAACTCGTAAATGCTCCAGCAGACTCAGCATCAGTTTTAAAAGATTTTCAGGCGCGTATAAGACAAAAAGAAGCTGAAATGCTTTACAGTCCGTTAAATACAGTTTGTGGCATGAAAGTACAACTCCAATACAACGGTGTACATTTTAACTTAAAATTAGAAGTCAATCAAAAGCTCCATTTTCTGCTGTTGTGGAATAAACTGCACCGAGCTCGTGTTTGGATGTGGTTTAATGTTTTGAATCTTTCATTTTTATGCAAAAACAAAGTCAGCAGTACTCCTCTGGGCTGTAATGATTAAATGTAGCTTCTTAACATTTTTGCCCCTCAAAACAATGTTTCTGCACCTCAAAACAAAAATAAATTCTAAATTAATAAAAAGTAGATTTCGGAGTCAGTGTGGCGATTCATGAAAAAAGAACTGTGATGCGCAACTGAACTGTTTTTTTTTTTTTTTTTTTTTTTTTTTTTTTTGTGTTTTTTTTAAAGCAGCGGACGTTTTCTGACATTTCAATCCCCCAGCTTGACGGCCAGCTTGATACTATCGTCATTCTGCTTCGATTCACCCTTAGCGACACGACTGGTGTAGATGTAGAGATACTGATAGGTTGGTAACTGTGGCTGAAGAGGGCCTTAGTTTGATATTCTGTCAAAATAGATCACAAATCCAGGGTCTCTTTTAAAGCAATCAAGTGTTCTCAAACTGGTTCCCCAGTTGGGTTGGAGCAAAATTGTGGACCATTTAAAGGGCCAGTTTGAGGATCACTGATCTAAATAACGCTGCTGCAGTAGTTTGGGGAGTTAAAGTCGACCAGCTGAGTGTAAACTGTCATTACTGGCAAAGAACCTGGGACTGATGTAAAAAATCCTGCTGACTGAGCGAACCGGTTAGATTTAAAGTGTCCTTGTGCTGATTTTAGTGTGTTTCTCAGTTCTGCCTAAATTTGAGGCTGGATTTCGCTTCACAGTCTGAGTCACAGCCGCCGCCGCCCCCCCACTCAAGCATCTTTCTGTACGGGGGTGTCTGAAGCTGTTTCTGTGTTTGGCCTGTAGGGGCAGCGCTCTGCAGAAGCGGCTGCGAGACAGAGAGAAGGAGATGGAGCTGGACGAGAGGGACCGGAAGAGAGAGAAGGAAGAGCTGGAGGAGATCAGGCAGAGGCTGCTGGCGGAGGGACACCCTGATCCGGACGCAGAGCTGCGCAGGGTAATTCTTAACCGAGCTCGCGTCCTCTCTCTGTCTCCACCTCAGTCCCAGGCGTGCAGAGAAATCAGAGAAATCATGCAGCGTGATGGAGCATTAAACCACTTTAAGACAATCAGTGTTTTTGATCTATCATTATGTCCTCTATGGGTACATTTAGAGCCGCACAATATATCGTCTGCTGATTATAGTGATGTTGATCTCTGTAGTACTGATATCGCAAAAGGCTTATTGAGCCTCTAACCAATCACAGTGTTTCTGACAGGGTGACCAATCACAGCTCCAGGTGAGTGACTGGGTGTTCTGATGAATCGAGGTCTTCAGGAAATCCAACAAAAGTCTCACCTTTTAGCCGTTAAAGGTGTTGGTGAATTGGAGCACAAAAGTCTAAAGGACAAAATATCAGCATTGTGATTTTACTACCACATATTGCAATTGTGACACCTTTTAAAGAAATTAAAGGGTCCATATCATCACTTTTCTGGAATTAAAGATGCTTAAAGTCTCTAAATATTGTTTCAAATGGTACATTTACTTCTCCATCCATACAGTCCATTTATGGAAAATAAGCTGCAAAAACAGTCTTTTTAAATCATATTTTTTGTGATGTCACAGCACCCACACGTAACTCACCTGGAGCTGTGATTGGTCACCCTGTCAGAAACACTGATTGGTTAGAGGCTCATTTTCATAGTGCAGCTTTTTGTGATGTCCGTACCGCAGAGACCGATACCACGATACCGATTAACAGATGATATATTGTGCAGCTCTGGTTGAATGCGGAGTTTTCGTGTGACTTCTCTGAGAAATGGATCTTAATGTCCTGGAGGTCCTGCAGTGGCACCAAACTCTGTTCTGTCCCTCAGATGGAGGAGGAGGCGGAGCGTTTGCGGCAGCCGCCGGTGAAGCCGGAGCCTGAGGAGGAGCGAGAGCACAAGCCTTCTCGGGAGGAGCGAGAGCGCGGCCGCGAGCGGGACCGGCGCCGGGCGGCCGAGACGCACGCTCAGTCCCGGTCGGACGATGACGTGGAGGACGGAGAGGAGGTGGAGGATGAAGAAGATTCCAAACCGTGTCTCAAACCCACCATGAGGCCAATCATGGCTGCACCCTCGGTGTCCTCGGCCAGCGGTAATGCCACGCCCAACACGCCCAGGGAGGAGTCGCCCTGCGGCATCATCATCCCCCACGAGAACTCCCCGCCAGAGAGCCAGCCGCAGGAGGAGCACCGGCCCAAGATCGGCCTCAGCCTCAAACTGGGTGAGGCAGGATATTTTCCTTCCCTCACGTCGTTCTGTCCGAGCCCCTCAGGGACAGTCTTTTAGTTCATTTCCACTGATACTCATTAGGGGTTCTGTGTCATGCAGTCGTATCCAAGCTTGAACAGCCCTGATGTTAAAAAAGAAGCATCACTTCTGGTCTTATCTTGATGCTAAGAGCAACACCAACCTCGGCAATAGGAACAATGTTTTTCCTTTTCTGTGGTTAACCAGATATCTGTTAATTTACAGTACTGCGCAAAAGTCTTGATCCCCCTCGTTTCTTCATATTCTGCTTTGAATCTCCTTGTTGGTGCAAAAATCCTATTTTCTGTCAGACTGTCTGATCTTTGTCACACTGAGGAGATTAAATGAAAGAAATG
>JBBPCZ010000163.1:2285134-2297798 GCA_037974445.1 Brycinus macrolepidotus | reverse complement strand
CACACACACACACACACACACACACAAACACACACACACACACATACACACACACACACACACACACACACACACACTGTTAACCCCCTGTTCAAGCCTAGCTGTTCTCTAATAGAGCTTTAAAGGTTCTGGAGTGCATGTCTGTCAGTTTAGTCCAGTATTTGAAAAATGTTTTTTATAGGTTATAAATAATCATATGCAAGTGTCAGATGATGTGTTCTGTTGTTTTTCTTAGTGAAGGAACAATTTCTATTTATTTGCAAGGTTGATTTAAAATATTGGAAAAAAAATAGAAAAACATAAAAAATAAAATGTGCCATAAACTTTGCACAGGCCACAATTTATTTTGTATTTTTTTTCCAGCAAATAAAGAGTAATTTATTAAAATGTGCAGTAACTGTGTATTAAAAAAGTGTGTTCAAGAAGATCAAAAAAACATGTAATTTGACCAGGGGCGCCCAAACTTTTGCATACGACTTCATACAAAGCTGTGACAAAGATTTAAATGTTTATTTGTATTTTTTATTTGTGATGTAGAAAATGCTGTTTATGGAGGTTTAAAAAAAACTCCCCATAGCACTTAAAAGAGTTCTGTTGTTGTTACAAGTTAAATAAGCTATTTTATTATATAAAACCCGTAATATTAAAGGAATCGTTCAGCAAAAAATCAAAAGTTCAGCAAAATCAATTTTCCAGTTACCCGAGGTATAGTCGATCAATCAAGACATTTTTGGCATCCAAAGTTTGCTTCTTTCGATTAGAACTGGAGGCTAATGCTGCTAATAAGTAATAGAACTCAGTAGTCACCCAAATAGCTCAAAGTTTTTTTTTATAAAAATACATCATCAAAACTTTTCTCAACCTTCTCAAACCACATCAAGATCTTCATTAAGGTGAAGCAGAGTGGATGTGGTTTAGGTCTCTGTCCTGTAATTTAAGAATACTGCTTTGTGAGTACCAGCCTGGCTGTAACAGTGACGTT
The DNA here is from genome assembly GCA_037974445.1 of Brycinus macrolepidotus. Lineage (NCBI taxonomy): Eukaryota > Metazoa > Chordata > Actinopteri > Characiformes > Alestidae > Brycinus > Brycinus macrolepidotus. Next base: position 2,296,816 of record JBBPCZ010000163.1, on the reverse strand, counting down.
CATTTTTACAGCTCACGGTAAGTCATACTGTGTCCTAAACCACAACCAAAGGTCTGATCCACCCTAATGAAGAGCTGGATGTGGTTTAAGCGGGTTGAGAGATGTTGTCCTGATGCATTTTTATTGGAACGATTTGGGCTATTTGGGTGACTATTGAGTTCTAGTGTTTGTTAGCAACATTAGCCTCCAGTTCTAATCTAAAGAAGCAACATTTTTTGATGTATTTTTAAATGATTTGGGTGACAATTGTCTTCTAGTGTTTGCCACATTTGGACACTAAAAATGTCGTAGTTGGTTAACTATGCTTTGGATCACTGGAAAAAAAAGTGTAAATTTAATTTTTTGTTGAAATATTCCTTTATTTGGGCTCTGCTTTTGTTTGTCACCTTTAGTTAATAGTTATTAGTAAGTAAAATATTCAAAGTACCTTTTGCATTTGTGCACTGCTGCCACTCCCAGTCTTAAACCCAAACAGATCTCATACTGGTATTGTGTTACCCTTCAAAAACGCACAATAACACAAGCAGCTACACACACACACCTCAGCTGCCACAGTTGTTTTCATGTGCATCTAGAATGGCTAAAGGAGAGATTTCTGAGGAGACAGAAGCTATAAGATCATTCACTTGCACAAGAAAAGTGAAAGTAAAAGGAAAATAAACAATTGGTGTTCAAAAAATGATCAAAATATAAACTTCTAATAAAAGCGTAGGACAGTGGGTCCAAAGTGGTTCTGGAGTAGCCCCTGCCGTGCACATTTTAGCGTTTTCCCTGTCCCCTACACACCTGATCTGACTAATTAGTTAATTACCCAATTGTTCTTGAGCCGAAGTGGAAGTGTGAACACTAAAATGTGTAGGAATGGGAACTCCAGGACTGGTTTGGGAACCATGGGTGTAAGACCACCACTGGAGGCCAACAAAACTGTCCCATCAGATAAAGAGCACTTTGAGCTTTTGCATTCAGTGAGCCATTACTGTGAAAATAAAACAAAAAAGAGGAACATCTGCACTGGAGCGATCAAACTGGACATCTGGGATGTAGAGGAAAGTTTTATGGAATGATGAGGGTAAATTTGTAATTGGGATTACTTGGATTGTGAACACTCCAGGTGATTACAAGAAGTGTGACAAAAAGGAGATTTCCGCAGAATGTAAGCTGCAATAAATTAATGTGAGGTCAATTTTGAATTTTAATATTCAAAATTGACCTCACATATATATATGTAATGGTAAGTCTTTTAAGAACTAACTGATAACTATTTGTATATATATATATATATATATATATATAAAAGAAGGACGGGACGGGAAAATAAATAAGTATACAAGCAAAAGTTTGGTTCTAAATAATCTCTCCCTGTAGTAACGATTTTTAAACATCCTTCCCAAATCTTCTTAAAGCATATAATTCAGGTTTTCTAATAATGTGGACTATGCTAGTTTTACATACACGCTATCCAGTTCCAGTCCCAGACATTTGAGAAGAGAACTTTCCCCGTGGCATTTCTGGCCAACGAGTGAGGAACCGGCCGGAGAGCGACTCTGGCATTGTTCCTCTAGAAAAAAAAAAAAAAATTGCATTGTTGTCCGGTTACCATGGAGACGCTTGGTTTCAAGAGAGGAGGGAAATATTTGGGTCATGCTGCAAACCCCGCTTGTGTGGCATGGACAGCGAACCCCCCCCCCCCGTGATCTTTGAGTAGTTTGGTACTTTGACCGTTTGTTTTTCCCGTCCGTTTCCTAAAACAACATCCTGACTTTGCTCTGTGCAGACGGTTAAAAGAGAGTGAGGAAAAGCTTGCAGGGAAGAAGTAAACCAGGCCCCCCCCCCCCCCCCCTCTTTTAGTTCAGGCCCCTCCTCCCCTGCCCAAACAAGGGCAGAAAAATCCCGTGCCTTATATGGGAGGATGATATCACCAGGCAATGGGGCAATGCCTTTTTACACAGCTTTCACCTTTCATTGTGCGTGCACTCATGACATGCCTGGAATGTGATGGCTAATTCTGCTGGGAGTGGGGGCCCTTGCCCGACCCCGCGGGAACAGTCGTGCTCCACAACATGTTGAGCACGGACCCACCTGGAAAACTTCCCAGCCTGAGGGTGAGTTTGAACTCTGTTTAGAAAATGAGGGATGTTTATGGACGAGCCAGGCTGGACTGGGATTTGTTTCAGATATTGTGGTTGGGGGTGATTTCTTAGCAGCAGGCATCCTTCCACCAATAAGTTGCACTTTTGTCTTTGAGCTCTTCTAGAATGGGATCTGGTTCACTTGTGGTGAACTCAGTGTGCTGACGCACGAGCCTCCTGCAGAGCTGAGGTGGTGTAAACATTTACCAGCATCACAGATGGTTAGTTTTTAGGTACTCTTGAAAGCAACGTGCATGTAAGGTTCTTGGGATGCGTTTTTGGAGTATGTTGTTCTTCTGTGCCTGTTGTTCTCATGCGGTTCTACAATTCTGGGACCATGCAAGCATGTGAGGCACAGTAATCTGCTGTCAGAGACAATCACATGAGGGCTCAGGATCAGCTCTGACCCCTTCTTTGTTCTCTGATATCATGCCTTTACTCTTTTTCTGCTTCTCTGCTTTGTGTTCCGTCAGCTATTGGGGATGCACTATTTCCGTGTCTGGTTCGGGACATTGCATTTCATTTTTTAAGGTAAATGTATGAGGTTTTGTAGGGAAAAAGGTTTAATCAATGTTACACACAAAGTTTTACCTGGGGTGAGTTAGTTATGCACGTGGCCGACAGCCTTGACCCTCATGTCCACAGTCTCTACAAAGTGCTTTACGAATACAGAGGGTCATTATCCGCCTTTCTGAAAGAGCATTCACTGTCAGTTTAATCTGATTTTCTATTTTCTCTTGTGTTTCCACCAGACTGAAAAGACTGCTGGAGCAGGAGAAGGCGTACCAAGCCCGTAAGGACAAGGAACACAGCAGACGACTGGAGAAGGTGAGAGAAGAGCTGGTGAAGCTGAAGTCCTTCGCACTGATGCTGGTGGACGAGAGGCAGCTCCACACTGACCAGATCGATCAGCAGAGCCAAAAGATCCTGGACCTCAATAAAAAGCTTCAGGAGCGAGAACAACATCTTGAGGGCATCTCCAACAAATCTAAGGAGGACAGCCAGAAGATTCAGAAACTGGAGAAGGAGTTAGAGCAAAAGGCCACCAAGTTTGTGCAGGAACACGAGGAGATGACCGCAAAGCTGTCCAGTCAGGAGGCCCAGAGCAGGCAGTTACGCATGAAGCTGGCATGTCTGTCCCGGAGAATCGAGGAGCTGGAGGAGAGCAACAAGGCGTTGCAGAAATCTGAGGAGGATCTACAAGAGCTGAGGGACAAAATCAGTAGGGGAGAATGTGGAAACTCGAGTCTCATGGCCGAGTTGGAGAACCTGCGAAAAAGGGTGCTAGAGATGGAGGGGAAGGATGAGGAGATCATAAAAACAGAAGCACAGTGCAAGGAGCTGAGGAGGAAGCTTGAAGATGAGGAGAATCACAGTCATGAACTAAAACTGGAAATTGAAAAGCTGCAGAAAAGGATGGTGGACCTGGAGAAACTCGAGGGAGCTTTTAACGTTAGCAAGTCAGAGTGCGCCCTACTTCACACGAATCTGGAGCGAGAGAAGAATTTGACGAAAAACTTAGCAAGAGAGCTTGACACAGTTAAAAACCGTGTTAAGGAACTTGAAAGCTCAGAGGCGAGGCTTGAAAAGGCAGAAGTTAGTTTAAAGGATGACCTAACAAAGCTGAAGTCGTTTACTGTGATACTAGTGGATGAGAGGAAGAACATGGCAGAGAGGATTAAACAAGAAGAGCAGAAAAGTGAAGACATGAGCAAGATGTTTAAAGCTGAGCAATGCAAGGTCATGGAAGTCACAGAAAAACTGATTGAAGAGAGCAAAAAGCTCTTGAAACTGAAGTCAGAGATGGAGATGAAAGTGTCAACTCTCACAAAAGAGAAAGACGACCTGAGGACAAGGCTTGCAAGTGAAGAGGAAAAACGAAAAGATCTCAGCACGAAAGTCAGCCTGATGCAAAAGAGAATGGATTGTTTGGAGGAGACTGAAAGAAAATCTTTGAGAAGTTATTCTGAGGAAGACAACAAAGTTAAGGAGTTAACAGAAGAGATAGAGAGGCTGAAGAACCGTCTGAAGCAGCTTGAAGTTGTAGAGGGGGATTTAATGAAGACTGAGGATGAGTATGACATGCTTGAAAAGAAGTTCAGAACAGAGCAGGACAAGGCCAATGCCCTTTCCCAGCTCCTGGAGGAAATGAGGACGCAGATTGCTAGAAACAAGGCAATAGAAAAGGGGGAGGCTGTGAGCCAAGAGGCTGAGCTGAGACTGAGATGCAAGATGGAGGAAGCCAGAACCAGAGATTTGCAGGCAGATGTCTTGGCACTCAAGGAGAAGATTCATGAACTGATGAACAAGGAGGATCAGTTATCTCAGCTTCAGGTTGATTACACGGTTCTGCAGCAGAGGCTAATCGAAGAAGATGACAAGAAGAAAAACATGAGCCAACACATCATAAACCTCTCCAAGGAGTTAGAGGTCACTAAACGCTACAGTCGAGCTCTTCGGCCCAGCATGAATGGAAGGAGAATCGTGGATGTTCCCCTTACCTCGACAGCTGTGCAGACGGATGAGGAATGTAGCGAAGTTGCTGAAGACGAAACTCCGGCAGTATTCATAAGGAAGTCTGTTCTGGAAGAAAACCATGTCATGAGCAATTTGAGGCAGAAAGGCCTCAAGAAACCAGCAGTGCTGGACCGTTACCCACCTGCATCTGCAGAACTAAGTATGCGGAGGTCATGGATTCCCTGGATGAAGAGGAAGGATGGGATTGCAGACGACAGCTCAGACAAGGGCACTTCTAAGATTAATGGTGTTGCATCACCTGAGCTGACCATGTCTCAGAAGCCAGGGCAGCCTCTGCATATCAGAGTGACTCCAGATCATCAAAACAGCACTGCAACACTGGAGATCACCAGTCCCCGGGCTGAGGACTTCTTCTCAAGCACCACAATCATCCCCACTTTAGGGCTACAGAAGCCTCGGATCACTATCGTTCCCAAGCCCACTACCGTTTCCCCAAAGAGCGCACATGATGGACTGGACAGAACCAAGTCCCCGGTGACCATCACTGCCATTTCCAGAGCCAAGTCCCCAGAGGGAAGTAATGGCTCTTACTCCGACCGTCCGACCTCCCCTGTCTCGGTCATCACGGTCAGCACGACCCCGGTGGTCCAGGCTCCTGTATCTCCAGAGCCTCAGGAAATGACTGTGGGCAGAGCTGTGTTCAAAGTGACCCCTGAGAAGCAGGCGGTGCCGACGCCGATCCGCAAGTACAACTCCAACACGAACATCATCACGACGGAGGACAACAAAATTCACATTCACTTGGGTTCACAGTTCAAGAAGACTCAGGATGCCGGCAGCAGTCCACACTCCCTCATGGTGAGGCCTCTCAGTGTGACTGCCGAGAGCAAGGAGACGTCTACCGGGACTGTCCTGCGCTCTCCTCGACAAACTTCTGCTTCTATGGGGAAAACCGCCTCAGGCAAAATGACGAGCAGCATCACCATTACCCCCATCACTTCTGCCCCGTCCAGACCTACCCAGTCTGTGGTGAGCGACTATAACTTGGCCATCTGTTGAAACCCTTGTTTGCTTTTAGTCATTTAGCAATTAATGGAACTGTGTGAATTTGTGAACCTAAACAACGTAATCTTCTACATTACAGTTGCTTCTGAAATGTTTCAAAATGATATCAGGGGGTGTCTGCTCCCTAGATAGCTCTCTGTCCAGGTATAGATTGATCAAATTCATTTCCTAACTTATGACCATTATCTAACACTGGAATGAGCTGTTATGCCAAGCCCACCTCAAACAGGTCAACTCAGATTCTTGAGTCAGTCTTACCTGGCACCAACTGACCAAAACCTTCCCTCCTGTTTAACCGGTCATGAACGACTTGCCCCAACACTGAGCAACAGCAACAGCTCCTGACTAGAAGTGAGCTAACTAGGGGTGTAACGATGCATCACAATATCAAGATATCATAATGCAAAAATGTGACTGTACATTGTGAAGAATAGGCAGTCTATTAATTATGAAATTTGATGTTTCAGCATTGTTTATAGTGTTCAACCACGATCAAACAACAACCCAGTCCAGCACCTGCCCCCGCCTTCCAGCTCTAGTTTAATTAATCAACTGTGCCAAAACCGAATTGTTTATCGAACCACATTGTGAGTTGACTGTATCATTATACCCCTAGTGCTAACATGCATATCCTGGCAGAATGAGACCCTCCACTAAAACCAACACGATATCTAACTGAGAGGGGTCCCTTTGAGTGAAGAGGGGTGGGAGGGGGGTTTGTACATGCAGTCCTGGCGCCCCTGATCGATTTATAGGTTTTCTTGGTTTACATCCTCTATAGCAAACGCACTTTTGCACATTTTAAGGTATAACTACTGTTTATTTGTTATTTTATCACCAGCAAATGAATAGAAATTTGATAGTAAGTTGGTTCTCTGTGGAGGATGTGTTAGCAAAAGCAGGGGTGCTCAAGCATTTGTATACAACTGTATCTCTTAAGGGATGCATGATGTCACAACCATTAAATCCGGCACTCGAAACAAATTTATATACAAGAGCCCGTTTTAGAACTTTAAAATTAAGCCACTGCAAAAAATGATATCTTGGCGAGTGAAATCATCTAGTTTATCTAATTTAGAGACATTTTCTACTTGTTTTAACTCATTTTATCTAGAGAAAATACCGTATTCTATTCTACATCCCGTTCCTTTTGCTGGTTTAGGCATTAAATCTGGATTAAAGCAGCATTATCTGCACAATGTTTTGAAACAAGCACATTTATTTGTCATTAGAAAACAACAGTTTCTCTAGATGAAATAACATGAAACATTGAGAAATAGGTTATGTTACATCTCATAATATTCTTAATACTAGATACAGTATTTTGACTAGAGTTAAGATGTTTTAAGTATATTGACTGTATTTAAGTTGATTTAAGATGTTTACACTTGCTAAGTGATCACGTTGCACAACTCCTGCTTGCTTAAACCATCAGAGTACGGCAAATCTAATACCGTAAGTACTACAGTGGATGACTGTCCCTTTCCAAAAACCTTGGCAGAACATGGTACACCAATTAGAGTATCAAAAGAAAGGGCTTGTCATCTTTAATAATGTTATAAATATTGATTTAATTCCAATAAAACAATCTCAGAGCCAGTTTTGTCTAACCTGTATATCATTGCTGTCGGGCCAAAACCTTGTTTCTCCATATTTGACATAGTTTCTTTGTTATTTGACATCTGAAAATGAAGAAATAGTCAAATATCATTAATTTCCTGAGCTGCTCCTAACCAGCTCAGGAAATTAACTGAAATTAATAGACTCTGCCTTTCGCCCAAGTCTATTGATTATGATATTTGATATGTCAGCAATAAGACTATCCTTATAAAAGGTTCATAGATTATTTATAATCAGGTTGTTATTAGGATGTAGACAGTTTATAAATATGTTATAACAGATATAACAGTTATAAACAGTCAAAAATCCTTCTGAATAAAATCCTGCATTTACCTACACTCTGAAAGTTTCCATTTTGGAGATATGAGGTTCAGTCCTGACAGTAACAATGAGCAAATTCCTCCTGTTTAACTCTTTCTTTCACTTCTCTTCCCCCCGATTTCCCGCCGCCAGTCCGGGACGGATGTGCAGTCACCTCGGGCCGCCGCCACGCGGATCCCTGTGTCAAAAGGTATGAAAACAGGCAAAGCGGTTTTGGGCCTCGCGGCGGTTTCCAGGATAGAGTCTCGCTCTGAGAGCCAGTCGATGAAAATCGAACTGAGGAAATCTGCAGTGTTCAGCTCGATATCCACCAGTGCTGGAAAGTGCTGACACCCCAGCACTCCCCAGCAGCCACTTAACCGCCTCCGAACTAACCTGAGCGCTACTGACGATCATAGAGGGCCAAAGAAGCCTCACGCCATCTCTGTTTATGATCAATAAAAATGTGATTGTGTTTGTAATGTAAATACATGGCTTCAAAAGAGACCCTTTCATGTAAATACACGTGACAGAACGAGCCTCCTCTGCACGATTTGGTTCTAGAGCACGGTGTTACTAACCCCATCGCTGGGTTTCTCTTCCTAAACTCTTCTCATTTATCATTTCACCCACCTTCTGCTCGCTTGTGGAGGTTTCCGGGAAAATACGGATATAATATTTAATATAATCTGTTATATTTGATTCTCTCACATCAAGAGGAAATAAATTGATTTTTTCAAAACCCTGAGTTTTGCTACATTGCCTTTGTTCTTTGGATGTAATGCCATTTTCATGTTAATAATAGACGGTTTATTAGGAAACCTCCATGAAATGTAATCCATGATGAAAAACAAAGCATGCTGACTGCTTTAGCAAAGTAACTGTGCTATAAAACGCTTCGCTAGACTTGGCAATCATCATTAATAACCAAAAACAGTGAAAAGGTGAGAAACAGGTAAGTAAGCGACTGGTTTGGCGAAATTATTTAACTTTTTCAAATTTTTAGAAATTTGATAAATTTTCGCAGTTTTCCACTCACCCCAGATGTAGTTGATCAGCCCAGACATGTCCAGAGTACAATTTTTGCTTTTTTAGTTTATGAGGCTAACAAACACTAGAAGTCAATAGTCACCCAAATGGTCACCCAGATAAATACACCCCCAAATCTTCTCCCAACCCTTTTAAACCACATCCAGCTCTTCACTAAAATGGACCAGACTTGAGCTGTAAAAATGAACAAAACCTCACGGTGTTGTCGAACACTTTGGGCAGCCACTGTAGACAATAGGGCCTGTTTTCCCAAACCACCTCAGCAGCAGGTGTACTGATCTATTATGAGCGTTCGTGATTATGAATGATGTTTGAATAGATTGGGAGACGTTTTGGTGGATGTATTTACATAAGAAGTTTGGGTGACTATTGACTTCTAGTGTTCAGCCTCGTAGCTCCAGTTCTAAACTACAGAAGCGAACGTGGACCGCAGACGTGTCTTGGCTGGTCGGCTCCATCTGTGCTGAGTGGAAAATTGTGCAAATTTGATTTTCCGCCAAACTGCTCCTTTAATGATGAGCGCCTTGTAATTATAAATCTGAATTCATTCTTGCGTTTCTCTTACTCATCACCTGTCCGAGTGGATCATTTCTTGGCCGTTTTGGTCAAAGGGTGTCTGTGAGAAGTCTCCAAGAGAAGAAGGTTCTAGAAGGCCACGTCGTCAGACCATGACGTTACACACAAACATCTGTTGTGATGCAATTTTTCATTTCATCACATCTGAACTGTCCTGGAAGTCACGCCCTGCAGCCAAAAAACCTAATTTGAAAATGATGTCCCTCTTCCAGTGTGTGTCTGGAATAAAATACGGCCCGATGATGACACGCGGCCTGCTGAGCTATATAAACGCAGCACGAATATCTGAACCGTCCCGCGTTCCTCTTGCACTCAATTAGTGGCATCTGGGAGCCAGAAGAACGTCAGTGTGAGTCCTGAGCAGCGGCCCGGGGTCTCTCCGCGCCTGGGGACGCACTTCTGATGTGGGTCACAGAACCAGGGGCCGGATCTCCACTAAAAAGTAATGATTTGAACTTACTTCACTCAGATGTGTTCATCATTTCCATCCCGTTGCTATGGCAACCAAACCTCTTAGGTTACTGAAGATGTTTTAAAGGGTAATTCTACAGTTTTCCCGCATAAATAAAGAGGTGCGATGTAAAAAAAAAAAAAAAAAAAGTAATTCAGAGTGTTCTGGTGTGAAAACGCTCCATTCTACAGGAACTGAATTGTTTATAGTGGTGGTGAATGGAACCAGACGTCTGCCTCTAAAAACTCCCTATCAGAAAATTATTCCATCAAATGGTTATAAATGAGATGCCCGGTGTCTATTTTACTAGTTTTTTGAGAAGTTTTTGGTTTAAAATATGCCTTTAAAAATCAGAAATTACTTATGTTACGACTGAACAGACACACAGAGACAAGAATAATATAAATATGAAGTCTAAATAAAGCCAATAAAAACTCTGCAGAAAAAAAAATCAGTATGAAATACGAAAAACTCAATATGAAATTTGTGCTATATACACAAATATTGGGTTTAAATACTATAGATAAATGACTTACAGTTCAGTGAATTACTAGTAACACTAATAGTGGTTAGGAGTCTGTAACTGCTGTAATAGAGATCAGTAGTAGATCGGTAATATTGATCAGTAGTAGATCAGTAATACTGATATAAGTAGTGATATTTCACTTGGTAAGACTTCTGCACATAATAATACTAAAGTTTTTTAGAGTGTTTTGGTGTGAAATGCTCTGTTTTAGAGTTAGAATTGTTAATAGTGGAGGTGAATGGAACCAGACGTAAGCCTCTAAAATCTCCCTCACAGAAAATTAATACGTAAAATGGTCATGGTTGCGCTGCCTGGAGTTTTGAGAACATTTTGGTTTAAAACAGGCTTTAAAAACCCATTCATGGTGGAGGGATACATGCAGGGCGTCGTGAGGTAAAATAGTCCCCAGAGAAAAGTGATTTAGTTCAGATTCTCTATTTTACATCATCAACATCCATATAAACACTCAGAGACACGTGGAGCTTCACTGGGGGGCGACAGAGAATAAAATGGCTGGATTTGTGTTGGAGACGTCTGGTTCCATTCACCTCCACTGGAAAGAAATCAGAGTCTCTACAATCAACCAAACACACTCTGAATGTAATTTCAGTACATTTCTATCGTTTCTGTTCTTCCTTGCATCATGAAATGTTCACACAAAGATAGCTGGTGTTAAAAAAAAATAAATAAAAGCTGGGGGAAATTTTCTTAAGAGGTTTTAAAACTGCAGTATAAATAAAATATTTTTCAGCTTACTTACTTTGGGCAAAAATCATGCAGATGTAATTTAGTTTATCCATGCTGAAATGATGAACACATTTCGAGTAAATTGAAGGGATAACCTTTCTTTTCTCAGTTTACTTTTTGGGAATCAAATCTAAACACAAGAGAGGAGGAAAGAAAATGTCAAAAGTTTGGGAACACCTTTGATTTCTCGGTTTTATTTTCTTTGATTGTCTATTTTCTTTTTTTTTAACATTTTATTTTTATTTTTCTGCTTTTCTAACCTTTGTATGGTTTTATATATTATAACAAGCCCCAATCCATTTTTATGTGACCTCTGTTAATCCTTCACAATTTGGTTTAAGGCTGATATATGCAAATGAGCCGTTTTTGAGTTTCAGTACAAAGACTGCATGGGCCTAAAGTCTTTTCTGTATATAGACTTTATGTAACGTTTCTAAACTGCATCAGACTCTTATATGTCAAAGCAAGGTTTCTCATTATATGGATCCTTTAAGAAAGACAGATCCCAGGTTGTAGTACCCCTGGTGGGAGGTATTTTCCCTTAGTTATGCACACCTGCATTCCAGGTGTTCCCTCTTGTTTGTTCTCTGTGAAGGTCGAGGTAAGGGTCTGCCAGCTGCCTCATCAGACGTAACACACACAGACGAGGACAGGAATAACACAGATGAGCGGCAGGGCTGCGTCCCAAACGGCTCCCTGCTCCCTACATAGTGCACTAAAATACAGACTCCTGCACAAAC
>JBBPCZ010000163.1:2228632-2240683 GCA_037974445.1 Brycinus macrolepidotus | reverse complement strand
GACTGTCCCTGTAACTAATGACTGTAAGACTGTCCCTGTAACTAATGACTGTAAGACTGTCCCTGTAACTAATGATTTTAAGTCGCTCTGGATAAGGGCGTCTGCCCAGTGCCACTTTACCTTCACTTTACAATGCAATATATACATATCTTCTATATATGAATGCCTTTACATGAATATATGAATATAGTTACATGTGGGTTCTCTCTTTGCTTGGTTCAATGAGCTTTGAGTGAGAAAAAACTATAAAACTACATTGTACGATGGTGATAAATGCAAGAGTTAATGAGAAAGGATAGAAGATGCACACCAGCTGCGTCTGTTCCTTCTTTCTTATTTCTTTCATTCCTCCCTTTCAATTAGTTGTGCTCCCATCACAGAGTGTGTTACCTAATGGGCTCCAGGCTTTAGCCCCTCTCAGTACAGGCTTTAGGCCTGTTGCCCCTTTTCACGAGCACCCTTGACCCCCCCTTCTCCACCCGCCCCCACGTCTCCTGATGTTCCTCCATGTATTGTTGTTGTGGAGCAGCTTTTCAGGGCTGTTCTTCTGATAAGTGCCTTTGTGCTGGTTCTGTTTTGAGGAGCTTCGCGTGATACTTAGTCTAATAAGGAGTTGGAGGCCTATCTGACACTCTCTCTCTCTCTCTCTCTCTCTCTCGCTCTCTCTCTCTCTGCAGCCTCCAGCCAGACTGTAGCATTTTACAACAAGGACACACGGGGAGAGATCCAGAGGGCCACATTTGACAATCATCAAGTGAAGAATATCTTCCATGGAAGCTTCCACAAGGTAAACACCGCTGTGTGTTTTCGCTCTATAGGCCTTTAGAGCCCGTAATTGGGCGCATAAAGTAATGCCTTGGCGAACCGGGGTGTGGCACATCAATCAAAAGTGTTTTCCAGTCGTGCCGATCCGCAATCAGTGACCTGCGGGCGCTCGGCATTTTGGAATAGCAGACATTCCAGATGGTCTGATTACAGGTGATCCAGAGCCACGTCTGTTCCTCAGCAGATGGCACTTCCAGTGCAAAGCTGTGTTTTCTGATACGCTGTTTGGAGGGTCTGTTGTGAAGGGGGTTTGGGATGAGCCGCCTCCAAGGTCAAAGCAGTGCCATGCGATGGCGAATATCACAGTATTTTCATAGTATATCATACGTTTGTGGTTTCATATCTGTATCGCAGTAATTGCAGTTAATTAAGACTATTGCTAAATAATAATACTTTACGGTAAAAGGCTTTCTTACATACCTGACATGTTTTTGTTGTGTTCTGTGTCTCTTAAATTACACCAAAGGAATCTTTACACTGACTGTTAACCAGACCAAAATTGCAGTTTTATATGTCTAAGTACTCTTTCAAAACAATGGAAAGGTGAGAAGTGAGCAAATAAGGAGGTTAAGTTTTCCTTCATGGAATCACAAACTGGTCACAACCACTCTAAACAGACCAAAATTGCATTTTTATGTATTTTATGTATGCTGTGTCAAAGCAATAGAAAGTAAAGAAGTGGACAAACGAAGATGTAACGTTTTCCCTCATGGAATCACGAACTGGTCCCAACTACTCTAAATTGGTTGGTTAATTACATTGTCAGTCACTAATTATGATGGAGATTAATCTACATGTTAGGACTTCAGTCCAGCTCCTGAAAGCCTAACCAATGGGAGGTCCTGCATAGCTAGATCTACCTAGATACCACAAAGAAAAAAAATCTGATTGGATACTTTTCTGTTGGGCGTTTCAAGAATTTAACTCTATTGTTTTCAACAATAGGACTTAGTAATGGAAAAGGAGAAGTCCTGCAGTACTTGCAAAGTTTAAATTCAATACATGATTCGGGGATAAATATTAACTAAAAATGACAGATGGACAGGACATTTTTAGCTCTCAGAATTTTTTTCTCCAAAGATCTAGAAAGTCCTGAGGGTTCCCTTCTAGATTCACTGTAACAGATGATTTACTGTCCAGCACTAGCTTGAATTCTAAACATAGAGGTAGTCATTTGTTATTTTGGGGTTGGTAATAGTTACACATGGCACAGCTCCTTTTCAATTCATTTCTGAAATGCTTGCCTGCTTGGCTTGCTCAAACAACAAGAATTTCAAGCCTGAGGGATTTTTGAATCACCAATTCATAACTCCTGTGCCTAAATGAGTTTGAAGTATAACAATATAATGATCGCTTTCTAAAGATATGTCACTGACTTCTAGAGGTTTGTTGAACTGGCTTGCAGCCTTTTTGGAAAACCATCAGGAACTGTCCACACTTTCAGCAGCTCTTGGCTGCTGATGCTTTATGTTTTTAGATTGAAGGAAATGTGTGAGATTCCTAGACAGGGCAAACAAATCATAGTTGTTTATCAGTAAAACTAATCTGAACCATTTACTTAAAGGGCCATGAGGTGAAAATGAGCAATAAAAACTGCCTGTTTTCAGATAGTTAATGTTTCCCTGGTAGATTTATACAATTCAGTATTTTCATAAAAGTTATAGAGTTTTCAGTGACTGGAGTGCCTAAAGCCCATTCTCCATAACCAGTTTCCAAGTTTTCAGTCTAATTAATGCTATGTGTCCTTTGCAAATGTGGAAAACATGATGCTCTAGAAAAGAACAGCTTTTTATTCAAAATAATTGTCACAAAAATGCTTTAAAACAAGTAATTTATACTTTTCATTTTCATTTTTGACCTATTTTTCCATTTCACTTTGTGGGTGTGATCCTTGACATATTCAAGATTCATGACATCAAACGAAATAGTGAAGCTTAGATTGAAGTCTGGCACATGGTGGCAAATTTAAATGTGTATTAATCCAAATTTAAATGTGTAATAATGAAGGGAATAGTTTTGGTTATTTTATAGTTTTGGTTACTTACAAGTTAGCGATTACTTGTTTTTTCCATATCCAAACTCATCTTAATATTCAAAGTAAAATGCTTAAAACCATTATAAACAAAACCTGCACACAAACATGATTACATTTAACAACCAGCTTACAGATAGCTAATAGGCTAATAGGCTCCTCCAGTAATATGCAAAGCTTGACTGTAAGGAATCAGTACAAAATCTTTCATTAGAGTCCTGGCATGGAGCTGCTTCTTAGCATCCGATGGAAACCCACTTGTGTTCTCTGTCAGTGGCATATCTAACCTCCAGAAGCTTAGAGAGACTTTTTTCCCTTCAAATTTGTCAGTCTACAGCTTGCATAAAGAGTGTTAAACCCTCTGTGGGAAATTAACCGCACTCTTAGCTTGACGCCAAGGTAAAATTACAAATGGTAGTAGAGGCATTAACAGAAATGCATTAAGCTAATGGCGGTAATAGGATAAATATAAACTGTTTACAAAGTGAAGTTCTCGGTACAAACCTGGCACATGTTTATGATTATCCTGCAATAGTTTCTGCTTCATTTTTTGGTCAGTAAAGGTGGTGCTAGATTGTGGAAGAGGATGATGATAGCCCAAAAAATAACCACATGAAAATGACCATAACTCTCTCTCACACTCTAAAACATACCATTATATAGCCAATAAAGTAAAGTGTGAACAGTGTGAAATTCTTTCTCTGCATTTAACCCATTCACCAAGCAGTGGGCTGGCACCAAGAGGGGGGCACCCAGGGAGCAGTGTGGGGATGGTACCTTGCTCAAGGGTACTTCAGTGGTACCACTAGCAGTCCTGGGATTTGAACCCACAACTTTCTGATTGCAGGGGTAACTCCCTAACCACTAGGCCACCAGCTGCCCTAATAAACCAATAAAATCCAACATACACGGCTGAGCAGAGTGATGCGGGCAAGATAGTTGATTTCACAGCTCATGAATATGAAGTAGAAGGTAACTTATGATGTGGCATCGTCAGTTAGTGTTTGACATCTTGGGTAATGTCAAATAAGTGTAATTCCGTTAACGTTGTTTGGGGGCAGTGTAGAGATATTCAATATATGTTGCGCTGAAGCAGAATGTCCACACTTTTGAATAGTCAGCAAGCCTGGATGACAGTAAAAACAGGCTTGTGATGGTGAGAAGTAGTGAGGTCACACTTTCACAAGGATCTATAAGCGTGTCTGGGGAGGCTGTTAAAACCAGGGTGAAGTTGTTCGCTGGCGTCAGGGATGGAAAGTGTTGCTGCATTAGCTATTAAACAATTACATCGGAAATCCAGAGAAATTCTCGGCAAAGAGGGGGGAGAGGTTTTGTGCTCACTCTCTTTCTCTCTCTTTCTCTCTTTTTCTTTGTCCTTCTCTACCCCCCACCTCCATGTCTGTCTCTGTCTGGACTGCATCCTGGCTGTCTATGTAGTAGCAGATTGTAGGCAAGGAGGATTCTGGAACGTACGCTTGGTCTGCAGTGGCTTCATTTGTTGTGGTTTTACCTCCCTGTTGTGCGTGAACTGTATCCACCTGCCAGGAACCACTTTGTTACCCACCCTGGCCTCCTAAAATCCAACATCTAGCCTGTGTGAATAAGTTTGCCAGAAAATCAAATTTGCACAGTTATCCCAAACGTACTCCATCAGCTAAGACACTTCTGACGTTTGCTGCTTTACTTTGGAGCTACAAGGCTGATGAAGTTAACAACCCGCCCTTTTGTTGCGTAACAGTGTCAGTGTTACATAATTGCCAGTTACTTATCATAATTTTTTTTATCAATTCAGTTTCTCAAATTGCAAGATCTGTGCATAGTTTATAATTGCAGTAATTGCATAAATGATTTGGAATGTATAAAATAGTCACAGCCATTGATTTTAAGATTAAAGTTGGAATTGGCAGAAGTAACATGGATCTGTAGATGAGTTAGACCAATCAAAAGCGGGGAAGCCTTCATTTACCATTGTAGATAACCTTAAATAACTGGAGGTCTGGCTCTCAGTTTTCTCCTGGAGAGTATAATAATTATGATTAGAATCCTAAAAAAAATAATAAAAAAAGAATAAATAAAAAAATGCTTTGTTGATTTTCACAGAAAACAGTGTATCATATACAGTACTGTGCAAATATCTTTAGCCACCTGTCATTTCTTTATATTTTGCTTTGACTCACCTTGAATCACCTTGTTGGCACAAACTAATATTTTTTGCCTGTCAAACTGTTGTATCTTTGGCGCACGGAGTAGATTAAATGAAAAAAAATGGGAAATAGGTCACTGTGTGTCTTAACAAGCGAAAAACATTCCTCTGAAACTGGTCAGGTTCAGGGACTGGACTGAAAATGAGAGTCTTTGAAAGTCCTTCAGGAAGCCTGGAGAACTGTTCCTCAAGACCACAGTGAAAATACAAGAAAGTCTGGATCTTTGGAAGCAAAATATGAAGAAAGGAGGGTGGCTCAAGACTTTTCCACTGTACTGTAGTGCACCCGTGCCAAGTGGCTGGATGGGTATCCTTAAGCAGAGCAGTTGAAATGAAATTCAGGAGCCACGCATGTCTTGACTGATCGATTACATTTAAGATACAATCTGTAAAAAATTACATTTCACTAAATATTTGCTCTTGCATATGTCAGGAAGGAGCATGAGTGATGGCTCCTGACAAAAGTGACTAGTGCATTCTTTTCACTCTCGATTTTTCTCCAGAGCGAGTGAGAATGTTAGAGCTGTCCGTCATCCTTCAGATCTTCAGATGAATCCATCAGTGGGAACGCTTTTTGAGACGAGGCCTGGCACGCTTGCATATTTCACTCTTACTTATGAAGTCTTTCTCTGTGCTAGTCAAGCATTAAAATGCTGCCAATCCATGCTGGATAAACAAACATGATTTAGATGGTTTTGCTTTGGCCTGAGCTTTCACTCCCTGCTGTGATTGATGCTCGCTGGCTCGCTGTATTCGGTGAGTTTTATGCATCTTAGGTTTTAAGGGAAGTTTTTAAAAGCGAGTCATGATTTACTGTTTGTTTGTCTCCTGGAGCAGCCAGAGGAGCACGCTCAGCGGCTCTTTCGGACATGTTAATAGCGAGGAAACCAAAGGGCTTGAAGATGAGTGGAACAGATATCCGTCAGCAGTGGGATTCTTCAGATTCTCCGGAAGCCTCTTTTTCACAGATTGGAGCTGAGTCAGCTATGACTGATCCATCTTTGGTCCAAATTTCACTTAGTCTCTGTGTGCCCACATTTGCACTGTTAAATCCGACCACAGGCATTTATACACTGGAGGTTTGTAAACACTCTTATAAGGCAGTGTATTTCAGCCCTGTACTTTGGGTCAGTACATTTTTCGGATTTTGTTGTTCCCTGATCTCATGACGCACTTTCACTTTGGTGTGTTAAAAAAGATGCTATGAAAGATGTAGTGCAGGACTGGGACGAGGAGACAATAGCAGTGACAATGCTCTTTGTTCATAAAGTTAATTGGAAGAAATTTGGCGAGAGCCTTAGCGACTAGTTAACTGTTGATGACATGATATGGGAAAGACATTAATGTCTCAGCAGCATTCGCATGGGAAAGAGACGATGGCACAATGTGTCCCTTATGTTTCTTATTACTCCAGTGTGTCATGTTCCCAATTAACATGCTATTACATTACTCTTGGACTGTTAACACAGTGAGTTGCAAGTTCTGTGATTCTAGAGCTGAATCTAGAGCAGAATCAGGCCTTAAGAACTGACTATCCATGATTATACTAACAGACATTAATGAATACCTAAAAGCATGCATCACATTGCTCATACACTGTCTGGCCAAATGTATGTGGTCGCCTGATCATCAAACCTATAGGAGGTCTCTTCTTTGAGCTTGTCGGACATCCCATTCCAAAACCATGAGCATTGATATGGATTTGCCGCGCCCCCTTTGCTGCTATTATGTCCTCAACTCTTCTGGGAAGGCTTTCCACAAAATTCGAAGCGTCTGTGGGAATTTGTGCCCATTCAGTCAAAAAAGCATTTATGAGGTCAGACACTGATGTTGGATGATGAGGTCAGGCTCGCAATCACTGTTCCAATTCCAGTCCCAAGGGTGTTCAGCTGGGTTGAGGTCAGGGCCACTGGAGTTCCTCCACACTAGACTTGCCTAACCATGTCTTTATGGGCCTCTGTTTTGCACATGGTCACGATAATGCTGGAACAAAACCACCATCCCGAAACTGCTGCCACAAAGATGGAAGTTATTCCAAAGACTAAAATATCTTTGCTTGGTGTAGCATTTGCATAACCCTTCATTGAAACTAAGGGGCCTTTCTCAAATCCCCAGCCAATTATACCTCCTCCACCAAACTTTACTGCTGGACTATGCATTCCATTAGGTCACATTCTCCTGGCATCTGCCAAACCCAGACTTGTCCATCAGACTGCCAAAAAAGTGAAGTATGATTCATCACTCCCGAGAACATATTTCACCTGCTCCAGAGTCCAGTGGTGGTTTGCTTTACACCACTTTAGCTGACGCTTGGCATTGCGTGTAGTGATTTTAGGCTTGTGTTCAGCTGCTTGGCCATGGAGACCCATTTCTTGAAGCTCCCGAGACACATTTCTTATGCTAATGTTGCTTCCAGAGGCAGTCTGGAACTCTGTAGTGAGTGATGTAACCGAGGAAAGGTGGTTTTTGCCACAATATTGGCACTTACAGGTGACCGAATGTTGTAAAGTAGGACATATTTCGGCACAGTTCAGCTTTGAGGAAAAAAAATGTAGGATCTTGCTAAGGCATGCACTAATGATCACTAGGGCTGCAATCACTTATCGATTTACTGATAATTGCTATGAAATCATTACTGCTTTTTTCCCTCTGTTTTGTGAACATGAGCCATATGAGCTGCACACACACACAGCAATGGATAGTCCTGTGAGTGGCTGGGACAGGCTAAAAAGAGAAAACATCATCATAAGCAGTTTTTATTCGTGTTAATGCTAGTTTAATGTTAGATGTCATGAGGTCATTTCACACTGAGGCAAGTTAATGGTATAAAAGAGCAGATGTTATTTTTAATGTGCTGAACAGTTGATGGGCTTTTATTAAACACTTCTCTTAAAGAAAAGAAACAGCTAATGAATGTACATTTGCAGTCACTCTCAAAAAGAGACGTGAAATCGTTTCATATTATTTAGTATGTGACTTTTATTAAAGATTTTCATTAAATCAGTGTCATATTTGTCTAATAGGGAAAACTGCGAAGGAGTGACCAGTGGAAGTGTTTCTGCACTGTGCTGGCAGCGTCCTGAACAATCGCAGTTATTCCAGATGAGTTTTTCTGTGGGAGATTTTGCAACTGCAACATGCAGCAATGTAATTGCACTACAGTGTTTTGTCCAAGTAAACATCCCCAGAAGATACAAAAAGATAAAAGTTTTGTGCTCCGGCGCACAGCCTAGGTGCTGAAGGCCATCCAAATGACAGACTACTTGAGAACACATTTGGAAGTGTGTCTCGGATGATGTCATGCCCCATTTGTCACATCAGCTCGAGGTGGAAATGAAGCAGAGCTACAGGAGAAGGACTTGAACGTCTGCTGAGTAAGATTTCTCACAGACTCACAGACTCTCGCAAAGAGACAATGGTCTCATCACGTTATGTCCAATCTTCTCTCCCTCTCTCTCTCTTTCTCTCTCTCTCTCTCTCTCTAACTCTCTACATCTACTCTTCTCACCTCATTTACCCCTTGTTTGACACAAGAAGTCTCTGGAAGTCTCTGGTCTGAAACCCACAGCCAAACAGTGGTCACTTCAGCACAGCCGTCCACTTTCAGGGATGCTGACCAGAATCCTTTGCTCATGCCAAGTGCTTAATATCACACTGTTTCGGCAAGAGGCCGTTGCAGCTGCCAAAGAGCGAACAGGATCAGCTCGAGCTTTAAAAGGAATGCATGGTGTATGAGGATGGAAAGAGACTGTGTACTCCATAATCATCATTATCATCATCCTAATCTGTGCTGACCTGTCAATTACCACAGTTTGGTTTGTGCTGCAGCTGCCCTAGAACCGTCCTTCTGCAAGTAATCAAATTTATAAAAGTTCCCCCCTTTCCAGCTGTAGACGATCAGCCAGGATGTTTGTTCTTTGTTAGTTTTGCACTGCACCTACGATGCTAATGTAGCCAAAGAGTAAGAAAGTAAAGCTTTAATTTTGGCCCAAACCAAAACCAGAACTGAGACTGACCCAACCCGAACCCTGCCAAATTCTGCCCAAAACTGACCGACTCAACTGGAACAGCATCTTTGTTTTGAGTGACTCAGTTCAAACAAAATTCTGCCCAAAACCAACCAGACGCAGTCGGAATGGCATGTTTGTTTTAATTTACCACATTCTAACAAAATTCTGCCCAAAACTGACCCAACCCAACCAGAACAGCATCTTCAAGTTTTAAGTCATAAACTTTCTTCCCAAAACTGACCTGAGGTGGCCCCTCATCACCCAGTGTGACAAATAAAACCAGGACAGTGCAGGTTACTGTGCAATGACAGTGATAAGTTTTCCCTGCTGCTCTTTTCTCAGGCTGTGAGCTGCTGCTTAAGCGAGGTGTCAGTGTTTTAATGTGTTACATAAAAGGTCTGGCCTAACACATGAAATGTAAACATCCATTTGGCTGCACTGAGCTCTACTTTCCTGAATTGGTTGAGTTTTAATTTCCTGTTTTTCTCACAAATGTGGGTCTCTTAGACCTTGTGAAACTCAGTCTATGAGTGCAACTCCAGTGTGAAGATTAAACGCTGTTTCAAGGTAATGAAAGTAGGAAGGAAGAATCAAGGAGAATAACGAAATTTTTATTCTTTATGTTCATTTGCGTGTGGTGCCGTTTTTAAAACCCCAGTACCGGTTTTTATTATTAAATAATAACAGGAACGTGACACAGGAACACCAAACAAAGCTCAGCATGACGTCTGACACCTCGAGCACCAGCACAAACCTGGGGAACTTCCATATAAGGAGTTGTTTTACCATGTAATGACAGTTTACCATTTGTTGCACTTCTGGCACGCTCAGTTTCTAAGGGTTAATCCTGATCCTGGTGATCCACAGCATCAGACAGTTTCAAGATCTTTAAAGTCCAATGATTGAGCCCTCAGTGAGCTGGACCAGGTGTATTGGGGCTGGGAACAGCTGGAACTGTACAGTGCTGTGGGTGGCCAGGATCAGTAATGTCCAAAAATGGAAACTAAGCTTCAAAAGTGCCTTTCACAGTTACTAAAAGTTACTAAAGTGCCAATCACAACAGAGCTCATTTGCATAAATCAGCCTTAAAGGCAGTAACGAAAGCTGTAAAGAGAGGTTATCAAATGGTTTTGCAAAAATGAATTACGGCCGTTTTTAATACCTAAACCCACATGAATGTCATCAGTGGGAATGAATAAAATAGAAAAATGTAAAAGATGGTCTCTATAAAGTTTCAGTCCTGGCCTCGTGAAGGGTCACTGCAACATAAAGTCCCAATCATCCAAAAAAAAAAAAAGAGGCAAGAACATTGGTAACTGTTGCAAAAAATACGAAACCTATCAAGAACGTCATATTGTTCTTATAAGAACTGCTGATTTCCATCTCCAGTTTTAATGCTGACAAGGACTGGAGATGGAGATGCTAATTTCCATCTGAAGTCAATTCCAATCTGGTTCTTTATGGAAATATTTTCCCATTTGGACAGTCAGACGATAAGAGGACTTTTGAGTTCAGCGAGTCACTATTTAGAGATTGCTAAACCCAGATTGCTGGATATGGGACAGACACAGGGGCTCTGTTCTAATGCGGCCCATTCTGAAGATGCAATATATCTCCCGTTTTCTGTTCCAGCTCCACTTCCTCGTCTCCCCTAAGAGCGTCAAGCTGAACGTGGACTGCAAAGAAGTGGCCGAGAAGGAAATTAAGGAAGCTGGCAACACGTCCGCTGACGGATATCAAGTACTCGGCAAAATGTCCAAATCCATCGGCTCTAAAGGGGAATCGGCCACAGTAAGTCCCATGTTTGACCGCAGCATTTTGTGTAAATACACATAGTGTATTTAATACCAAGCGTTTTCTGTAGAGTTTATTCGACTTTATACTATATTTTACATTGTTCTTGTCTTTGTGTCTCTGTGTGCAATAGTAGCGTAAGCAATTTCCTTTGTGATCCACAGAGTTTTCTAATTCTTATTTTAATTCTGATTCTGATTCTGATGCTCTGGACATCTTCATGCTGTCTGTCCTGCATGAAACCAATCTGTCAGGTGGCCGTGTGAATTTGCTTCCACTTGTTTACGGTTGTGTTCTGTGAGCACCAGATGGATTGGCCTGTGTCATTGATCTTTGTCTGATGTTCTTCATTTATTGTGGCTCGCTCTGTATTTTTTGTTTTTTTGCTAACTTTAAATGCAAAGCATCCATCAAAGGCATATTCTCCAACCTCTTTCATTTTGTGGTGCGCAGTTCCAGATCCAGATGTTCGATATTATCTGTAGCCTGGGCTGGACGAGTCGGGACAGATGTTGCGACCTTCCCTCGATGGTAAGAGGCACCTGAAGAAAGATTCTCCTAAAAAGATGTTTGTCTCTCTCTGCAGCTCTTCATCCACATCTCCACGCAAAGACAGCCTTTATGTCCATGTCAGACATTTCTGGGTGGTCTTTGTGTGTGTGTGTGTACGTGTGTGTGTGTGTGTGTGTGTATGACGTGACTGTGACTGTGTGTTAGCATCCTGTTAGCCATCTGTTTTTAACCCTTGCTTTGTCGACTGAACCTTGTTGAACCGACACGGAAGACATGTGCACAACAATGACTAATCTTTGCTGAAGGACGTGTTGACATAATCAGTACATGTGTAGAAGAGAACAGTTACACGTACATCTGCTATTGCACAGCGGAACCAAGTCGTCCCTTTGTTGTTCTTATATATATATAGATGAATATATACAGTATCAGTCAAAAGTATTGCACACACTGTGATTTTCTACATTTATGTGTTACTCTTTACTAAAAATACCCTCAATATTCTTAGCTAACAAATAAATATACGGTATGTTCACCATCTGAGTTCCTTTATTAGCCAGAAAATGTCAGATTTCTTATTCATTACTACTGACCTACAATAAGCTATTAAGTGCTGAAACAGTAACGAGTGCATTTAAAGTTAAAGGACAGTCTAGAATTTGACTCTGCATCAC
>JBBPCZ010000163.1:2191256-2205209 GCA_037974445.1 Brycinus macrolepidotus | reverse complement strand
AGTATACTGGTGGTGCTGAATGCTGAGTGGTTGGAACTCCTTTATTTAGGCTCCTTGTATCTTTAGGCTCTTTGCAGCCAGTCGCAGTAAAACATTTGTTCCAATTTCTTTCATTTTGTCTACTCATGACAAAGATAAGACAGTCTGAGAGACAGAAAATAGTATTTTTGCACCAACAACATGATTCAAAGCAAAATGAAGAAATGAGGGGTGGCTCAAGACTTTATTGTATATAGTTGTGTCATGGTTAAAGGGGTTAAAATCGCTATAATGCCCAGCCTCACATTTTTATTTTTAAAACTCATTTGGCTCAAAGCTGGCTTGAACACCTTTCGTAATTTCATTTCTGACTTTAAGGACATTAAAAGGATATTATTCCCAAGATGTTGCAAAGTTGATAATATTGTTCCTAATATTTACATACAGAGGTTAAATTGTGCCAAGACTGTCCAGGCACATGGGGATCCAAGCACGATTACTAAGCACCCTGCCAAACCATTCCAATTTAACCCCTCATGCTAACTGCTTGGTGCAGCCTGGTTGCCTTACAGCCAGAAGGTCATGGGTTCGAATTCCTTCTGGGAAAGAGTCCCTTCTGTGTTTAGTCTGCATGTCTACATGGGTTTCTGCTGGATTCACCGGGTTCCTCCCACAATCTAAACACATGCACATCAGGCAAACTGGAGATGCTAAATTGCCCCTAGATGTGTCTTTGTGAGGTTCCAGATTGTTTCTCTGCTTTTCACATTACATATTTATTTATAATATTTACATCCGCTTCTCTCACTGACTACAGCATTTTGTGCACATAGTTCAGTGTATTTAATACTAAGCATTTTCTGAGTATTTCTGTAGAGTTTTATTTTGGTCTATACTATATTTTACATTATTCTTTTTGTCTCTGCGTGTCTGTACAGTCGTAGAATAAGCAATTTCCTTCAGGATCAATTAAGTTTTCTAATTCTGATTCTGATTCTAAAGACCACTCGGATAGGCTCCAGCACCCTAACTGAAGATAAAGCGGTTCAGATGATGGACGGATGTTAACGCCTGCATGATGTTTTCCTTTAAATCACCCTTTAACATGTTCAGTTGCCATCTGACAGAGAAAACACATTCATTCACACATTAAACACTTTTAGGAAAGCAAGGTGTCCCGGCAGTGACGGTTCAAACTGCTGGTGATCAGCTTGTTTAAACCTTGCAATCAGACTGTGTAACAGGGCAGACCTTGAGACAAACCAGAAGAACTCACATGAGGAAAGTTTTCAACACGTGTTCAGCACTGCTTCTAATACCCAGCGAAGTACAATATAAGATTTTTTCCCCCTCTTCTTTTTAGGCCCTTAGCAGAACTATAAACTCACAGCACGTCCCCTGCCAAGCGTTACCTCATGGAAAGAATAGAGGAGGCAGTGAGAGTCTGGCTGTGATGGAGGTTTACACAACAGGAGGTGCTCCTCAAGGAGCCGATCTGTTTCCTCTTCACTGCTTCACCTCCGCTGGTCTCCTGGGTGCTGGGCGATGGCCGCGAGGCTCCTCCTGCTGACCTGGAGGTGACCAGTACTAACTTTGGGTTCTGACTTTCATGGTGAGACTCACATTACATCATCCACAGATTATGAAAGTCATTACATGGCAGAAGTAGTTGGAATCAGCAAGCATAGAAGCATATAAGTAAAGTTCTAAGACAAAATGTGAAACTTTGACGCCCAAAAAAGAAACTCCCATAAAGTGAGTTCTGGAGAAAAGCACTTTTTTCCAGGACAGCACAATAAAAATGGCATTCTTGGAAGCTCCAAATGTCATTGTGCAATCTAGTCTGAGCACTTTGTAGATATAAAAACACTGTTTCATGTCTAATGAGCTGTTGCCAATCACCACTTTTGTAAAAGTGAATTTATCAGAAACAACTACTTTATTAGAAACCTCTCTTTTCTACTTCCACTTCATGAGCTTCATCTAACTTTGCACTTGAGCCACCCCTCATTTCTTCATATTTTGCTTCCAAAGATCCAGACTTTCAGAGGAATGTTTTTTGTTTGTCAAGACACACAGTGACCTACGTGTGAACCATTCAAGCAGAACAAACACTTAAGTCCTGAACTAGTGAAGAAACAGGAGCAGATGATTCCAGATGATCAGGCGGTGATCAGTATACTGGTGGTGCTGAATGCTGAGTGGTTGGAACTCCTTTATCTAGGCTCCTTGTATCCATAGGCACTTTGCAGTCTGTCGCAGTAAAACATTTCCTACCATTTCTTTCATTTAATCTACACAGTATGACAAAAATAAGTCTGACAGGCAGAAAATAGTTTTTGTACCAACAAGGTGATTCAAACCAAAATATAAAGAAATGAGGGGTGGCTCAAAACAATACTGTATGTGTACAGTTGCAGACTGTGCCCCATTTGTGAGTGCACAGTTTAACAGCCCCTGCCCTTACTAGTCATTTTGTGACCACAGGATTGTTGTTGACCAGGTGTGATTTGGCACAGCAGTGGTGAAAAAATGGGGTTTTTATAAATGTCAGTACAACTGCTTGGTTGAATACATAAAAGCATCCAGTCAAGAGTGGCTCTGTGGTCAGAAAACAACCACTAGTGAAGGGTTAGAGGATGATTAACAAACTGTGTGTCAACAAATGGGCTACAGCCTCTAGAGTTCACAGTTCAGAACAGTAAAGCGGAGCTACAAGGTAGGTGTTTCTGATAAACTGTCCGGGGAGTCGTTAAAATGCTTGTGCAGAACACTTGTGCCTCTTGTGGCCAAAACCATATAAAGGTTTCAGTGCATGTACTGCATGTACTACATGCTCTAAAGAGACTGTCTAGCTTTCTTCAGTTTTCTTCATTGATGAATGAGTGAATCTTGCCCCCGCCTTTAAGTGATGACTCTGTCTGGCTCTGGCAGGATCAGGGCGGCTGCTATGTGACCCAAGAAGGTTTCTACAGCTGCATTCTTCAGCCTAGGAGCATGGATGAACAGGGAACCCATTCAGATAAATGGAGACCTGACCTCAGGCCGAAGACTGATGGTGTGCAGGTCAGCAGCAGCTCTGTTTATCATTTAATTAATGATAAAGTAACATTTAGCTTTGGAACAGACTCTGAAAATGAAGATTGGGAACATGCTGAAGAGGCTTCTGAAGGCACATTCTGTCGTGGGCTTTTCTCCTCCAATCATCATGGAATATTAATAGGCTGTCGTCGCAGCATGTGACCAATGAGAACCATGTTGCACTCACCAGTTGTGGCACTGTCACCGCTGAGAATTAATGACACAAATCTGAACAAGCGTTTTGCACGGCATCTTCAGTACACTGTGGTGAGGCTCCCACCACGTGACTCAACTGCTCAGAAGAAAACAACTTGAAGTATCACAATAAATCATCTTGTCTCAGCTTAGGCTCATTCCAGCCAGACTCCAGAGATCCGACGTGTCTTCATTTGGTCCCATCAGAACTTCTGCCAGGGCCCAGCACACATCCTAAAGCCGTAAATCTGCACTGTACGAGCAATTAAAGCAAAAGGCTGAGGGACAGCATGACCATCAACATCTGCATTAGAATAGCAGCATATAAATGCAGAACAAATGCAGCAGTCATTAGGTCTTCCGGCGTTGGATCACTTTTACTGAACACTGCTCATCGTACACAAGGCAAACTTGCATAACTGCTGTTATTGTTTCTCTTTCATAACCGTACCCACTGAGCTCAGAGGGATCGGTCCAGATTAAAGAGGTGACATTAAGAAGGTGGGAGGTAAGAGTAAATCCTGAAACATAAAAAACAAACTTGTGCCATATGGTATTTGGGGCATCCTGCAGAGACCTTTTATATGGTGAAATTTGGACCTCTTGGGCTTTTTCATTTTTCTCTTGAAAGAACAAACTCCCAAAGACATACTACTTTTGGAATGCACTGCAATCAGGAAAAGAGAGATTTTAAAGCCAAAACTGAGAAAATCCCATTTAAAAATCCCATTGTATTTCTTCAGTATTGCATTTTATCATGAGTTTGAGAGCTTTTAAACAATCGGTTATTTATTTGCCTTTTAAACACCTTTAAACACCACCCCAAAGCTCCATTATTCCCGATACATATATAATTTTAAAAGTTATAATAAATAATGATATTGTCCTGGTATCTCCGTGGCACCAGCTAGTTTAGCTTCTTCTCTTGACAGTTCTACCACCCCTCACTTTCAGTTTCTGTTTTTGGACTGGTTGAAAAAGTCGTTATATCACCTGTATCAGCCACTTTAGTTTGATTTGGAGTTTTGTTCATGTTTAACCAGAGTGGGATGAACATCTAAAAGTATTTGTGCTATTTCTGAGAATTTTCTGCCATGCTGTGAGGCATTCACTGAAGATGGACATACACAGATACATGCACACACACTCACTAAAACATAAGCTAGTGTTACTCACATGAACATTATTCTGAATGGTAACTTTTATTTTTTGTTCTTTAACCTTTTCCTGCAAATGTAGGAAAAGTGAAACTAATGTGTATGCTAACAAGCTATCATGCTAATTAGTGTTCACCTTGGGTATTATTCAAATGCAAAAAAAATTAACATTTACATTAAGCTAATAATGCAAATAACAAATCCCTTAAAACGAATGTTGTAAAATCACATTTTTCCACAAATTTTTTTTGGTGCCTTTTCTGTTCAATAGAGATCAACAACAACTGACAGATTTCTGCAGACCACCACATGTACAATGCACAGCTGATTAATGAAAAATGTAATAATTTAGACTTCACTGCAGGTGGCCTCACCTTACTGCACTGATAAGAACTTAGGGTTATATCTGAGGCTCTGTCATTTTTTTAGTTCATTTTTTTTTTGCACAATTCAGCAGACGATTACCGAACAAGAATTGATTAACTGATTGATTAAAAATGAATAAAAACACAATCTGAAAGAATGAATGAATATCTGTTCAGTTAAGGTATGCAGAATTATATGAGGGTGGTCTGGATTTTCCATTCCATTGTAAATCATCCAGGCCCCATTAGCGCTGTATTGTGTTTTGGGACTCTTTTATTTAGTGAGCTTCAGGAATCTGCACTGTGATGGAAAATGTGCCGGTGTGAGGATCTTCTGGAAAACTGGAACTAAAGCGCGCTTGAATGTGGTCAGACGATTGTCCAGACTGTGTCGTTTGACCGTACTGTGTGACCCCAGTGGGAGTGTGTGAATGTTGTCAGGTTCACAAAAACTGGAGTGAGGAACCACGAACAGAGCCGAGCGAGTGAAGCACAGTGAGAAACGATATTCTGCAGAAAAACAGAACCAGCGACAACCAGCCACCAAACACAGACGGCCAAATCTCATTTCCGGAGAGCTTTGTGGGACTTTTGATAGCACAGATGCTCGCATTACTGGATGGTTTTACATTTGCCATTTTTCATGCTTGTAAACCAAAAACTACACCAACTATAACAAGAAACCTTAACCCTTTTAAGGCTGAAGCCAATTATTATTTGTCAGTAATGTGATTTCTCAAAGCTGTACTTGACATGTAAAGACCATGACCTAATAAAATCAAAAAAGTATTTTTGAACAAATAAATAAACAGATCAGTAAGGAGTGTTTACGCAGTACATCCAACAATAAAGGCAGCATGGGCTTCTGACAAAAAAATTACAGTATAATGCAGTTTTACTTTAGCAAAGAAATATGAAAAGCTTCCTAAATTAACTTAGCTGACCGGTTGGGGCTGACTTAGTTATGTCTAATCCCCTTCTATCAACTCATCCAAGTGGGTAGATATTTTAAAAATGGCACTTATTGTCTGTTAATGATGTGATTTCTCAGTGCTGTGGTTTTTCAGTTAATCGAAATGCAAAGAATACGATCAAACGAAGCCAAAAAAAGTTCTTTTGAACGAATAAATAAACAGATCAGCAATGTGTTTAGAAGTTCTAAATGAGTTCGCAGTACATCCAACTATAAATGCAGCATCAGCTTCTGGCTAAAATAAAGATTACAGTTTTAATTCAATTTGACCGTAGCAAAGTAGCAAAGTAATATGGAAAACTTCCTAAATTAACTTAGCTGACCAATGGTGGCTGACTAATCAACTCCTTTTACCAACTCCTCCAAGTGGGTAGACATTTTAACAATGGCAGTGTTTGATTTTAGGTTGATTTTCATTACAATTTTGACCTTTTACTGTTTTCTCCTTTTTCCAAAGTAAGATACAGCTGGAGTATCAACGTGTGTGTTGTGGAACGCTGCATTTTTCATACACACTGTCTAGACAGTGACAGCAGAATATCTCCAGTAAAATTTGAATGTCACTATGTGAGACTGAGTCCAAAACTTTGGAGTCACCCCTGATTCCCAAATCAAAGAATCAGTTCTTTTTGGGATGAATTCCCAGCCCTACTTTGGAGCAATGCCATTGGAGAATTACTTTTCTTCCACTGCGCATTAGAAAACAAGAACTGACCCAGATTAGAACCTCCAAAACTTTTTAGTTCCAGTTCAATACACTCCTACTTCTGAGACATCTGGAACTGCCATTCTAACCACATTTAACTGAATTTGACTGAATTGTCTTTTCGTTCATTTTATGCATCTTTATATTTCTAATTTGGCTAAATTGTACCTACATAGTTTAACTTCTAATCTGAAATAATACAGTTCATCATTCTGAGCTCACACTTCTGAAAGTGTCACTGTTTTCACACTCTTGTACTGAACCATTATTTTAACACTAGTCGTGCTGATATGCAATAATATGTCCTCGTGCACTCAAATACATCTACAAAAGCTCAGAATTGTGTGTAGAATCAAACGAAGCATATTTATCTGTGTCAAGTGTAAAAATAAGACCAAAAACATTCATTCAGAGGATGCTAGCATAAATGCTGTTACTGTTAGCTGTCTAACTAGCTCCTGTCAACATAGCAAACTCTTTACAAAGCAATAATTCTAAGATAATTCTAATTCTAACAACATATCAACTTACTATTCCAGTTCCCACTCCGATGCTCTTGTTGGGGATGTAGTAGTGATCAGTGACTTTGTCCCCACCTGGAAGAGTAAACAATTTGCTAAACTGTCATTGGCTATTGCTGCAAACTCAGCAAAGACAGAGAAGAATGCCCTGAACTACCATTAGAGTCCTGTTAGTACCAATCTTGAGGAGGTACCAAAAAACACACAACTGGACCCTTTAGTGCTGAATCATTGGCCATTGGTCCAACCAAAAGTTCCTTTGGTTCCCAAAAGTATCTTTCAACTGATGTTTTTAAAGAACAAATTTTCAAGAACCTCCCCATAATGGAAAGTTCTATTCCAGCCCTTGAAGAAAAGTCAAATACAGTCATGGTCAATAGTTTTGAGATTTTCACCCAGAAGGTGAAGAGTGACCAGTCAAATACTCCAGAATGTTATGAAGAGTGACCAGTCAAATTGCAATCAATTGCAAAGTCCCTCTTTGCCATTAAATTACGTAATCCAAAAACATAAAAAAATATTTGCACTGCATTTCAGTCCTGCCACAAAAGGACCTGCTGACTTAATTTCAGTGATCCTCTCGTTAACACAGGTGAGAGTGTTGACAAGGACGAGGCTGGAGATCACTCTGTCATGCTGACTGAGTCAGAATAGCAGACTGGATACTTTAAAAAGGAGGGTGGTGCTTGAAATTATTGTTCTTCCACTGTTCACTATGGTTACCTGCAAGTCAACAGGTGCAGTCATCATTGCTTTGCGTAAAAATGGCTTCACAGGCAAGGATATCGCTGCTAGTAAGATTGCACCTAAATCAGCCATTTATCAGATCATCAAGAGCTTCAAGGAGAGCCAGGAAACTCCCCAGACCTTAATCCCATTGAGAACTTGTGGTAAATCCTCAAGAGGTGGGTGGACAAACAAATTCTGACAAACTCCAAACATTGATTACTTGAGAATGGGTTGCCATCAGTCAGGATTTGGCCCAGAAGGTGACTGACAGCATGCCAGGGCAAACTGCAGAGGTCTTGAAAAAGAAGGGCCAACATTGCAAGTACTGACTCTTTGCATAAATTTGATGTAATTGTCAATAAAAGCCTTTGAAACTTATGAAATGTTTGTAATTATATTTCAGTACACCATAGAAACATATGCCAAAAAGATCTAAAAACACTGATGCAGCAAACTTACAAAAAAACAATATTTGTGCCATGCTCAAATCTTTTGGCCATGACTGTATATTTTCATCAGTTAAATGCAAAATCCATGTGTTTTTATCTGTGAGGAAATAATAGACTTTATTTCCAGAACCAACGTCCTACCCAAGAACTATTCAGGAAGAGTCCCACTGTGTTTCAACTTTAAAATGTCTGGTGATGCTTTATTTTGATAGCAGTATCAGGATAATCAAATGTAGTTGCTTTGCAGATGCTTAACTCACCTAAAACATATTTAACAAAATATTGATTGCATCCATAAACCTAAAATTAACACTCACTCTAACCTTAACCTCAACACAAATCTTACCCCAACACTATAAATTCTCAATACTGTTGTACGCAACTGACTTTACACCAGCAAGGTGGAGCTACTTGGGAAGAGTTTCTGATTAAAAAGCCAATGATTGTATGATGTAAATGTGTGTAGCGTGTGTGTTCTTCTAAAGGACAAAAAGTTTGGCTTTGACACTGTGGGGAAAATAGAAGCTGGCTGTTTTTCCATCTTTAAAACATGCCAAATGTGATTTTGTCTCCTTTGTGGACATCGGTAGTTTATATTAAAATATGTAAAACTTGAAAAACTATACTTAGAAATCTGGGTTCAATAATCATATGGTCAAATACAATTATAACCAAATTAGGTGAATTCTGTGCGTGTGTATGTGTGTGGAGGGGGTATATGATAGTAACCAATAAATAATGCAGCCATGGATGTCAGCAACTCAAAACATGTTCAGGTCAGTGAGATTGGAGTTCTGTGATGCAGCAGGCGTTCCTCCTCATTACAGGAAATGTTCCTTTGTATTGATTACAGACGTAACATGACTTTCTTTTTCTTTTTTTTAAACTGGAAAAGTGTTCGGAATGAGATATCATCTGCCACATCAAAGGATTCCCTTTAAATAAACAAATGACCAACTCAATCTCTTCATTGAGAACACATGTGTGTCTGTCGAAGCTGGCGTCCTACAAAACCGGACAGACCAGAGGATTGGAAAACATCCGACTGACTTTTCCCAGATTCACGCTACTATAAGGGCCTGAATTTACGTCTGTATCCAAAATTAAAAACACTGCCCTTTGTGCGCACATGCAATTGTCGATTACAGCATAACCCAGGAGCAATATGATGTCCATCAGATGTTTGATAGGTTAAAGCTCTGAAGGTGCTAATGTTAGCTGACTCATATTAATTAGTCTATGTAGAGCATTGCTTCAAATGACTATTTAGCTTATTAATATTGAACGTTTTTGGAATGCTCTCCACCTTGCCTTTGTTGTAAACTGCAACTCTGTGGTCTTCTGCTGAAACCAAACGCAGCTGATTTAAATGAATATTTATGGAATATTGCAGACACTTTTATCCAGAGACACACAAAAATGCTTTGTTGTCCCCTCAGAGAAGGTATTCTTAGCTAGAACAAATATAGTAGAGTCCAGTCTACTCTTGAGCCAAGACAAGACTAGAAACAAGACTCAGTTCTGATGCCAAGAACAAAAATAATACCTGATACCAAGGCAGAAAAAAACACAATAGAGGAAGACATAAGATAAGGGTGGCACAAGACATTTTAACCCTTAGAACTCAGAGTGTATCAGTAAATATAAACGGTGCTTGTGGGCGAAGCCTATCCTGAAAGTTCAAAGATCTTTTTTTTCCATTTGTTTCTAAGATTTAAACTAAAAGAAATTTGGGCATTTTTGTTCTTTATGGGCATTTGCCTGTGACAGTGTTTTTAAAACCCCAGGAGCGGTTATTATTATTACTACATGTCATATTTTTCTGTTATTATTATTAAATGACCAGTGTCTCAGGGTGCTCTCATGTCTGTCATACCCCTCAGCACTGTCCTTTCTAGCTAGGCTGCTATAGTGAGGTATGCCGGAGTCTCAACTTGCACTCTTATTTATAAATTATACCCTGTAAACTTAAACAGAACCAACTCTGTTTTTTGTTTGTCTTCAATAACTTTTCATCCGAGGGGAACCACTGCCCATCTGTCCAGCTTGACTGATCACCAACCAGGTCACCACTTCATCCCGGGTCTGCGATCGCTGGGGCCCCTTGCCCAAGTTTCCTTGACTGGTTCGGCTGCTTTCAACTCCCCACGTGCTCCTCCCTCATTCAAGGACAACTGCTGTTCAAAAGCTCTGGCAGAGGTCGTTGTTCCTGTTGCTGTGGACTAGCAAAAACTACCTCTACTGACTCTGACTGTTCCTTCTATGTTAGCCATAGATGGCCAATCTGTTCTGCAGTGATTAAGTCTGTACACTAAGGCCTTCTATTGCTAGTCTCCATAGAAACTCTCTATTTCTCCAGGTCAACCAGAGGAGGATGGGTTCCCTTTTTGAGTCTTGGTTCCTACCAAGGTTTCTTCCTCCAGCTTTAGGAAGTTTTCCCTCACCTTTGGCTCACTTGGACCTGAATTCTGTAAAACTGCTTTGTGATAGCATTTGTTGTAAAAAGCTCTATATAAATAAAATTGAATTCAATTGAATTGAATCATTGTCATCAGACAGGGAACAGCTGATCTATCGTCAACTTTGTAGGCAAGGACTTTAAACTACAGAGAGCCAGTGAAGGGAATGGCATGAGTAAACTTAGCCGTGTTTTTCATTCTGGATCAGTTGCAAGGGACGAATACAAGCATAGGAACACCAGCCAAGAGGGAGCTGCAGTGGTCAAGCTTTGGAGTGACCAGAGAGTGAATAAGCCTCCCAAGAGGAAAAAGGCAGAACAAAAAAACCTGCATGACTGTGTCAGATTTGCAAGAAGAATGATTACTGATCATCCAAAATTACACTACAGCTTTGGCCATCTTCAGATAGTATGACCAAGGAGTTCCTGAAGGAGATGGCAAGATCACTGTTTGGATTCATAATTCTAGAAATGAGTCTTGCTAGAATTTGGCTACAGTTCGTGGGCTGCCATCCCTGATTAAAGGTCAGTCAGACATGCTGAGATGCAACTGGAAACCTAAGTTTCCAAAGGTAGGAGGAAAGAACTGGCAGAGTACTCATCAGAGTAGCAGTGGTAGGTGAAGTCAGAGCATATTACATAACCATGAGAGTGAGCATGAAGAGAAAACAGAAGAGCCTTATGGGACACAAGTGGAGAGTCTACATGCAGATTCTTTCCATGTTATTTGATACAATCGCCAAGTAGGACTCGAATCACTTTTGTACAATATAAGCGACAGCGACTATAAATATGTCAGTGCAGGCAAAAAATGAGGTGTTAAGTTATTAGCTGTAATTTCAATAAAGGACTGATAATGGTAATTAAATTTCCCCATTAATAGACAGTTAATAAATTGGCTATGGAAATATCATCCACATTTAGCTTGATATGAGACCTTGGCCTATGGGACTCAGATATTGACTTAACTTTGAAGAGATAAACAAAAGAAAACAGAACTGAACCTATTCATAATCAGAATCAAAACACTTTATCGATATCGGAGGAAGTTGCTTATGTTACAACTGCACAGACAAACAGACACACAGAAACAACAACGATATAAAATGTAGTATAAGTAAAAAAAAAAAAGGGTAAAAATACAAGTCTCCAGAAAATGCTTAGTACTAAATACACTATGTTATGAATTCAGTTTTAGTGTTGATTCGTCATTACTTTATGAAAATGTCCAATAATCGTCTTCACTGACTTTGGGTCATGGCCTATGCCTAAAACCATATGATCATGTTTCATTGTGAAGCAGCTTTGCCAGTCATGCTGGAGTATTTTTATATGTTTGTTTACTGTCTCGTGTCCCTGAAGATGAACGCTCGTCTATACCCTGCGACTTGGCTGGTGATTTGCTCCTCATAAGGGCACAGCTGGCGAATAACTACATGCAGCTCCACTCATTTTTACACTGCAGCAGCCCTGCCATTCCCTCAGGCTGTTTAGACTTTTAAATGCCAGTTTCACCCGGACAGGTGCGGAAAAAACCCAGTCCTCCCAGCACGCAGGCTTTCATGCCTGGAGAACAGAGTGTGAGATGAGGAGGCCGAGTCAGAGTCCGAGGCTGGTTCTGGTAGCCTCTTGAAGCTTCTGCCTTTGTTCAATGAGGATCATATTGTGACATGTTTTTAAAACAAAGGCGTACTGAAACACAACTGCACGTTCTCCAGAGCTGAAGGAGGATTTAGCAAATTTGCAGCAGCTTTCAAAGCTGGACTTTGCGTCAGAAGCTATTAGCTGAAAACAGGTGAAGTCAAATGAACCTTAACATGGAAATGGATTTATGGGCTGGAAGACAGCATGGCCTAGCTTAATATATTTTTAACCCTTAGAACTCAGAGTGTATCAGTAAAATCTAGTTTCAACAAATAACATGTTTTCTAAATTACAATAACTGTGGTTCTACTCAAAACAAAGTTCAGCAGGATGTCTTACACCTCAAGCATCAACACAAACCGGGGCAATTTCCATATAACTGTTTTGCTGTATGATGACAATTTACCATTTGTTGCGCTTCCGGCACAGATCCGTCCCGCTCGTGTTCTAAGGGTTAATTACATTTGTATGTGTGGAGAACCGGACAATAACCATGCCCTTTGTACGAGTGTGGGCTGATGTATTCCCTGGTGCTCAGAAACACAAAAATTGTAATGTTTTTGGAGCTCGGAATCCACATTATGAAGTCTCTCCAAGGCATCATTATCCGCTGACCATTAGCTTGTCAGGTTTGAGTGTGGACATTTCCTAATGCACATGCACACACGCACACACGCACACACACACGCACACACACACACACACACACACACACACACACACACACACACAGAGCCAGCGGGGAGGATGCCTTTTGTAACACGGTGAGGGATTTCATTCTGGAATTTCATAAGCCTGTGTTTTTTTTTTGTTTTTTTTTAATGAATTTCCTAGAGGAGCATATTAAGCACTGAAACACGGGGAAACGCCTCAACACGCTGTTTGGGTATAAAAGAGCCTTTATGTGTGTGTTTCTCTTTCTGGATGGCTTTTGGGAGCAGTATGGGTCTGTGAATCATCCAAAACTGGGACGGAAGTTCAGAAACCTTTCCGACGGGCCCCGCGTTTACAACATCGCTGGTTGTCATGGTGACAGGATGGGTTTGACACCTTGGAGAAGTTGAACTTCCTGATGTGTCTGAGCGTGCTTTTTCCAAATGAGACACAGACTGTTGCCTCCAAACGATCCTGGACCCCTCGGAATGAGGTCAGTTTCTGTGTGGGAAGCAGACTTTCCACACTGAGGCCAAATCAATATGATGATCACTTAGATCCTGTATTGTATTTTAGTAATGAGCTGATGGAGACCAAGTACTAGATTCTTTGTGGATGAGGTATATGGTCCCATTACTACACCCCCCCCCCCCCCATCCCTCCAGGTAAAAAGTGTCATTTTTGATGTAGAGATAAAGTTTTACATGTGTGTTCATAATTCCATTCATAACACTATTTGTCAGCAAGGTGGTACATCTATATAATTCATATATATATATAAATATATTGTACCATACCAAAGTCTTGCGCCATGCCTCATTTTGCTTTGAATTACCTTCAATTCCTTCACTGTTTAATTCCTGTCAAACTGTCATTCCTGTCATACACATTATCTTTGGCATACTGATTGGACTAAATGAAAGAAATGGGAACAAATGTTTTACTGTGACAGGCTGCAAAGTGCATAAAGATACAAGGAGCCTAGATAAAGGAATTCCAACCACTCAGCATTCAGCACCACCAGTATACTGATCACCGCCTG
>JBBPCZ010000163.1:2179989-2191156 GCA_037974445.1 Brycinus macrolepidotus | reverse complement strand
ATACATATATGTATATATACATACTCACACACACACACATATTTGCACCCTATTTAAACTAAATATACATTTCAAAAGGTCCTTATAGCTTAAATACAGCTAACTTGGGTCACGCAAATGGGAGATATATACTTTACATTATACTTTATATTGGGGGCAAAAAAGAACACATTTCTTCCAAACAAAGCTGAAAAAGCAATGGTCACCTGGTCTAATAACAATCACTCCTTTGCTTTTAATGTGCATCCTTTCCAAACCAACTGACTAAAGCTCATCTCTTGAACTACATATATTTTTTCCCCCCAACATCCAGCAAATATATAGTAACTGTCTGCCTTAAAATATTAAGATCTGTACTTATGTACACTTTTAAAATAAAAAATAAAACAAACATCAGAGGTGCCTAGACTTTTGCACAGTGTATCAGTCAGGCAGTGTTAGGTGGTGTGAATGTATATGTTGTGGGTTTTGCTGCACCAAAGCAACTCATGGCAAATCCAGATGTCAGAAGCACACATTACATAAGCTTTTATTTCTGCCTCATTTTCAGGATTCGGGGCTGTGAGTTTATGTATGCATGAGTTTCATGTGATTGACATCAGCCACAGCTTTAGGACCAGGCGGCAGATGTCTGCTGAAACCATAGACAAACTGCAGAA
Organism: Brycinus macrolepidotus; assembly: GCA_037974445.1. Taxonomy (NCBI): domain Eukaryota; kingdom Metazoa; phylum Chordata; class Actinopteri; order Characiformes; family Alestidae; genus Brycinus; species Brycinus macrolepidotus. The sequence goes on along the minus strand of JBBPCZ010000163.1, from coordinate 2,190,497 downwards.
AGGGAAGAAAAAAGAGGAATTTATTGTGCATGTCTGAATGTAGGTTATCTAGAAGTGGTTTTAAGTGCAGGTGAAATCATTTTAATGGGCTTGTCTGAACGTGTGTGATCTTCATGTGGTTTTAGGTTCTCGGCCCAGTATTACCGGTGCTTTCTGAGCAAGACCTGGAGAGACGGATGGAGGTGTTTGGACGAGGTCCTGAACAGCAGGGCTGAAGTTCCACATAAACTGAAACATAAGTTCATGCACTGAAAACGAGCACTAGCCCAGTACTCTATCTGGAAAAAAGAAGAGTGGAAATACTCTCTCCATGGAAACCGAAAGGGTTCGAAACAAAACTTAGAGCCATGTTACCTGTAAAACACACGTGATTTACAAGAACGAGCTTTGTTTGCAATTGGCCCAGACCCTGGGGGGTAAATCTCACTCGTTGCCTCTGTGGGCTTCCATCAAAACGTCAACCTCTTGCTCAGCTATTACTTTTAATGATTCTTCTCAAAGATAACACACTGGACAAATGAAAAAAGGTAAAGACAAAGAACTTCATAAGCAGATGGAGTAAGCTGTATTACTTGAGCTATAATTTCTGGTTAGAATATCTGTACAGTAAACTTATTAGTATCTGAGTTATCCTTGATATCCTTGATGTTAGGTGATCAGTTCAGGATCACAAGGATTTGGATAAAGCTCCATAACTCCAGAGAGCACAGTTTAATTGCTCCACAGCCCAACGTGGGGGGCTCCAGAACACTCTTGCTGACATTTAGTATTGAGAATGTTGACCATGGGCTTGTGGAACTAAGTAGCTGAATCACTCATTAGAAGGTCTATGGTACCACTTTACAATAAGACTACCCTTATAAAGGGTTTATAAATTATTTATGATCATTTTGTTAAGTAGGTTGTAGAAAGTGTATAAGTTATTAGTAAGCAGATATAACAGTTGTCATTCATTGATGCAGGCTCACTATTTGGCAGATCTCAGATTTTGCTGGTTGCTGAGCTAATCTTGTCTCTTTCTCAGGCTGAATGTTAAACTGTCATCTTCATCAGGTTTTTATTAACATCCTACTACCATTAAAACACCAGATGTTCCCAAATAGTGAGCCTGCATCAACGTATGACAAATGTTATAACTTGTTAATAACTGCTTATTAATGATTTATAAACTGTCTACAACCTAATTAACAACCTGATTATAAAGCATTTAGGGTAGTCTTATTGTAAAGTGTTACCGGTATGTGTACACAATTTTGGACATAAAGTGTATCTCCAATTATGGGATTTATTGTGGAAAGAGCAACACCCTGATAATATGGAAGCTTTTTTCCTCCTATACAGAAAAGCCCACATATTCAATCAGAAGCAACGTGATTGATTCAATGGGATTATAAATTTTCAAATTTCAAGATTCTTTATCACACAAATAGTTATGTGTAGTGAACATGTAGTGAAACGAGCCCCTGAGACGAAACGTAAAACAATGTTAAATGTTCTCAAATGTGAGATCTTGTCAGAAAGCTAACCCCAGACTTCGCCCCTCTTCCCCAAAATGACTACTGATGCCTAGATCTAAATCACCTGAGTTTTAATCACATAACCCTAATTAATGGAGATAAACCTCAGATTTCCACATTCTGATTTGTGAAGTATTGCCATGGACTATCCCTGCATACAGTGTGTTTTGTAACTTTTTATTTTAATTACCTGATATTTAATTAAATATTAAATTAAATTAAATACCTGGTATTTAATTAAAGAAAATGTAATAAAGTAATATAAAGAAAAAAGTATTTTCAAATTAAACAAATATTACAAATGCTACAAAAAAGCAAGATCTGTACAGTGCCCAAAATGTAACAGAATAGAACATCTATGTCCTGTAAAGTGCAGTGTTATGGTTTGCAGGTTTGACATATAGACTTAAATGACAGACAGCAGGTGAGATACAGTTTGGTAGAGAGATCAGTTTGTGCTATGAACAGTTAAAGTTGTGGTTCTATGTTTAGCTTTGCATGAGATGCTACCCAGAGTGACACCTTGAGATGTACAGGTACGATATCTGTGAGATCACTGTTTTAATTCACTGTTACGTTATAGAGCTACAAACTAGGTAGTCAATAGAATAGTGATTTAGCACTGCTCATTTGTTCTTGTTTAGTTAGGATGTTCCTGTCTAATCAGCTTGTATATGTCGGTGTATATGTTGTATGAAAAACAACGATCAAGTAATGTAATAAAAAAGAGATTAAAAATTGGCAATTGATGCCATAGGCATGTTCAGAAGATAATAAATCACATTTCTGCAAATGAGACCTCGGTAAGATTTTGACCCCGGTTACGACTCTGGTTACAGAAGAATTTAGATCCATATCTTACAGATCTCTGAAATCTTCCAGTTGTATTTTTGTAGGGATCATCTGGAGCAAGCTCAGATGTTCTCCAGCTAGACAGAAGAAAGAACATTGCCTACTTTGTGAAACTCTGACACAGACCATGGCCAACTCCAGGAACAATTAAAAGTTACAGCTTTTCTTCCATTAACCAGAAAGTGGCTTCCGGTGGAGATGCCTGTGGAAGCATCTCCACCGGACAAACAACACGGAGGAATCTGACTATATTTTACTGTATTCTAGCAGCAAAGTCATTAAAGTGAGCAAAAAATGCAAAGGAATGTGAAGATTGAGGTAGACAGTAATAAGTAATTGTGCAAAAATACCAAGTAGCAGCACAATGATTAGAAAAAATGTACAGTATATAAACAAAACTTCTGTCCAGAAACTTGTGTTACTGCTTCTCTCCCACCCAAGAAGAACGCTGAGGAGTCCAGGTGAGGAGAGGAACAGGAGAGATGGAGAGGAAAGGTATTTTGTTTTACTTTACTCCACTAATAGAGGTGAAAAAATGGACTTGTATGTCTTGGACCATGAGGTTTAATAAGTAAGTGCTTTGGAATGACCTTTTCCAGTTTCTTCTGTGCGTGTGGGCTTTACGGAATGGTTACACTTGGTTTGGTTTAATTTTGGGGTAAAACAATGATTTGGCCAGAAATATCAGACAAATCTCTAGAAATTGAATTTAGCCCAGGATGTCAGGTCTGAAATGTACCAGGATGTGAGAACGGGGTCCCGCAGGGTCCTACTAAGTAAGGTGTGGGAATGAGATAATTGATTGTGATAAGTTAGTTAAGAGACAGTTATGGTAGTTAAAGAGTTATGGTAGTTAAAGAGTGGGAACAACTTAGTACTTAATCTTTAATTCCCACCTTACTATGATCATGGCTACTTGATTGATGTTTTTGATGTTTTTTTTTATTAAGTAAGGATTGGACTTGCTCTGTAGAAAAGGCTATTTTTATCACTTTTTTTCACTTGTGAGAAGAATTTTAACCAACACATTAGCTCATTTTGTTAAACTAATTCTTTGAATGAATACAAAAGCAAAATAAATTGCTTTCACTAAAACAAGAAATATTTTACACCAATTTAAACTTAACAAAAGCTTCTGTCATGTACTAGTCTTACAGAATAGTAAAGGACCAGCAGACTGTGCAGAATAACAATAAAGAAAAATTTTACATTTACATTTAAATCTATCATTTGGAAGATACTTTTATCCAAAGTGACTTACAGTTTTTTGTGTCACCCAGGGGAGAAATCAAACCCCACTCTTCTGCTTAGAAGGCATTGCTGTTACCCGCTACATTGAAAATGTTAAATGCACAAGAATTACCATAATAAATTCTGTAATAAACACAATACAGAACTGTTATATGTGTTGACTGTGGGGAGGAATGGTTTTCAATGGAATGGTCAGAATGCACTGAATTGATTGACTGAAATGCACAAATCTCAACATTTGCACATAAAATAACAAAAAACAAACAAACAAAAAAAACACAACAGAAACCATTCCATCAACATTTAGTTCTTTGTGGAACCTCCCTTTGCCAACATGACAGCATTGAGTCTTCTGCTGAAATGCCTGAAGAGACAGAGGAAATCTGAAACCACCATTCAATACTGAATCTCTCCAGATCCTCCAGGGTCTTCTCCTCTTCAGCTCATCCCACAGACTGTCAGTAGGGGTTCAGGGGACTGGGATGGCCATCTCAAAAGCTGGATTTTGTGAACACAGAACCATTTTTGTGTGGATTCAGACGTTTGTTTTGGATTGTTGCCCCACTGGAAGATCCAACCATGACCGAGTTTTACTTTCTTGGCAGAGGCAGATGGGTTTTCTCTTAAACTCTCCTGGTACTCCAGGGAATTCTTGATGCCATGCATCCTAAACAAGGTTCCCAGGGATTTTGGAGGGAAAAAATCCTCAGTTACCAAGTAGATGCAAAATGTTTACAACAGTAAAAGCTAAGCTGGACACGCTGGACAATTTAAAAGGTAGACAAATGCAAAATTAGGAGTTTTCTCTTAGGTGAGTGGAGCAGTGGTGTTATCCTCTAAAGGCACTTTTCCACAGGTCTACACGTACCGTGCTGTATCTAAACTGTACTGTGATGGTTCTGAAGTTGCAGCAGGTTTTGATGTTCCAGTGTATCTCAGTCCGGTAACAGTTTATGGCCGATCATCCCAAAACCGCGTCCAGGGAGTCAAACCAACTGAAAGTTTTTCTGTCAGAGCCACTTTTGTTATTGTGGTCTTTTATTATTAAGAGTCTTGTTGGAGTTTTTTATTTTTTCTCTGCATTCTAAATCCGAGTGATGAAAACCTAACCCAGATAACTTGTTAGTGATGTCCTGGATTACCTTCGCGTTTCTCACAGCGTTAAAGATAAATTTGTTAGTGTCATAGAAAACTCCCAATGAAATTTATCTTCAGCCCAAATAGATTGTGGTGTTTGTACAACATCCACTCCCCAGTTTTAGTTTGCATCTCCATTGTTGTTTTTCTGCGCAGACAGTAAAAACAACAACTCGAACTAGACTCCACAAGAGGGTAGACCTTAGGATCAGGTCTGGTGACCACTGATGTATACTATCCAACTGCTTATGTTGTATTATTGCTTGAGAATTCACTTCCACAGTCTTCAAGAAGCTCAACTGCATGTCTAAAAAATCTGATACCCACTCAGCACTAAGTGTCACCAAGTCATTCTCCCCACAGAAATGTACCAGATTCATAGCAAACAAAAGCCAGCATCTTCCAAACATGCAAAGGTTTGGTGACATCTGGGAAATTTAATGGAATATTACAGAAACTGCATGTACGTACGTTTGAACTGATATGATTCATCGCCTGCTTTACTGAGGGTGGCCAGTACTAAATCTAATGTTAAACCTCAGAACGATGACAAGCTACCAACTTGTTTTTCCCTCAAACAAATAAGGGAAAATTTTCCAGGTTTGTGAGCATTTTTAACAGCATAACAGGACACAGATTTTCCACTAAAATCTGTCAGCGGCAGATGAGTAAAAGTCTGCCTGGCTATATCCATCCAGAGGAAGATTCCAGATTGGGGGTCCTGCCAGTCCACTAATTCCAACCACATGTGACAGAAAGGAAATCTACAGGGCAGAGTGGTGATATTCTAATGCAAATGGGTTAAGGCTCTGAAATTCGCTCCCAAAACAGATATAACGACTGTGAAGCCTGAGCAGCACTTTGTTAAAATTTTCATAGTTTTAACAGAATCAAGGATGTGAATTATACATTTCCTTAAAATTTAGTTAATCTAATCTGATCAGAGCTAATCAAATGTAATCACACTGAGAAACATTAGCTCAAAGAAACTGAACGCATATCCTGGATTGCTGGGAATAACTCCTGAGTTTGTAGAGTGGCTGAAAGTGCCCCTAAACTAAACCGTGGATGGTGAGTGGGGTGTACTGGGTTGGTGGAAATGTCACAAAAGTGTGTTAAGGCTGACAGTTGATTGGTTAAGTGGATATTGTTCTCAGTCTGGTATGATTAGCAGTTCCAGTAAAATACACTGATGATGAACACTGTGAGTGGGTAACATCAGTTTAATCCAGCAAATAAGGAAATTTAGCAGTGGGGCCGAGGAGAGTTGAGTCTTGAGAAAGCATAAAAAAAAAAAAAACTGACATTGATCATATGACATTGAATAAGCCCATAAATCTCAGATTTTTTTTTATTCACTTGTATTTATATATAAATATAATAATCTGCCTTATAGTGCTAAACACATAAAACTGTCATAAAATTATTTCATTTTATTTAACCAGGGTAGCTGCACTGATATTTCTTTTATCACCAAAGATATCGTAGAAAGCTGGGATTCGCTAGGCCTTTATTTGTTTGTCCTTGTCAGCATCGGGAGCCAAGGGAAGGAGGCACAGATGCGGGGTTCCGTTCAGATACTTTATTAATACATGTGAAAACCAAAAAGGCTCAAGGGCCTAAACGAACCAGACATGCACAACGGTAACAGATGAGGGGATAATGATGGTGGACTGACCCCAGTACATCAAACACAGGAACTTAAGTACTACTGGAACTAAAACAAGAACAAATCAAATCGCACAATCACTTAAACTAAAACACCCAACAGCTGTGACTACAAACATGAATCAAACACCAGAACACAGAACGTGACTTCAACATAAGAATCCTGTAACAAACTGAAAGAGTGGCCTGTAGTGGCCGCTGACCCCGGACATGACAGTCCTTACCTACATCTTATGAAACTTACATTTCATTGCATTTTTTTCAGAAAAAAAAACACAGATAAAACATTCTGATATTAGTAATATAAACCAGCTGTACAGATGTGAGCTGAATTCTACAGATCGGCCTCGTTCTTCAAATACCAGAATTGCAGACGGCCTGGATGAGCCACTGTATATCACAACATATAACACATAGATATTTCATATACAATATTGGGCAAAAGTCTTAGGCCCTTTGGGAACTTTTACATATATGGTCATATTCATTATCTGTATAAGTGGACTATGCATTCTCTACCCAAAAAAAACATAAGAGAAGAAATACTAACAGCATTATTACAATAAGAATAACTTGTAGTTATCATCCAGTCCCTGTTTTGGTTAATCAATTCCTCAGTAAATTAAGTCAGATAGAGTTTAACAAATCAATATGAAAAAAACCAAACCAAACCAAAAACAAGGAATTCCTGTTCCCCCCCCCTCCCCCCCCTCCCCCCCGCGCTTGTCTTTGTTTGTATTTATTCCGAAGTTTTACATGGTTTTGAAGGCAAAATAAAATTACTGCTCATATAAATTGTTTTGAACAATTGGCTTTTTAAATGAGTTTAAAAGACATTTTCAAAACTTTATTTTATTTGATCCAAAATGTACAAAAGGTTATATCTAATGTGTTTTGCTCAGGAACGGTACTTGTGATTATGAAAAAATACGAGATAGCCATATTACTTTGTGATGGAAGTCCTTAAAATATCAGGCAATTAGTTCATCGACAGAACTTCCTCCAGGCGAGCGGAGCAGCCAAAACTGACAGTCAGTATTTCAATGCGAGCGATTGCCAACCTCAATGAATACCAGGTCACAAACTTATTTTGCTCTTCGTAATGTTTCTGAGAGTACAGCTTCTCAAACAGTGACCCTTCACCAAGTTTGACTTTGATGAAGTGACTTTTTCAAGTTCAAGATTTGGCTTTGCTGTCGGTCAGTGGGAGTTAAGACGAGAAACGGCGTCAATTCCAATTTAAAACACATGCAGAGAAGGTTAATATTATTAATAACCTCATTTTATGTAATCATCCTGACTGTCATTTTTATTGCCTTGATCATCCAAATAGTAAATGACTCATTGTTGCACTGGAGAGTGGCTGAGAGATTTTCTTTCTTTAACTTCATACCAAAAGTGAATCACCTCATGACCTCCGGGCTGTGGGAAACATGCAAACCAGCATGGTAAATTTAGCTTTACTCTTCAAATGCTCTCAAAGAATTTCCTCTCCGAAGAAGGTCTTGGATAGTTTTGCAATCATGTCCGTTTCTATTCTGTTTTCACTCAGTGCCCACATTAGGAGCACCACCACAAAGGTGAATAACAAGCCGAGTCTCAGAAAGGTAGAATGGGTTCTACTAAAGCCTCAGATTTAATGACGCAATGCATTTTATGAACAGTGCCATTAAAAAGTAAGGGTTATGACATTGATAAGCCACTGGGACTCCAGAGAACCACCATGTGATCCATCATCTTGAAATTGAGAAAACAGAACAGTGACGAATCTTCCCAGAAGTGATCGACCTACCAAAAATTCTCCAAGTTTGCAGCAACGTCTTATGCTAGAAGTTAGGAAAGAAACCTGATGAACATCTAAGGAACTGCAGACCTTGCTCACCTCAGGTAAGGAAGTGTTCATGATTCCACCTTTAAAGAGACGGGCAAAGATGATATCTATAGGAGAGTCAGAAGGCAAAAACCAACCAAATCGAACTCTTCCCACACTTGCCAGAGTAATTCCCTTTTTAATCGATGGTCTGTAAAAAAAAAGGTATAATCTTTTGGAAGACAGGGGTTCCATTCCATCTGGTGTTAAACTAAGACAGCATTCTACAATAAGAACATCATACCACAAAAGTCAAACTTGGCAGAGGTCTGCTTTAGGGTCTGAGTGACTTGACATAATTGAAAGAACCATGAACCCCAGCATTAGAGTTTACAGCATAGTGTTTTTCATATTGAGTTTTTTTTTTCTGCAGGTTTTATTGGATTTATTTAGACTTTATATTTTATTTTGTTCTTGTCTTTGTGTCTCTGTGCATTTGTAACATAAGGAATTTCCTCCTGGATCAAAGTTTTCTGATTCTGATTCGGAATTCTGGTCCCTAACAAAGGTTCCTGCAGTCATCAGTCCATGACCTGAAGCTCAACCACAATTAAATTATGCAGCAAGACAACAATCTGACTGGCTCAAAGAAAACAAACGGTTTTGGAGTGGTCGAGCCCAAGTGCTGACGTGAACCTCGTTGAGATGCTGTAGAAGGACCTGAAATAGAAAGCTCATGTCTGAAAACTCTCCAGTGTGTCTGAATTAAAGAGATTCTTTAAAGAACAGTGGGCCAAAGTTATTCCACAGACTGATCTCCAGTTATAGGAAGTGTTTGCTTGTAGTCATTGCTGCTGCTAAAAGTGTTCTTTATGTTGTATATTACATTTGGTATGTGGATAATTTACTGTGACAATAGCTGAAACTAAGAGGAGATAATTACTTCTTCACATCATACTATTTGTGGAAGCTGTACAATCTAGCACATATGATAATTTTTTTGATTAAAACAGTCACCTCTCTGTAAATGTGTTACATTTTGTAGAATAGGATGCCATGTACCATTTAACAGCCATTTCTTAGTCTATGAAACCAGACAAAAACTCATTTTCAGCCATAAACTCTACCCAAATGGGGAATGGCAAAGGGTTGGGGGGTACATACTCTATAAATATCTGCTCTGTGACTTATTTCTCTGCCCTCAGCCAAAGTGCCTCAGGGGAACTCCATAACAAATCTTTAGTGGTGTTCTGCAGGGAAGAAGTTTAGGGCCTCCAAAAGCTCTGAAGATTTTACCTCCATTAGGGGCAGTTTCCATCCTAACTCAGGATAAATAGCGACCCGGGGTAATTCCAGACTGACAGATTGATGCCAGTGGAACCGAAAGAACCATTTGGGGCCAAACAGATGGCAGATGTTGATGACTCTATAATGCGAGTGCCCATTTAGTTGTATCTCAAAGCTTCAAATCGATTTTCAGTTGCAGTAAAGTGATAAACAGTTAACCAAGTAACATAAAGCACACTTAAAATGCAATTTCAATGTATATTGCTTGGAAATTTGGGTTGCAATGCATGCCAAAGATGACCAGCATGTTCATCCTGGCAGTTCTTACAGCTGTAACAAAAAAAGAAGATAGAGAGAATCATTCCGTTTGTCACTCCTGGGAGTTTCAATTGTGCATATAATGTATATCTCATTGCTCGCCATATGGGAAGGTTTTGAGAATGAGGCCACATGATCTAGTTACCTCTTGGAGCTGACATGTATTTTCTGACAGGACATCTGAGTTACATTTTCTTTCTGTTCTTTTTGGTCGTATTTGTTAGTCAAATGAAAAATGCTTTCTCACGTCTGAAGCATAATGTTTATATCTTATCCATGTGCTGGCACTGTATGTATGGCCCACAGTGTATAGCACGACTGGCATGTCATTGTTATGAAATCAAGTCCATTTTATCTTATTCGTTCCTGATGTGACTTTCCCCATTTTCTGTTCTGTTCTATAGTCCACACAAAGCTCTGACTGTATCCAAGCCCACATTGTTACTGTTTGCTATACGCTTCCAATCAGGAGCAACACCGCTGGCCACATGGTGGGGGGCATTTGCGTTTGAATACCCTTGGATATTTTATGTGATTTACAAATGGTCCATTGGTGAGTAACAAACATACAGAGCTGATTATGTACAAATAAAATAGTTTTGCACAATAGCGCTATATGGTCAGCAATATATATATATATATATATATATATATATATATTATGTATA
>JBBPCZ010000163.1:2155739-2179889 GCA_037974445.1 Brycinus macrolepidotus | reverse complement strand
GTATATATATATATACACACACACACACACACACACACACACTACCTAAAAAGTGTAATGTAATACATGAACTTTGCTAAAGGTTCAAAACATCCGAAAACTGTCCGTTTCCAGTTTTTAGTCTGATTATGTACAAATGTCTGATTATGTACAAATAAAATAGTTTTGTACAATAACGCTATACGGTCAGCAATATAAGCAATATATATATATATTTCCAGTTTTTAGTCTTTGTGATGTCACAAAAAAAAAAGATGTCAGCAGTTTAGCTTTATCCATTCTCTCTGAAACTATAAGGAGTTTTCACTCTGGATTACTTTTTGAACAAGGCACAATACAGGGCCAAACAGAACAGATCTCATTAGCATATATCATTCTTAAAAGTACTGTAACAAAAAAAAGCCTGTTAAATTGCAAATGAAAAGTTCAACCAAAGAAATATCACAAGTGGACCTCGGGGAAAAAATGCAAGAAGAATAAGAAAGTAATGAAATGACAAATTTTGACAACCATTTCTAGTACCAGCATCTGGCAAAAACTCAGGAACACGTTTCAATCATCAGTGGAGTTTTAATTTTTACATTTTTAAATCACAGTGTGTTTCAGTGGTATATGTTATAAATTTACATTAGAATTCTTACTCTAACATTTGGGAAATCAACACAAAGCAAAACCCCAACATTTCAATGTGGATCTTGGTGCACAAATGGTTCCTGAGGAGCTTTTCAGACTTTCCTCACATGAAACTATAGAAGGAATGAGTTGAAACCCAACAAGGAAAAGAGAGAGAGGAGAAAAAAGTTTACTCCGAGAAAAATTTCCAATGTTTGACAGCCTGGCCTCAGGCTATGACAGAGAGAGTGGCTTTCGAAAATTCCAAAACAAACAGGTTTCTTTAAAGGATGGTCGTTCGAGGTATTTCTTCAGAAAGATGGTTTCCTGGGGTTCACATCAGACAAAACAGCAGGGTGTAAAAAGCCCTGCTGGAAAGCCCTAATCCATTAAGAAGGTGACATTCTGAACGGAGCTCAGGCTCAGGGCTCAGTGATAACTCTCAGTAATGACAATAACATGGAGCTATTTTGTAACAACTATTGCGAGTTCAAAGAGATATAATCTCTCTATTACTGCAAAACATCAGCATTTACTCACTTGTTAGAAACTGAGTATTTTCCGTGTCCCAGGTTGTTACGGCTCCATAAAACCGCATCCACTTTGACTGAAGGACAGCGAGAGACACATTCACCTATCAATTTATTATCATTCACATTTACGGCATTTAGCAGACGCTTTTATCCAAAGCGACTTCCATTCCCTAACTACAGAGGGCAGTCTCCCTGCAGCAACTTGGGGTTAAGGGTCTTGCTCAGGAACCCAGTGGTGGTATGCTGAAGGTAGGTTTCGAACCCATGATCTTTTGGTCCAGAGGCAAGTTTACGTTTATGGCATTTAGCAGACGCTCTGTAGGATACAATAGGATATTGCACATTGATTTATTGATTTTGTACTCAATAAGAAATCTGCACATTATACTGCACATGGTGTGACTCTTGCACATAATAGTAATAAGACATTACACATAATGAGAATGTTTTAGCACTGGTGCAAAAGAAACAAACAGACAAACAAACGAAACAACACAATTGGACCTTTAAGGCCAAATTGTACGTTTGAGATTATATTTAGCTTTTGTACAGTAGCTTTTTGTCCGAATGGTGTATGGAGGGTTTACTAACAGTACTCTTTACGTTGTTGGTATTCTGTAGTAATTTTCATGTTTTAGTTCAAAGCCATCACTCTAAAGCCACCCACAGTCATTTAATTGAAAAACAATTTAATTTTGTGTGTGTGTTTTTAGGTTTTCCCACTGACTGAGGAGATTGCCACTGTGTTCATTTTCTGTAATTGCTTAATCCTTACTAGGGTTATGGGTACCCGGAGTATATCCCAGGGTCAACTGTCCATATCATGAAAGAGAGGCTGGAATGCATAGTCCTGCACAATAAACAGTCCTTTAGAAGGAATTAAATACAAACTATTTTAGGGTTCTTGACTCTTGACAGAAACATTTTTGTTATTTTTGCTCTATAAAAAAAGATATTACAGGTATTTTTAAACACTGACACATTTTTAAACTATATTACACCCATTATATTCAGAGACACACAGTTTATTAAAGTGTATTACATACTAATTACAGTATATTATAGTACATTAGTCCATTGTACTTCATAGTGTAATAGTTCTTGCCCACCGTAATGAAAACAGTGGAAATAAAGTCCACTGAGCTGTTCCACACCGGAGGAGAAGGAAAGAAAAGAGAAAATCAACACTAGGAATAGAGAAGGTCAACACTAGGAACATCCCTAGAAACATGCCATGGATCATTAATGTTATTGTTTTTGTCTGAACAATTTAAATAAATGACATTTATTACAAAGGAAATAAACTTCAGGACGTATTCCAAACACGCTATGAAATACCAAGAAGTTCCAAAAGTATGAATAATTTCATATAGGAACACTTTTTCTGACATTTGGAGTGATATTTTCTTTCTGTCTGAGTCTTGAAAATCTGTGTACTCTCCTTCTAAGCAACTGGTAAATTCATATAAATCCTGATTGACGGTGAAAAAACGAGCACTAGAAACCCCTATGGTACATGATCACCACCTATAAACCAGGCTATAAAAGAAATTTTTTAGAAGTGAGCATTGTACATTGTTTGGTACCACTTTACAATAGTGAGCCTGCATCAGTGTATGACAACTGTTGTAACTTGTTTATAACTGCTTATTAATGATTTATAAACTGTCTACAACCTAATTAACAACCTGATTATAAATCAGTAATAAGCCCTCTACAAGGGTAGTCTTATTGTAAAGCGTCACCCATTGTTTTATGTAAAGTTTGTCATAAACAAATAACATAGGACTCAATACTCTATAGCTACAATTATTTTGCTACAATAATGTTCTGTAATTTTGTTGCACTGTTGTTTATTGCCTATTTTATTGTCTATTTTTTTAAATACTCTCCATTGTCTTATCTTTTATTCTTCTTTTGCACTGAGCATGCAAATGACAAAAGAATTTCCCTCAGGATAAATAAAGTTCTTTCTTATCTTATCTTATCTTACTGCCATGTGAAACTGTATTCAGTCTCTGTAAATTTCTACCAGTTCTTCTCTTCCATTGATATTTGTGTTATTTCTCTTTTAAAGAAGTAGTTTAGGTAAGAATCTCATTTACAATTTTTCACTTATTCTAGATGCAGTACAAACATGTTTGGAGTCCAGATTTTTGCACAATAGCTAACAATAGCTAACACTAGAAGTTGGTCACCTAAAAAAAATCAGCAAACCTTCTCTCAGCCCACTTAAGCCAAAGCGAGCTCTTCATTAAGGTAGATCAGACCTGTGGGTGCACTTTAGGACACAGTACTACTGACTGTGCATTATAGAAATAAACAAAACTTCACCACTACCAACGCTAGGACAGACTCTGAATTAGATTCCTCTGTGTTTATGAGTCTTTGTCATAAAAACTTATTCTAGATCATCACTCCTAAGGCAGTTCATGTTCTTTAAAATGGGTGACTATTGACTTTTAGTCATTTTTAAGCAAGATTAGCCTAGCAGCTCCAGTTCTAAACTAAAGAAGCAGAGTTTATCTTTGTCTTAGTTAATCAACGACATCTGAGGTAAGTGGAAAATTATATAAACTACAGTTTTTGTCCAAAGTATTCCTTTAAACGATGCATAAAGATCTTACAGCCCACAGTGGAAGGTGGTCCCTCTCGTCTGGCCCAGTTAAACTCAATCATGGATATTAGGAATTGAGGAGGAAAATAAAATGACTAATTGTGATGAAAGCTGTGAAAACCAGGATATATACTTTTCCACATAAAAATGGCACCAGTTGGTGAGTTAGCTGGAGCCAGGAAGCCCGAGAACAAATAAATATGAAATCAGGACATGTGTGCATAAAAGGAGAAAGAGTTTCTTTTAATTGAAGATTGTCGTGTTCCGCAGTCTGTGTTGATGTGTGGGTTTGGGTTGGGCAGTAGCGGTCACTGCAAATTTCTCTTCATCAACGACGTGTTACCGAACGGTTTCTGCTGCCATCTGTGCAGGCTTGAAGACCTTCAGTCAGACAATGGACAAATTAATCATAACTTCACCATTTAAAACATAATGCTGTAAAGAGTGTCAGGATTTTACAAGCTTCATAAAATTATGGATTTAAATGAACTATAGAAGTGGTTGCATGTGAACTGATGAAGTGAGGTCGAATAGAAATATCTGAACCACTTATCCATAATCAGGGTTGTGGGGACCGTAGAGTCACTCAGGTGGCTGGCCCAATAAGAATCAGAGCTGTAGAGTCACTCAGGTGGCTGGCCCAATAAGAATCAGAGCTGTAGAGTCACTCAGGTGGCTGGCCCAATAAGAATTAGAGCAGTAGAGTCACTCAGGCGGCTGGCCCAATAAGAATCAGAGCTGTATAGTCACTCATGTGGCTGGCCCAATGAGAATCAGAGCTATATAGTCACTCTGGTGGCTGGCCCAATAAGAATCAGAGCTTTATAGTCACTCAGGTGGCTGGCCCAATAAGAATCAGTGCTGTAGAGTCACTCAGGTGGCTGGCCCAATATGAATTAGAGCTGTAGAGTCACTCAGGTGGCTGACCCAATAAGAATCAGAGCTGTAGAGTCACTCAGGTGGCTGGCCCAATAAGAATCAGAGCTGTAGAGTCACTCAGGTGGCTGGCCCAATAAGAATCATAGCTGTAGAGTCACTCAGGTGACTGACCCAATAAGAATCAGAGCTGTAGAGTCCATCAGGTGGCTGGCCAGCCCAACAAGAATCAGTGCTGTAGAGTCACTCAGGCGGTTGGCCTGGGAAGCCTTGCAGTCATAAACAAAAAACCTTTTGACTGCTGTGTCAGTCAATGTGGTGTTAAACATCTCAACCAGTAAGGAAACATCAAAACATCCACTTGAACAATAACAAAACACACAAGATCAAGCAAGGTAACGTGTTTAAAGAAGAATATGTGTTGCTATTTAGAATATAGAATATGATGTTACTGGAACTGCTTTTTCCCTGTATTTCTTGTGCATATTGTATAAGTACAAAACTTCTTTCATAATGAGGAAATTGTGTTCAACAGTGGCATATGTATGAATGAAATGTGGATTAATCAGATCTGGACATTTTCCAGAAGGGAGGTTTCAGTGTAAACAGGGTCCTCCTGGACTAGTTGTTCTGAAGTAGACTTGTCCTGTTTTCCCTGCTCCATCCATGCCCACTTCAGCTTAAAAGGGCTTAGTGATTGACTGATTGACTGATTGATTGACTGATTGACTGATTGACTGATTGAGTGACGGGTGGATGGATGGATGGATGGATTGACTGACGGATGGATGGATGGATGGATTGACTGACGGATGGATGGATGGATAGATTGACTGACTGGTTAACTGGTTAACTGACTGACTGACTGATTGATGGGTGGATTGGTGGGTGGACTGATGGGTGGACTGATGGGTGGATTGATGGGTATCAGACCAGAAAAAGCACCTAAATGTAGGGAGAGTGTTTGCTCTGAACCACTGTCCCAAATAACTGCATGAGCTGGATTACTGCGTCCTGCACATTGTTAAGGCTGGATGAAAGTTTGAGTGGTTTGCACTTGCATGTCTTCCAGAATAACAGCAGGCTGTTTGTACAGTACGTGTTGTCTGGCAGAGGGATCAAAGCGCCTTCGCCATCCCAAATGAACTGTCCCATGTGTGAGAGTGGTATGTCCCAGTTGTTAGTCGTGTAAATCACTGTGATTGTATCTTAAATGGACCAAGACTACCACTCTCTGAAGTGCAAAACAAACACAAACACACATGCGCATAAATACACAACATCCACATGCTTGTGCGCATGTTCACACACATGCAAACGCGCACACACACACGTGTCCTCGTGTCTTTTCCTCATTGTGTTTGTCGAGGTTGCCTGTCATGCAGCCTGTTGTTTGGTGCGTTTGGCCATTAATCTCGAGTAAAAGTAGAGCAGTTCGTCTCTCACCGGCTTGTTTTGTTCTCTTTAGTGGCAGATTAAGCTGAATGAGGTGTTACTGATGTCTCCTCTGCTCTAAAAGTCAACTGAGCATTTGTCCTTTGCAGACGCTTCTATCTGTCATTGGTTTCCACTCTGTGTTGTCCATTTCTACTAAATTTCCTCCTGGCAGGTCCTCTTAAATTTATGCGCTTTCATACTCCAAAGCTTTTCTACACCATTTCCAGACCTTCTCTATATCTGTTAGAATTAAAGAGCCTGACTTTGCTACTGAGCCTTTAAGACTGATTCAAAAAGCAGTCCTGGCTGAAATGTGCAGTTTAAAGGAAATCACACAGCTTTTTCGAATATTCTGCGTAATGCAGTGGTGGAGACATAAACAAAGTCGTTCAGAGTGGTTTCACGTGAAATGATTCATTGTACAGAAACTTATTGGACCTGATTTCTTTACAGTGGTGGTTAATGGAACCAGAGGTCTGCAGTGTCAAAATATAGACATTTTATTCACCATCCAAACCCACCAGAGAATCTACACGTGTCTGAGTTTTTATTTGCAATGTTGATGATGGTAAAATAGTGGAAAATCTGAAAAAAAGTCTTTGAGGACTAATATGCCTCACAACCCATTTTATTGGTCAGTGCTTTTCAATGGAGATTATACAAGCTGTGTGCATCTTAAAGTGATTGAACTGACTCATTAGAGGGGCTGATTGGTTACTAATGTTGGTTTATAGCTGTGACAGCACAACCATAATGGATTCTAAAAAAGTTGTTTTTGCAGCTTAGTTTTACATATACACTACATGGCCAAAAGTTTGTGGTCCATTATTGTGTCTGTCCCATAGAAAACCCAGCCCTCAGGCTTCAGTGACTTTTGCCCAGTAGACCTGACCCCAGCTGAGATAAAGTGATTTAGAAGGCTGGAAAGGGACTTCATCACCTCTTCATCACCTGACACCCTGGACCCATTACAGTTCACACAAAACACTTTTCTACAGGTCTACAGGAACCATTCTGTGCCTAAACTGTACTGTGATGGTACTGAACAGCCCAGTAACGAAGTTTCTGACTCAGTTCTCTCCACGTCCACGGAGTTGAACCAGTAGATGGTTTTCTGTCAGAACTGCATTTGTTACTGTGGCCTTATTTTTTATAGCCTTGTTTTATAGTCTTAATTTTTTCCTCAGCATTGTTTAGCTGGCAATGAAGACCTAACACAGCTAACTTTGATTCACTGATACTGATGAGAATTCTCATCTGGAGAAGATTAAAAGCCTGGAGAACCAGACCACCTCAACGTCAGCTAGGCAAAGGAATTTGAAAGTAGACTATAGCATGAAGCAGGAAAGGAGCTACCACCCTCTTAGGATCATCGGGGCTGAAGTGAAGAGAATGGCCAGTTTCAGGTACCTTGGTGTTCACATCATGCAGGACCTGTCATGGTCCTTTCACATTAATACACATTAGTGGAGCACCTTTACCACTGTAGATGCTTAAGGGACTTTAAACTGCCCTCTGCGGAGTTAAAGACCTTTTAAAAGTGGCCTCTTGTATTCACGCATGAATCTGAACTGACCTCACCCAGGACCTGCTCCCAATCTACAGCACGCAGTGATGAACCAAAGCCTGGAAGCTAAAGAAGGACCTCAACCATCATAACGACTGAGTCTTCCCTCTACTGCATTCAGATAAACGCCCCCTCCCCTTTGTGCTATAATAGCTTCCACTTTCCTAGGAAAGCTTTCCACTACATTTTGGAACTAGACTGCCAGATGGTGTGTGATTCATCACTCCGCGGTTTCCACTACTCAAGAACCCAGTGGAGATGGGGAACATTTCTAGTGCTGATGCTGTATCCAGAGGCAGTTCAGAACCCGTTCATTTCAGTATTTGGTGATCCCATTTTGTGAGCTTGTGTTGCTACACCTAGATGATTCCATTGTCACAATAATGACACTTACGGGAGACTAGGGCAGCTCTAGCATGTCAGAAAGTTACAAAGGTGGCATCCTATTGCACTGTCATCCTGAAAGTCACTGAGCTTTTCAGTACAATCCATTTTACTGAAAATGTTTGTCTTTGCAGATTGCAAAACTGTGTGCATGATTTTATGCACCTGTTAGCCATGTGTGGGGCCTGAATGACTGAATCTACTTATTAAAAGGGGAGTGTCCACATACTTTTGGCCATGTAGCGTGTATACGGGGTCTGTGGGCCTGAATGGTATGCTTACATAGTATGACAAATTCCTTCACTTTAAACAAAAAAAAAGCAGCATTTATTTTTTCATGACATTGTCCCTGGGCTAATTGTAAGAAAACAAGCATGAGTTTCTCTTTCATGTCAGGACTGCTGGAGAACGCTTGCTACATTCTTTCATCTGAGCAATGAAGGCAATGCAGCCACTGTAATTTAGAGGCCTTTGCTCCCCTAGGGAGATGGAGTTGTGGCATTTTGTTCAGCTGCCAACCCATAACTGAAGACATGATCATACAGATTTATGCTGTTGCATTTTGCATTGTGATCTGATGTTCTACAAGACATTGAAACAAAGAGAGAGAGAGAGAGAGAGAGAGAGAGAGAGAGAGAGAGAGAGAGAGGAACACAAATACATGTTAACCTGAAGTGCTCACCTCTGATCCGAACTGACTTTCATGTCCTGTCCTGTGCACGAAGCACACTTACACTGGAGTTACATCCTTTTAAGATGTTAATCATCTGACTGCAGGCTAATTAGTAGAGTGACTTTGACACTCCCATAAATCAGCGTAATTAACGCAGCCACTGCAGCTTCGAGAGCCGCAGACAGTTCTTGCATGTGGTTTGGACTGCTGGCTGAATGCAGAATTTATAGCGACGCTCTTCCCCAGATATTTTTTCATAAGCTAATTGTGAGACAGCTGTCATGTTAATTCAGATGGATGGAGCCCGAATGATGCAGCCACACACTGTCACCGAGCCCCATCGTCATTGCCTCACCACGCAGGCATCCGGGGCGTAACGTAATGCCAGGGTATGCATCTCTATCTGTATCTGTTTAGACCACGTTCTCTCTTTGTCCTGTAAAGGCACTTTTCCACAGGTATACAGGAACCGTTCTGTATCTAAACTGCACGTTTTGATGTTCCAGTGTATTTCAGTCCAGTAACAGAGTTTCTGACTCAATTCTCTCCACACAGTTTATGGCCGGTCGTCCCGAAACCGCGTCCATGGAGTCGAACTGGTTTTTCTGTCAGAGCAGAATTTTTCTCGGCATTTAGCCATGTGATGAAAGCCTAACCCAGCTATTGTCAGTGCTGTCCTGGTACACCTTCACGTTTCTCACAGCATTAAAGATAAATTTGTTAGCGTCACAAAAAACTCCCACTGAAATTTATCTTCAGCCTAAACAGACAGTCGTGCTTGTACGTCGTCGACTTTCCTGTTAGTATCTCTGTTGTTTTATTGTGCAGACAAAATGGTAACCTCTGTCCAAATCCATCAGTTGTCATGACTACATTCCGACCAATCAGGAAGCTGTGATGCAGTAAGCTTTTGGCCCTGCCATTGACCAGCTTGGGTTCGGCTCGGGTTCGGGTCACATTATTTGTAATGGAACAGTGTTCGGCGCAGTTTCTTGTGCCAGTGGAAAAGCACCATAATATGTATTTGCGTTTAATTACATCACTAGCAGGGATTACACCAGGAGTTCCCAATCTCAAGCCAGGTGACACCACAATATGTTTGTGCTCTGTCTAACCCAGCATACCTCATTCAACTCATTAACTAAATAACAACCTTCTTGTTGGCTCGGTCAGATGTGTAGAACAGAGAAAACACAGAAGATAGGATGCTGTCTAATTCAGTGGTGAGCCATAACTGTTGGAGATAGGACCGTGAACATCAAAAAAACAAGATTAAAAACATACCTACTCACATCCATATGGAATTTTAGTAGTATTTCAGCATCAATACCAATGGCATTGGACGAACATTTTTTGGCCTTCAATATTAAACACAGTCTGAAGCTTCTAAAAGACATATTTTAAGCTTGTAACAGAAATAGGAACGTGTTTTACCTTCTATGTCCTTCAGTAAAGAGTCCAGGCATGGAGTTGCTGCTGTTTATCACCTGACACAAACCCCCTGGTTAGACTCCTGATCGTATTCACAGTCAGTGATGTATCTAGAACCTCCAGAAGTCCTAGAGTGATGTTTTCTCTCAACAAATTGGTCCCATCCATCATAAATCAGAACATGATTGGTTGATTTTGTCGTCACATCCTAATAATTTTGGTGTTTCATCCAGCACCTGAATGGCCTAACCAATAGGAGAACTCTCTTAGCTGTATATACACCTTCAGTACTGTGCAAAAGTCTTAGGCTCCTGTGCAAACTGTTTAAGGCCATTTATCACAGCAATAAGGGACTTTCTCCCAGCAAATACACAAATTAAAATTAGAAAAAAATTCAATCAAACAAGAAAGCATTAAATAATTTCAAGATTTGTTTTGTTCGTAAAAAGTACTTGAAGTTTTGTGAGCTGGTTAGAAGAACAGAGTCTTGGTTCCAGATGTCTCCAGACATTGTTTGGATTTGTGAAACTCCATCAGCAGCTTCTGATTTAATTTAATGAAGTATCGATTAAGCTAAACCAGGTATTTGAGGTATTTAATGAGAACCACAATGTAATACCATGCTTCCCTGAGGAAGTCTGGGAATGATTAATCAAGCACAGACATACATAAAACCACTACTGCATTAATCTTATTTGTATATAGTCCAATATTACCTTTTTAAAACATACTGCTCAGCTAAACAGGTTTTAAATACAATTTTCTCAGGTGTCTAAGACTTTATTTTAAATAAAACAGAAAAAAAACTGACTGGATCATTTTTAATTTCAAATTTGAGACTTTAACCCTAATCAAAACCTATTAAAGTAGTAACAGCCCTGCAGTACTTGTAGAGTTTAAATGAAAAAAAATGAAAAAAGAGGATACATACGTGCACCAAGCACCAGATTTTCAAGTCAAAATATGGTCAGAAGATGTGCCTTGGCGACACCCAATATCATGACAGAGTGGAGGATATTGTTTCATAGCATTTCTAAAGCCAAAAATACACTTTAAGACACTTTAAAGCTTTGGATACATCTGTGTGATGAACCTGTGTGACTGAACAATAAGCAGTGTGACTCCACATGAGTGTGAAAGACGATGCTGTGCAGATTGTTCGACTGAAAGCCAACACACACCGGACAGTGCAGATCTGTGAGAATAAAGATGGAATTTGTCGCTGGAGATTTGGCCACATATCATAGCAGATACAGTATAAAGCACCAAAATACCACACAGAATGTGCTGCAGTGAAACCGTCAATCAAAAACTCATCATAACGGATCACATCTGGTATCAGATAACAGACTCTTTACTTTGCTGTTTTCCAATAGAAAGGCATGCGGTGAAAAGAGGCTGTTACGGCAGCTAAGGTAACACTACTGATATTTTTCTCTTCACAATCACAGTCAGAATCAGAAAACTTTATTGATCCCAGAAGATATTGCTTAAATTTGAAATTGCTCTTGATACCTAAAAGACTATAAACCACATGTCCTCTGTCCTTTACACCACATTCCATTCATTTGGCAGACACTTTTATCCAAAGCGACTTACAATTTGAGGAGACACTCAAATTTCAGGACAGTATTCTCCTCTCACACTAAGTGCTAAAACCTTTATGTACCAGTAGTGCAAGAAGATAGATAGTACATGAGGAGAGTTGTACTGCCCAAGTACAATTGATTGTAGTGATCATATTAGTCAAAAAATTGGAGTTCAGGGGACAAACATGCTCAGGCATGGTACATTTCTCCTAGTGGAAATACACACTAAATTAACTTTTTTATTTCTCCTTTTATGTTAGGTCAGTTTTGACCCCATTCAGTGTTTAATGTTTCTAAATAAATAATTGACTTTTTTTTTTAGCTTCTTGTTAAATGACTTTTCCTAATTTATTGGGGACAAACTGGGTAAGCATAAATTTAACATGATGATATGTTTTCAGTGTCCTGTACACATTGAAACAATACAAAAACAGCAGTGAATATGCTACACATCTATGGGAACTGAAAACAACCCAAGACTGCTTGGAGTTCTTGTGAAATGAAGCTTTGAAGACAAACAGTTTAGGACATCACTTGCATTCCAAATCTCCCCCATTACAGAAACTATATAGCGCAGCAGCCATGTTGCTCAAATTCTCAGCTATAAATCTCTGGGACGTTTCATCATCCTGCAGTCGGTTTGAATATATAGGGAATGAGTCAACAAGTGAATCATTTCAAACATAAACATAATGAGGGCATTTAAATCTATGGAACTGACATCCAGCTGCTAAACAACACCAGTCATCTCATTAAGTGAGTCAGAAAAAGATCATCAAGTCAAATCTTGTGAGCTGCGGAAGCTTGTATAGTCATTTGTGTGGGCCACGATTTGCAAAAGGTTGGGAACCTCTGGAGTGGGGAGCAGTGTGTGGTGGAGCACTGTGTGGGATGGTACCTCAGTGGTGTCATTAACAGACCTGGGATTTGAACCAACAGCCTTCCAATCGATGGGGCAACTCGCCATTTGCTACACTTTCGCTCGGCCCGCCGCTGCTCGGCCGCTCTCCGGAGCCCCTCCCTCTGCGGGACTATCATGAAAGTTCTCCCGGGTTCAAAGATCTTGTGTTTTTTTTCAGTTTGTTTCTAAAACCTAAAATAAAAGAAATTTGTTCATTTTTGTTCTTTATAGGCATTTGCTTGTGAGGCAGTTTTTAAAACCCCAGTAGCGTTTTTGATTATTACATGTTTTTTAAATAACAATAACTTTGGTTCTACGTGACACAGGGACACCAAACAAAGCTCAGCATGACGTCTGACACCTCGAGCACCAACACAAACCGGGGGAACTTCCATATAAGGAGTTATTTTGCCATCTGATGACAATTTACCATTTATTTTGCTTGAGGCACACATCCATACCGCTCATGTTCTCAGGGTTAAATGTTGCGATAGCATAGTGGAAATATGCTTAAGTAAAGTATCAAAAATGAAATTGGTATATTGAACAAGATATATTTCTAATCTCATGTTGCAGCAGACATGTCCAGCAGAGTCACTCTGTAGGAAATCCATTTTCAGTCCAAAAAAATCCACTCCCAAGTATGACCGTGGATAATCGGGGTCAGTGCGGACAGTGGCTGTTTCATCCATTCTTCTCTGTAGGTAGCTGGCAGTCTCATAGATGGATGGTTCTTGAGCACGAGCAGATGTTCTATGCTTTCATAGCTGATCCTCTTTCAAATGATTTGTGGGACCAACTAACTTCGTGAAAGCAGCAAATAATGATTTCTACTTTATGGTCCCATCCTATCAATTTTTTGGTGCTGTTGCGTGTTGAGACCCAAGGATTTTCGAGTTCTAGCCGAAACAGGGCCAACATTAAGTTGATCGCACCATTCAGAAGTGTTTTGAAGCAAGTTGTTTACATAAACCTGATTCGGTAAGACGGTAAGCATGAACGCTCTTTGAAAAGGGCCGATATTGATTTCACTTAATGAATTGACTACCCAGGGTGATGTTCTTTTGTAGTGTGTTTGTCAGTGGAAAACAGCAGCCCTGCGGTTTTACGGGGCTTAATCTGTGAAGAGATGTCGAGTTCAAACGAATCCATAATGAGGTTGTAAATATGAACATCTGGGCCCAGTAAAGGGGCCTTTAGACTTAAACCCTCAGCCACGACTGAAGATGTTTTGTCTCGCAGACCGCACAGTGTTCTTGTGTTAGAGGACTCGTCCCGTGGGAGGACGACTATTTTTAGGGCTGAAAGTATACTTGGCATCACGACATTGTTCGCTAATGAGCAGATTTCAACTTTTTTGACTTTTTTCCCCCCATTCATGACTTCATAAAAGTTGCATTTTAATTGAGTAGCAGAACTCGTACCCTGTTTACTGTGTGAAGAAAAACATTTTATGGTAACCTTTACCAACAAATAACAGCAAAAATTCAAGGAACTCTTATTCTCAGAGCTGGGACTGATGAAGTAAAAGCCAAGCTTGTGAAATGGGACAGAAATGGTATCTATATAAATGGGTGAAATGGTATCTTTATAATGTCCCCGCAGTGTGAGTAGTGTAGCACACCCAGCAAGTCATGGGCAGCCAAAAAGCCAAATGGTTAGCCCACCTGACGGCAGTATAGTGGAATAGGACAAACAATGCACCATGTGAACAAACAAACCCCCTTTTACTTTCTAATAAGTTTGATTTCAATTTTCGTTCCAAACTGTTTCAACAGCAAAGCTGTTGCAGCTGTATCATTAAACGTTTGATGCATTCAGCATGGGAGCTCATAGTTAAAGTTTAGGAAGAGATTTTTCTAAGCTGCTCTTCCACGCGTCGATGGAGCTCTTCAAATGATGGCTTTCATCGTTTCTGTTCACGGGCTTAAATCTGAATCGGAGTCAGAAAACTTTATTGATCCAGGAGGAAACTGCTTATGTTATGACTGCATAGACACACAGAGACAAGAACAATAAAAAATATAAAGTCTACATAAATCCAACACAAACTCTGCAGAAAATACTCAATATGAAATACACTATACTATATAAACAAATGCTGGTGTATAAATACTATAGATAAATAACTTACAGTTAAGTGAATTACTAGTAATACTAATAGTGGTTAAGAGTCTGTTATTGCTGTAATAGAGATCAGTAGTACTTCAGTACTATTGATGTAAGTAGTGATATTTCACATGGTAAGACTATTGCACCTTTTCATAAGATATTGTACAAAATGATGTTTTAGCACCCAATAAGAAAACTGCATGATATTGCACATGGTAGACTATTGCACATAATAAGTTAATAATGCCCATAATGATAACAATTTAAACCCAGTATGAAACTGGGTTTGACCACAGTGTCGAACAAGGTTGACCCATCACTCTTCTTCAATCCCTTTTTGAATACCTTTTTTTTTTGGCTTTTGAGGTGCAATCTAATTTGATTTCTATATGATCGAGTGAAAGTTAACTCATCTCCTCCCCTTCATCACCGTCCTACCCCTCTGCTCCAATCAGCTCTTTCCCTGTGTAAAGTTGAGGGGAGGAATTGGGTGGGAGGGGAGCTATTTTAGCCACCACTGTAGTTTTATTCTGCCTGGAGACACACGCTGGTGCCTTGGCTGTAGGAAAATGTGAACTCATGCTGCGTTTTATTTGTACATGCAGTTGTGTGCAAAGGTTTGGCCAAACCTCATCAAATTGAATGTTTTGTTGATTTTCTTAATTTAAAAAGTACACATCCTCAAAATGGTCCTCATGGATGTTCCACGTTTTTTGGTCTGACTCAGCTTATAACACACAGGGATGGAGCAGAATTATGAACCATTTGGGGGTCCCTGAGGACCATTTGGAGAAGCACTAACCTCAGAACACAGCACAATTTAACGCGCAATTACTGTTTAATTGCTGAATTTAAAATAAAGAAAGAACTAAATAAAATACAATGTATTTTGCTTGTGCAAAATGTGTTATACACTGATCAGCCATAACATTAAAACCATCTGCCTAATTGTACATTGATGCAGTCTCACTATTTGGTAAGATCTGGCGTATTAATGGTAGTAGCCTGTTAACAAAGCCCTGATGAAGCTGACAGTTTAACATTCAGCCTGAGAAAGACACAAGATAAACTCAACCAGCAAGATCTGAGATCTTCCAAATAGCAAACCTGCATCAATGTATGACACCTGTTATAACTGGTTTATAACTGCTTATTAATGATTTATAAACTGTCTACAACCAAGTAACAAATTGATTATAAATCATTTATAAACCCTTTATAAGGGTAGTCTTATAGTAAAGTGGTATCACGATTTTAGTACACCATATACTGACACTTGGTTCTTGCCTCTTTTCTGTGGGTTTGTTGTGGCCTGGTGGGTAGGATACTTGCCTCTGGACCAAGAGGTCATGGGTTCGAATCCTACCTTCAGCACCACCACTGGGTTCCTGAGCAAGACCCTTAACCCCAAGTTGCTCCAGGGAGACTGCCCCCTGTAATTAGGGAATGGAAGTCGCTTTGGATAAAAGTGTCCACTAAATGCCGTAAATGTGAATCTTGATTGAGATTTCTAAAAGGTTTACCATTAATTTGATCAGCAACACACACACCTGGTGGTACTGACTACTGCACACTAGGATCCCCCTCACAGATCGTTCAGCCATCACAGTTTGGCCCTTGTCAAAGTTGCTCAGATCCTTATGTTCACCCATTTTTCCTGATTTGCTGACTGTTTACTTGCTGCTTCATATGTCCCACCCCTTGATGGGTGCCATTGCCAGTGTCAGTTGTCTTAAAGGCTACTTTAGATTTTGATGTCATTTTTCCTCAGAAAACATAAGAACTGACACTTGTTGGAATAAGATTTGATAATCTTTCCAGATTAAATTCTAGTCACTAACCTTTGCCTACATAGTGACATCTGGGTCTTCACCCAGCTACCTTAATCCCTTCATCATTCAGCCTTATGTTCCTACTCGCTCCCTCCACTCCTCCAAGGAACATCGTCTGGCTCCGTCATCCCTACACACAGTGTAAACCCAGTCCAGACTGGTCTCATTCTGGCTCCCCGCTGGTGGAATGAGCTGCCAGAGCAGCAGAATCCCTCTCTATCTTCAAAAACCTCCTGAAGACTCATCTGTTCAGAGAGCACCTCCTCTCCTGATCTTCTCACACTGCTCCCTACATAAAGATTTCAGCTCTTAGAACTCTCCTCTGGTTCTTACACAGTCCTGAAACTTCAGTGTTTCCTCAAATTGCAAGTCGCTTTGGATAAAAGCATCTGCCAAATGAATGTAATGTAATGTCAGTTGACATGAAAATATATATACACCATATCTAAGTTCCATTTAGAAGAGGTGAACTTATTTTAATTTAGAAAATCAACAAAACGTGTAAACTGACCGGGGCATGTTTGAGTGTTACATACCGTCAGTACTGGCATCAAAAACCTTTTGCTTTTGTTGCTGAGCAACAAATCCTCAGTGTTAATCGAATGCCTATAGTGTACATTTGACACCGTAGGCGTTAATTTAACAGAGACTTAACACAGATTATCCTTTCAAAAACAAGCCAACTTAAACACAGCTGTAACTTGCTGGAAACATCACCATGATACATGGGACCAGAGGAAGAGCTTATGCGTGTTACATAACGAAATGAGGCTCACACATGACACATACACCATAATGTACTGGCTCTGGGAAGAGCCTGGCCATGTCGTGCCATGTGTGAGTGTCCATGGGTGGCGTTCAAAGCTTTCACATGTTCTAGATCAGCTCACGAAGGGTCAACCTTCCCTGATAGGAAACATGTTAGGGGTGGAAAGAAAAGAAGAAGGCCCAGAAGAATAAAATGGAGAACTTCCCCACACGTGTCTCTAATTAGGCTCTCTTTGAAACAGACACCTCCTCTATCGTGTCGCAGCTCCCCGGTTTTCTGTCTCTCATCACAATCAGGATCAGTTTTATTTTGGCAGTTATATTGCGCATACAGAGAATTCGATGATTACTGAAGACAATAAGCAAGAGCATATTAACATTCCTGGACATTAAAAGGGCCCACATAATGGAAAACAATAAAAAAAATAGATTAATGCAGCAGATATGTAAACAGAAGGCATATGGAAGATGGGAGAAAATTGGAAATGCAATTAATAAAAGGTAATCACTTGAAATAAATGGTCAGTGCAATAGAAGAGCACCAAAAAGTGACATTGAAGGTGTGCAATGTAAGGTAATGTCTCATATTACATGCATTTGGCAGACACTTTTTGTCCAAAGAGACTTACAATTTGAGGAAACACTCAAGCTTCAGGGCACTAAAAATGGTAAAATACAATAGCACATTGTAAAAGAATAAGAAGGAGAAAAAGAAGGGGGAAAAAAGTGTTGATCTGTGCTGATGGATTACTAATGTTAAAGAAAGGAAATTGCACCCCCTGCTGATCCCAGCCCTCCCTTCTGTTCTGCTCTTCTCTGGACTCGGACACCAGAAGCCTTTTTCCCAGAAAGCCGCCGACTCTCTGGCCTTGGCTCCGGCAGCAGACAGACAGCCTTTGAGAAGTTGAGAAACAGAGTCATCCATCACAGCGTGATGCAGACATGCTGTGTATCTTACACAACCTTGGGAAGAAGCGTCAGACTCAGATAGACAGGGGTGGAAAGAGCACTGAAAATCCCTATCTGAAAGAATGGTCCGGCGAAATATTCAAACTATTTTGCCCTTACGCCAAATATAGTCTGTCAGCCCAGACATGTCTGCTTCTTTACCTCTGCACTGAAGCTTCAGGGCAAATGTAGCTAAAATTTAATGGGAGCTTATACCCCCACAAATAAGCAGGCTGCTAACTGCATGGCTAAATCACACATTCGGCTCAAAGTTGGTCAATAATCTCTAATGGACTCATTAATGTGGTTTCTGACACTGTATGACAATCTATAAAAGTTGAAGAAAAACATCTCAAATTCAAAAGCAATAGTAGGATTCACATTGAAGCCTGTCTTGTATGCATATTTGGCGGGAAGCCTAAGATAGAGGTGCAGTAACGTAGTACATAGTAGCTGCACTGCTATGGTGCAAACTATTGTTGTTTTAAACCAAACTTTTATACACATGAGTATCCAAACAACTAGTGCTCATGTCTATCATGGTCTGCTTCAGCTAAGAAATCAAACAGAAACTGACCTCCCAGTTGGACTGGTGGAGAAGTTATGCAGTCTTGGTCTTACCTGGTGCTGCTGGATGGTGGAAGAAACAAGGAATTGCTATGAAGCTAAAGTATGACAAGCAGGTGGTGGGGTGTGCAAGGCTAAAACGAACTTTTGCCGGCTGGCTATCCCATCCATTCAGCTTTCAAATATCTGATCTCTGGACAATACACTGCTTATTAGAGCATGCTGTTATCACCCTCTGCTGAACATCACTGGTTTCTCTTTGGAGACTCCAACCTCCTTGGTGTTCACATCATGGAGGACATAGAGCAGCCAAAGCAACTGCATCACAGCCTGGTTTGGAAATTGCACTACCTTGGTCTGTAAGACCGCTTCTGCCTCTGGCAAGAGGTTCCATAGAATGTGGGCCTTCCCTGCCAGAAAGGGAATTGTCTGTTTCCCCAGATCTTCAGACCCCTGAATCAGAACTGAATTAGAGCTATACAAACACACTCCTGAACTGAACTGCCACACAGACATACACACAAACTGCTCTCACATAAAAAAGAATCACTCCCGAACTGCCACCCCCCCCCCCCCTCCATTAACATAAACTTTTTATTTATATACTGTTACATTTTTACCCGGTTGCTGCTGTTTTTATGGAAATCTTTGCACGATATTTATTATTATTATTCCCCTGCCTCATAAATTCTTGTAGGGTTTGTTTTGCACGTTCAACTCCTCAGCGGCTAGAATACTGTGTCTGACAATACTGTATTAATTCACACTAATACTCTTTCTGCTTTTTGCACAGCAATACAATAAAATAAAGATAAATCATTTTACTGAAAAAATACATTCATAAAGAGCAAAAAAAGTTCATGGCATAATCCAGTTTCCCAGCCTCAGTCTTGGAAGCCCTTCTTGTCCTCCACATTTTAGCAATTTTTCTGCATTTGCACACCCACTTCAACCTGGAAAGGCTTGTAAATTAGTTGATTAGTTGGATCAGGTGTGTTAGTTGCACAGAAAACTCCAGAATATGCAGAGCAGGGTGGCCTCTAGTATCAGGACTAGAAAACACTGTTATGTGTAATGAATTAATTTGACTCACAAACATGTGTAGCAATCTAAACATTCTCCAGAAGAGGGAAATGATCAGCACAATGATTTTGGTGTGCGAGAGAAGAGAGAGAAAACTGGCATGAACCCACATCAGCAGGATCTCACAAATGTATTCAGCCAGTTTCACACTCTTTTTCATTTGAAGTAAACATACCCTAAATATAGCCTACATATGTATAGAAATGCAGAGTATATTTGATGATGCTGCTCTAAAATTACCGAAATTATATATGGTGTTAACAGGAGAAATGTTAGACTTGAAGAAGTCATGGTTTTTAGAATGTGTCAACCTTGTGCCAACACTCAACCATGGGTTCCTCTAAGCAGTTGGCTGAGGATATGAATCAGTGTCTACAAAGCAGAATAAAGATATAAAAACAAATAAAGCACTCTCAGTTTCCACCATCTGAAACATCAATAAGAAATGTCAGTCAAGGCAAGTTGTAGAAGTCACAGTAAGAAAGTGGAAGAGTCGTAGACAGAATACTTGTATGCTGGCCAGAAAGGCAAAGCAAAACATCCATAAACAGCCAAGCAAAGTTTATCAGACACTTGAGTGGTGATGCCCCATTCTACTGTGCTGTGGTGTTGCGCAGACATGATCTAAATTTTTGGAATGGTCCTCACATTCCCCTTTCTGGAACATCACTGAACATCTGTGGGTAGATCTTAAATAAGCTGTACGTGAAGGCGGCCGAAGAATAGTGCAAGGAGCAATGAGTGAAAATTCTCAAAATAACAACAGAAAGAAACCTTGAAGACTTCAGCCAGCATTTGCAAGTTATTATATCTTGGGGATTAATTTTACCCTGTATTTATAATAATGTTTTTATATTTGCTACAGAGATTGTGTTTACCTCTTTACATATTTTGTTGATTTTTTAAATGTGAAATTTAGCCAGGTGTACACACTGCATTATGCAGATATTCAGAGATTTTTGTAATGATCTACCCCAAGTTGCAAAATTTGTTCTGAAATTGTGAACAACATAAAGCTTACAGACAGAAATTTCAGGTTTCATTAGGCCAAGTGACTGCCTTTGCTAATTAACAAACATACCTTGCACACTAGGTTACACTAGATCTTAGACTCTATTAGAGATATTGGTTAGACAATGATCATACACAAACTGTACATACATACGTTCTAATGGATACGGTGCCCACATTTAGCATCTGCAGACCTCTCATGAAATAAGTCTTTTTTTAAATCACCAGACTCTTGTTTATTGCTAGATTAGTTTGTTTTGCTAAGCAGCTTGACATTTGGGGCTACTTTGTTTGTCAGTTCAGCATTCAGTGAGTGCAGAAGAAAAAGCATTTGTGACGGTCTGAAGGTGCTTTAGGTGGATGTTGACTCCGAGAGAGAAAAGAGGAAAATGAACACATTCCATTTTGGTGAAACAAAGCTGTTTTCCTGACCACTGAAAGTGTTTACAGATGTGCTGTCAAATTTTACATCTGAAATCGCAGCTCTGAACAAAAAGCTGTTAAATATTTAACATTAATAACACCATCAAACACTATTGATAATCTACGATTCCTTCCAAGAAATAGCTCTTATTTTGCTCGATCGTGAGATGACCTGCGTGGCACGATGACCGCTTTTTTATGCCTTCGTCTCATGCACACTGCAGACTTAAGGGGGTAGAAAATAATAATAGCATGTGTCTTCTGGCCCTAAGACCTCTGCATGGATTCCAGATGTCTGCTCAGCTGTGTGTGTGTGTGTGTGTGTGTGTGTGTTTGTGTGTGTGTCAGCTCATCTGGATTAGCCTGGCTCATCTGCACCAGAAGATGATGGACAGTGAGGATGGAGAAACAACCTGCATCCCAGCATCATGTACCACCATGCATTGCTGTTCAATAGGCTGTAGCACATGCGCTCCTCCCCTATTCAAGGGCAACTGCTGTTCAAAAGCTCCGGCGGAGATTGTTGTTCCTGTTGCTGTGGACTAGAAACTCTCAAACTACTCCGCACACAGAAATGACCTCTACTGATTCTAACTGTTCCTCCTCACACAGAGTCCAACAAAAACTATCACTACTGACTCTAACTGTTCCTCCTCACTCAGACTCCAACAAAAACTATGTCTACTGATTCTAACTGCTCTTACTCTGTTAGCCATAGATGGCCAATCTGTTCACCAGTGATTAAGTCTGTACACAGAGAGTCTCCATAGATTCTCTCTCCAGGTCGACCACAGGAGGATGGGTTCCCCTTTTGAGTCTAGGTTCCTCCCGATGTTTCTGCCTTCAGCTTTCAGGAGTTTTTCCTCACCTCTGTCACCTACTAGAGACTCAGACCCGATTCTGTAAAGCTGCTTTTGTGACAATATTTGTTGTAAAAAGTGCTATATAAATAAAATTGAACTGAATTGAATTGCAGTGTGTGTGGTGTGTGTGTGTGTGTATGTGTGGTAATTGGCAGAGGGGGTTCTGCAGCTGGATTGTACATGTACCTGCATGTACTTGCCAATCATTTTGCAAGCAAACTGTCCCACCTTATCTCCTCTTTACATTTTAATGCTTTGCCTTTAAACAGTATGAAAAGCAGGTTTTGCCTAAATAAAGATTTGACAGCTTTCTTTTCTAAAATATTGAGATGATGTCAGTCTTGCCAGTCAAACTTGGGATAAATTGCATGTATAATGGATGGCTAGTGGAGTTATTCTCAAGAAAAATAGCAAGATCATTCCAGGTATAGTGTTAAATTATAGCAAACCTCTGAATCCAAACATTCTGAAAAGCTTGGTGTCCCGTAAGCTATTAAAGGACAATTTTTTATACTAAAACATGCATTTTTATTAAAATCACTTTGCGTTTCCCTCATTCTAACATGCAAAACCTTATGAATCTAGGAGAATGTGGATCAAACATTCCTAAAGAGAGAGTCTCTCCAGATATTATCCAGATAGTTAGATGTTTTCTTCTGTGAAATTAAGACTGAAGGACTTTTATGTTTCCATGTCTCATTTTTCACTGGCCGACACGCACATTTTATCTCCTTGGTCTGTGAGGTTGCCAGATTGTGGGAGGTTTTTTTGTTGTTGTTGTTTTTTCAATACTGAGCCCATATGTTTAATAGAACACTGCAAGATCTCAAACTGAATATTATCAATCATATCAGAATGGAAAGAAACAATTGAATGTTACATTCAAGCTTGTTTGTGCAGCTTTAGAGTTAAGGAAGCGTGCAGAATTGCCCGCTAAATGAACGTGTGCTGACAGACATCATCTTTAAACCGCCAGCTGTTTCTTTTTGTGTGATGATCATTTCGAAAACTCATTTAAACGGTCATTTAATCCAGCTTTAGAGGTGAAGATGCAGATTTGTCAGTCTACCCCTAAAACACTGTGATTCAGACCAACCCAGACCTCATACGGCTCAATTTATTCCAGCATCAAATGCTCCCAAAAGCCATGTAATCAAGGATGTGGTAGCCTAGAGATATCTAGAGATATGGTTCCTTAATGCAGGGTTCAGTTCTACCATTTGCAACTTACATTCTTAAATGTCAGACCCTCTGTCCCTTATTTCTGAATATGATTAAAAGTTCAGAACTGCTAAAGTAAGTAGCAGAGTTGCTGGACTACAACAAGTCACAGTCAAGTCAAGTCAAGTAGGTGTATTGTCAATTCAGCCACATACACACAGTACACAGTAAAACCAAACAATGTTCCTCCAGGTCCGTGGTGCAACACAAGAACAGAAGCAACACAAGGCTTTACAAATGCAGACAGGAAAAAATACACAGAGCAAAGAGAGCAAGAAAAACACTAGAGCAACAAAACAACAGGACAAGACGATATTTAGTGCAGTTGACGAATAAGGGAATACAATTTTATGACAGATACTGTATTATACAGTAGCAGCTGTATTCAATAGCTGCCTCAGGCATCTAGACCTATAGCTGTAGGAGGCATATTTTGATTGTATGCTTTTGACAGTTAACAGAAATCACCTAAAAATGAGTTATATAACAGATTTTAAAATTGCTTGCTTTCACAACTTCATTCTAGTGTGTTAAATAATGCCATAAAGGGCTCTTTCAGCAATGCCATTAAAAGAACCCTTTGAGTTTAATAAAGAACTATTTTAGGAAATGAGATACAGGAGTGTGTATACACACACACACACACACACACACACACACACACACACACACACACACACACACACACACACACACACACAC